>CM053626.1:85413137-85464270 GCA_028646595.1 Phalanger gymnotis
AAATGGGCTTTCTGGGCCTGGAGTCTTTTTGTCAAGATGTTGG
This sequence comes from Phalanger gymnotis, assembly GCA_028646595.1. Classification (NCBI taxonomy): domain Eukaryota; kingdom Metazoa; phylum Chordata; class Mammalia; order Diprotodontia; family Phalangeridae; genus Phalanger; species Phalanger gymnotis. The sequence continues at coordinate 85,413,181 of CM053626.1, forward strand.
AATGGGGAGGCTGGTTCAAGTTTTTGCTGTGGTGGGGCCTAAATAAATTTCTTGTTGTTTTCTCCTTAGAGAATCTCTCATACCTTGCGATTTCGGACCATTCAAACATATACATGATTATATTTGAGATCATAAATTCGGCCTTCCTACTACATCTGGCAATTCCTACAATAGACATTTCCTATGTCAATGAAATGTAAGAACGTTTCATTATTCAGTGCATATGAAGTGCTTTCTGCGATTGGTGTTGAGGAAAAAAATGCAAAGATAAACAAGACACCATCTTTTCAACAAGGACTTTACTTTCTAGAAAAGGAGGTAAGTGATGGACAAAAATAACAATAGTGCATAAGTACATGAAAGAACCTCTAAGAAGGGAAAGATCACTTACTGGTAAGAGACATCAGAAATGGCTTCATGGACTATGTTATATTTGAGTTAGGTCTTGAAGGATGAATAGGACTTCAGCAAATGGAAAAAAGGGTGAGTATTCCACATCTAATGAATATTGTTGACAGAAACATAGATGAAGGAAAAGATAAGGTATATTCTTAACATACTGAAGATTTCAAACTGTTTGAATCATAGTATATATGGAAGGTTGTGGTATAAGATAAAACCATGAATTTACATTGAAGATAGATTGTAGAGGCCATTAAATACTAATCTAAGAAATTGGATTTTACTAAGTAGGTAACAGGGAAGAATTGATTTTTTTTTTTTAGCAATGGAATAATGTAAAGATATGTGCATTAGAAAGATTAATTCAGGCTGTTTTAAAATGAACTATTTGACAATAAGAGTTCTGTTGTGAGTACTCAAGTTGGGTCTAGATGACCATGTCTTAGGGTTATTGTGGGAAGGGTTGGAGGTTAAACTATATGTCCTTCATATTGCCCCTCCCAGATTTTTTGATTAAATAAATCGAAGTTCTAGATATTCTGGTGATAGATAAATTCTAGATTATTTTGACAGATATGTTCAAATACATTTTTAAAGGACCTGCTCTCTTTCCATTCTGTTACTTATTACTGAATGGTATATTCACAAAGAAAAAATGACTACACAATCTGTCCCACCTAATTTCAGAATGAATCCTCTAGCACCACAATGTGAAACATATAGAAGGATTTATTTATGATAGATGTTACAATTAACTTTGCAAAAATGAGTTTAAAGTATTGTTCATTATGCACATATATGTGTATACGTACATACTGAACCAATAAGCTGCAAAAAAATTTGTATGTAAATACTATTAATGGACTCTGCTTTCCCCTTTAATTGCAAGTTTTTTTTTTAATTCACAAAGATGTTGGCATTAAATGGCCATAATATTGCCTTTTAATTTGTAAATTTTGATAAGTTAATAACTACAATTTCATTTCTTAGATAATGAAGTCAAGAGTTACAATAATGAAGTCAACTAATATTAATATTTTAATAATTTATTCAATCTTTCTTAAATGATTTTAGGCTTTGTTAAAAGTCATAATATGATAGAACTGTTATTGCACTAGGTGATAAATTTTAGGAAAGTTATATCAATTTATTATTTATATATTTATAAATGTATATTATATTTATATAATAGATATTATATATTATCAATTTATATGAATTTTAAATACAAACCGCATTTTTCATTTTTCTTGAGACTTTGTAGTTAATTCGCTTTTCTGCTATGATAGAAAAATACAAATAAGCATATTCTAAACTGAATGTACTTGAAGTCTGTTATATTTAAACACAGATACCAGATCTATAATATTCTCAGTGTGTGTATTTGACACTCCCTATACCTATGAAACCCATATGCAAATGATGACAAAATATGAGGAAAACTTATTGAGCAAGGAAAAAATATCCTTTCTGAGAAAAGGCATCTGAAGGTTACAATCAATGGATTAAAAGACTGATGCTATTTATAATAGCACTCTCATTGGGATGGAATCATCTACAAAAATTTCATCAAAATCAGGAGATTGATTTTCCTGGACACATAAACATCGCTTCATGTGATTGCGTGCATTTACTTATATAAACATGTTGCTATAAAGTATATATTGACTCAATCTATATACAGATATCTGTATTAACTGCATATCTACCTTCTTCCTATCCCTTATCCCACCTCAGATCTTTCTGAAGAAAAACTGTGAGTTTTGACCAAATTATTCCATGAGGTTTTAAAGTAACATACATGTTATCTTTTCCTCAATAGCAAGGATTGGTCTCATACAGAAGTGGGCAGTAGGACTAGGTGCTTCTACAATTAGTAGTGAACATTTAAGTAGAAATAATGACAAAATGGACTATAAACCTGAGACAAAAGAATATGGCACTATTGACATTAAACTTTTAGTTTTATATGTTATGCATTCAAGTTCTTCAGTTAATCACTCCTCCATAGTCACCCTTCCTCCTCCATTTTCACATTGATACAGATGCAGAAACAGGGTTCCAGCAGGGCCTGCATAAAGGCAAGGAGGGTGATCATACCAACATGATTCAGTTATTCATTTCAACACTTATCAAGTGTGTTCTGTAATAAATACTTTGAGGAGATGAAGAGTTTAGATACGGTCTCTGAGCTTGGAGCTTGACTCCAACAAAGAAAACTGTAATACACAATATCATTTGATAAGTACTATGAGATATGAAGTCCTAGAAGAATAGGTTGTTATTGACAAAAGAGATTAAGGAAGGCTTCCTGGAGAAAGTGGTATTTATGTTGTACTTTAAAAGCAATCAGAATTCAAACAGAGAAAGTGTTAAATAAATGTTTGATGATCAAAATCTTTATTGATTAACAGGAATAGTTAACAAGCATCCTATGTGCCATGCACATTTCTCAGTGCTAACGGTACAAAGAAGGGTTAAAACAGACCTTGTTCTCAGGGAGCTCACAATCTAATAGGGGAAGAGCACATGCAAATGACTAAGTATCAACAAGCTATATATACAAGAATAGAGGGAAGGCACTAGAATAAAGGCAGATTGGTAAAGACATCCTGTGGAAAGTGGGGTTTTAGCAGGAATTTAAAGGAAGCTATGGAAGCCAGAAAATGGAGATGAAGGGAGAAAACATGCTAGGTCTGAGGGACAGCCAGTAAAATGTGTTGTCTGAATATAGAGTATTTTGCTTAAGGAACAGAATGGAGGCCAGAGTTACTGGATCATAAACTATGTTATGGGGCATTAGATATAACAAGCCTGGAACTATAGAAAGAGTCTAGGTTATGAAGAGATTTTTTTTGGTTGAGGAGGGAAGGCAGGGCAATTGGGATTAAGTGACTTGCCCAAGGTCACACAGCTAGTAAGTGTGTCAAGAATCTGAAGTCGAATTTTTAGCTCAGGTCCTCCTGACTCCAGGGCCATTACTGTACTCACTGTGCCACCTAGCTGCCCCTATGTAAAGTTTTAAAAGACAAACATAAGATTTTATATATGATCGTAGAGATAATTGAAAGCCAATGGAGGTTTTTTTTCAAAATTTTGTTTGTTTTTTGAATATCATTTTGCTGGTTGAATGGAAGAGACACTAGGATTTGGAAGAGACTTGAGACAGTGAGACCAAAGAGAAGGCTATTGTAGTTGTCCAGGTATGAAGTGTTGAAAGTCTGCAACAGGATGGTGGAACTAAGGACAGAACAGTTATATTGTGAGAGATTTTGCAAAGAGAGAATTAATGGGACTTGGCAACTGATTGGATAATGAAAAAGAAAGAGTAAGGAGTCAGGGATGACACCTAGGTTGCAAGTCTGGGTGACTGGGAGGATGGTGGTACCTTGACAGTAACAGGAAATTTTGAAAAGAAATAGACCTTGGGGATAAAGTTTTAGGCTTGTTGTATTTATAATATCTATAGGACATCCATTTTTAATATATCCAATAGGCAATTGGACATCTAAGTTGAAGTCAAGAGAAGTTAGGGCTAGATAAATATGTGAAAATAATTTGTATAGAGATAATAATGCAATCCATCCAGGTTAATAAGCTCTGCAAGCTAAATAGTATGGAGGGAAAAGAGAAGGTGCCATAAGATAGAGCCTTAAGCAACACTAAAGGTTACCAGGCATGATATAGATGAACATCTAGCAAAGAAGAGTGAGAAAGAAAGGTAAGACTGGTGGGAGGAGAATCAAGGGAGCAGGGTCATGAAACCCTAGAGAAAATAGCATATCCAAATGAAGAGAGTGCTTGACAATGTGAAAGAGGATTCAGAAAAAGCCATTGGTCTTGGTATTTAAGAGATCAGTGGTAACTAGAGAGAGCAGTTCCAGTCAAATGATGAGGTCAGAAGCTAGACAGACAAGAGTTAAAAAGAGGCTGAGAAAATAGAAAGTTTAAATGATAATTGTAGATACCCTTCTCAAGGACTTCACCCACAAAAGGAAGTAGAGGTGTGGGATAAGACCTAGAAGGGATGAACAGATCAAGAAGTCTTTGGAGGATAGAGATACATGGGTACATTTGTAGGCTGTATGATAGATTGAAGATTATTAAAAGAGTGAGGATGAGAGAGAATGAGGATAATAGAGGGATAAAACTACTGGAGAAAATGGGATGGAATGGGATCACATGAGTATGAAGAAGGATTTACTTTGGCAAAGAGAAGGGCCATCTCTTCCTGTGAGAAAGGCACAAAGGAAGAAATAATCTGGAAAGGCTTTGAGTGATGTGAGATGAAGATGGAAAAAGAAAGAACAAAGGAAGAGAGGTCAAAAAGTACAGTAATCACTTGGAGATGAAAGAGTATACCGTGTTGGCAAGAGCATATTGGTATGTGTGTGTGCTCATAAAAGGAGACTAGCATTACATATATCCCAAGAGACACTATTGTGTTATTGTCTTTGCATTCCCAGTGTCCAATATAGTTTCTTGCACATAGCAAGTATAATGTTCAATTCATTCGACTTGAATTAATGTAGGATAGTTTAGATCATGTAGAAGGGAAATAATATAAGATAAGCCTGGAAAAGTGAGGTGGTACCAGATTACAGAGACGCTTGAATACCAGGAAAGTTATTTTAAAGTTTGGTTGTTTGGCAATAGGAAGCCACTACTTTTGATCATGGGTATGGCAGCATCATAAAGAACTAATTTAAAAAAGAAAAAAAGTAGAAATAACATGACTTATTGGGAGGTTTTTATAAGAGTCCACGTGTGTGGCAATAGGTAACTATAATAAGTGATAACTGTATAGTAGAGAGGAAGGGACAGCTCTTTCAGAAATTGAAGCAATAGGACTTAGTAAATAACTTGATATCAAGTAAAGAAGAGAGTCAACGATAACACCAAGTTTGAAAACATTAAAAAACATGAGCCTTAGTTCCATAAAAAGTAATAATGAAATCAGAAAGAGAAAAAGATTTAGTGGGGAAAATAATTTAGGTTTTTGAAATACTGTGTTTGAGGCATCAACAGAAAAGCTAGGGTGAATACATATTTTAGAAAATTCCAGATGTTCCAGAGCTCATAAGAGAAGTCAGGGAATAGAGATATTGATTTAAGAATATTATGCATAATGGAATAGGCACTGAAGCAAATCAGGTTGTAAAGTGTAGGAGAATAGAAAGAGAAGAGAGCCAAAAATGGAACACCAAGTCAGCCAAATTATGGGTTCAAGAAGAGGAGTCTTGGAAGCAGGGGGAAAGGGAGAAGTGGGGAGAGAGAGACAGATAAAGACAGGCAGAGAGAGAGAGACACAGAGAGTGAGAGAGACAGAGAGAGAGACAGAGACAGAGACAGAGGAAGGCAGGGAGGGAGGGAGGGAGGGAAGGAGGGAGAGAGAGAGACAGAGAGAGCAGAATTAAAATTTCTTTGCTTTTTCTTTTTTCTTTTTTCTTTTTTATCTACTTGGGCTGACCAAGGAAAACTACCAGGTAGCAACTGTCCAGAGGTGAGAAATTAGTTTTTAGCTATTTTTCCACCCAGCTTCCAAGGTGGGTGCTGCATAAGTCAATAGCTTTATTTCAAACTATGTGGCACCCAATTTCTATCTCCCATATAACAGCACACAAACAAATGTTAGAAGCTGCTAATATATTTTATATAACACTTTAAAATGGTGGCAAAGAAATGGACAGAATCACAGAGGCAAAATAGAAAAGTGAACTGCTGTGAATGTACACTAATCAGGCATAGCCAACTAAAACTGGGGCTTTCCTCTATTAATTCAGCTTACAGAGAAGGAAGGAAACAGAAAATCCAAAAGAGTAGAGCAGTTAAGGACAGCTACTTCTCCTCAACTCAGAGTCTGAGGAGGAACAATTTGTCTTTAGGCAAACAGGGGTCACCTCACTCCACCTAGATCACTAAGTTCAGTGCTCCCTGATAACTGGCATTCTCATTGGCTTCAGCTGCATCCTTAACTGGAATAGGCAATTCTGGAATAGCGAGCAGACATTTTTTCAGGGACTGAAGAAGATACCAGAGGCACACCAAATAGATAGATACTGAGTGATCGACTCTACAAATATCCCCATCCCTTCAAGATAATGGACACAATCTGACCACACCTAGGTATGGACCTCTTCTTCTGTCTCCTCCATCTCTTTCCCAGAATTTTCTTGAATTAATTAAGAATCCTTCACAATTTCCTTACCTCCATATCTGATCCAATCATGGGAAGTATGTGATTCTTGGTAGTTATTTTGAAAAGGGGCCAGATACCAACTCATTATTATACATACTTGTTCCATTATTCTAAATGACTCTTTCCAACTCCTACCTTTTTTGATCAATTTATCTGGTTTAATTAAGTTTTCTGCTTTTCACTCAAGAATTCCTAGTTGCTGAGGGATAAAGATACTGAAGGCACTTCAAACAGAAGACTGTTGGTTTTTGAGATTGATCATTTCCACTCATACAATGCTAGGATTTTGTAGGCTCTTCCTTCTAGAATCTGTTTACAAGAGTCCTTACTTAGTTGAAGTGCCACCTTCTACACAAGGTTTGTTTAGATCCCTTTGTTTGCCCTAAAATTGATTTATATTTTAATATGTATGGATACATATGCATATACATACATATATTCATGTATATGTGGGAGAACTGTCTCCTTTAATACTGCTACATTTACATTTTGTGTTTACTCATATGTGTACCTGTTGTCCTTTCTTATAACAGAAGCTTCCTAGTGAAAGGAATATCTTCAGTTTTATCTTGTAACTCTAATACTTAACACAATGTGCCTTTCACATAGGATGAATTTAATTAAATCAGATTGATGACAAAGACTTGAAGCCCAGTATTTGCCCCCTCAATTCTTTCCTATTTCTCTTGTCTACTGCAAAGTCATTCGCTATATCTCATTCACCTACCCATAGACTATACTTCGCATAATATATTATAGTGTATGCTCCTTTCCCCCTAACATTTCTCAGATGCACAATTCACTTTTCAGTTCATTTTCTTTCCCCAGAGGCAGGTATTTTCCATATGGACTATAACACCCATACTGCTGAGCACTCCAGACAACCTATGATGTCTGTTGTCACCATAACAGTGCTCAATTCAATTAGCTGAATTAATGAATCTGAGTTTGCCAGAAGTGACTCACAGACTTGTCAGCTTTTCATAAGCCCTTAACCCATGTGTTCTCAAATTCTCTCTTTTTTTAGAAAAGACATCTAACCCAATAAGAATGAATCTCAATCTTATTTAAGCAAAAGGTGTACTACATATTTATAATGAAAACTAGTGAAAAGGGATAAATTCACAACTGGCAGAAAACAAATCATGGTAATTAACTTTCATTCAATTAAATTAAAATCAACCATATGCAAGCGACCCTGTGTTAGGTACTAGGGGTACAAAAAGAAAATGGTTTACTGTTGACTTATGGTTCAGAGGTATATAAATACTTCTCAACCTATAATCTCCATCACTTTTCCTTTCACCTCTCCCCATAGGATTGCCTCACTGCTCCACCCTTTTTTTTTTCAGAAAAGCTTCCTCACACAGAGGAATATTTTCCTGGTTTAAACTAAATTATATCAAAATGTCAATGTTATCTTTGCTTTAAGGTTGGAGGGGATTTTTAAATTGAGAGCCATTGAGCTTCTGACAAAGCAACTAGAAGACATATACATGAAAAAAATTGACAGTTTGTTGTTTTGTTAAAGAGAGAGAAAAATAGAAATATTTTCACTTTTCTGCTTTAAAAAATAAAACACCAGGGAACACAAAACTGTTCAATAATACAGCAGTCAATAATAAAATATCATTTATTCTTTCTCTTCATAAGGGCTTTGTTCTTGACTTCCCATCAGTAAAGGGCTATCATAAAACTGGGCTGGTGAGGAAGCTCAGAGAAAAAGCTCTGGTCTGAGAAATCTTGTTTTTTTTTTTTTAATTTGAGACCCCTGAAAAGAAAAATGACAAAAACAAGAACAATAAAACCAGCATGATTGACTGAGGAGGTAGATGTACAATGCTCTCATTGTATTGGGCATTTCCTCAGTTGCTGTGGATCCCTTCCATCCCCCCTATTGTGCACTTTGGCAGGCCATGGCCCTTTTTCCTCCTCTATAGCCCTTTCTCTTGGCAATCTCTGTCATAAATGACATTATTTCATAATTTTGTAGTAGTTATGGTGGGATTTTGACAGAAGATATTACAAAAAAGGAAAAGTATCAACATTATGATTTAGGCAGAATAGTTGAGTGGTGGAAAATCAGGGAGAAGAGGTAAGCAAGAACAGTGTAGAGTGATCATTGGCAGTGAGAACAGTAATAGCAGCAGCTGTGGCAGTAGTGGTATGGCTGATGAGCAGCAGAAACTCTATATTGGGAAATGGCAAACCACCAGGAAAAAGAATGAAAGTACACATCTTCAATCTTTGGAGACCAAGGAAGAGGGAGTATGTTACCTGTTCATAGGTAATTCCATAGCCTTTAAAGCCACAAAGTCACTTCCTTAGACTGTGCTTGCCATAACATCGCTCAATTCTCAACAATTCTCAACAATCACCTGAACTTGAAGATTTAACCCTAAAAATTCATATCTGAAATATTAAATTATCCAAAATGCTATATTCCCTGAGAGTTCTGAATAGTCATGGTCTTGATATTTTTCCACTATATTGTAACATTTAAAGAACTTTAAAGATCTGTTTGGTATTTTTTTTTGCTAACTATAGGAATAAATTGAATAATTACATTATAATTGTTCCCCAGGGTAAGTCCAAAAACTCTAAAGCTAGATGTTTTTAGAACCTTGAAATCTACAGTTTTAGGGGAAAAAGTAAAAGAAGCTTGTTTTGTTGTTTTTCAGTCATTTCCATCATGATTGACCCTTCATAATACCATTTGAAGTTTTCTTGGCAAAGATACTGGAGTTGTTTGCCATTTTCTTGTTTGGTGGCTTCAATTAGGGCCTAGGGTCTAGGGTCACACAGGTTGGAAGGCTCTGAAGCTGGATTTAAATTTAGATCTTGGTAATTCTTGACCCAGTCCTTCATCCACTGAACCATCAACTGCTTCAAAAAGGAATATTAGTTAACCATAAATATAGAGGACTTATTATTATGAGATACTTTAGTGAGTATAAGATAGGATCAAAAAGGTACATTAGATAAATACACTAAAAAATGGCATTCAGTATTAGATTCATCACTCCCACTCCTTTTATCTTGAATACCGACAATTAGGAAATCTGATATGAAGTATGCTGTCTAACAATTTTGTCGTCATCATATTTTTCCCTTGCCATTGTGTTTTCTTTTATTCAAGGTTTGGTCAGAGGTAAGATGATTCACCATTTTTATTTGCTTTTCATGTAAACTTTTCATGTTTCATGTAATCAATGATTTAATAATTAATTTTCCCTTTACTAAATTTAGAAATTCATCAACATCAACACTTACGGTCCTACAGAAATCAATTAAAACAGTATTTGCATATGACTTGGCCATTTGATGAACTTGATATTTCTTTCCTGAGAGAATTAGCCAGTTGATTCTGTAAAACCAGAATGATTTTTGTGGTTCTGCATCTAGTGGGCATAAAACTATTTCACTATGCATTGTGAATTATGAAAACAAATTCCTGCCCTCATTCAAATCTAAATACCTGTGGGATGAATACCCTTTTGAGTCCTTTGTCCATTTATATCCTTCCTTACTTCTACTTATAGTCTGAAGTGCATACAAATTTTAAGGCTATTTGGCCTGTCTTCTCTGTACTGATATACAGATTTAATCAATATAGCATATGACTGGCCGAGTGTTTCACTGGTCCCAAAGTATTTATCGATTTTATGTAAATATTCCATGTGATATTTGGTTGAGCAAACAAAAAACCCTTCACAAAACCATAACCCATATCACTGAGGTTACCCATTAATCCATACCTTTTTCTAGTTCAGATGCGTTTCAATTCTGAAATATCACTGTCACAGGTGTAATACAAGTTTCCCATGGTTTTTCTCCAGGAAGGTAGTTGTCCTCTACTGAGAAAATGATTAATTGTGTCCAGTTGTGCCTCTCTGTATGACTTATCCAGTCTCAGAGTTTCCTATAGGCAAGTCTTCTCTGTGCAACACAGAAGATCTAGACCCTTCCTGATACATAACCGGTATTCCTCTGTATGCCTCAAGGAAAGTAATCTAGACCTTAAAAATAGACACGGTGATTTTTTTTTTCTGCCGTAAGAGGCCCAGACTTGGCGCTTTATATAAAATGCAGTGCTTGCATAGTATTAGGGGAACTGGTTGTTCTTCTAGAAACAACAACAGAAAAAAATCTAAGGGATCAAACACCATGAACAAATGCAAAAGACATGTTCAGGAGATAGTCATCCAATGTGACTGGATCACAGAGTTAAGGAGAATAATAATATGCGGATAGAGTACTACCCTGAGCTTAATGATGATTTTTATCCTTGTGCTTTTTCCAAAACGTGACAAGTCAGTGACTTGTGTTGGAAAGTTGTCTCAAGGGAGGAGAGGCTAAAGTCTCTCAATTCAAATCAGACTTGCTAAAATCTTATCCCCATCACAAGAGAGCACTTTGTTTTTCTAATGTGTGGCATTGGACCATATCTCCTCTGCATCATATGTGCATATATTCCCTTACTATTATGGGGATGTTGCATTATTTGAATATTAAATTGTTCACAGGCAATAAACCAATGGGGAATGGGGAATAAACACTTTTTTTAAATTATGAATGTCTTTAAATTACTCAAGTGGATGTTAGGTATACCCTAAACACAATCTTTTCTTGGAGTCTCCTGGGAAGTTCAGCATATTTACTAATAGGAAAAAATGCTTTTTTTTCACATTCCTTCTGCATTTCTTTGAAGCTTCCATGCAAGTCATTATTCAGAGTAGTGTAAAACTAAGGATTCTCCTGGGAATACCTTCCTGATGCATAGTGAATGTAATAGTAGCCAGAATGAGATGGTATTCAGCAAATAGGTGGCATTAGAAAAAAAAAGAAAGTTCAATACAATTTTTCCATTAATTGTAATTTTTCATTATCCCCAAACTTCTGGTTATTTTAGGTTGCTTAAATTGCTTAATGCTTGATTTCAAATGACATTCTATTTGTTTCTCTATGTCTTATTTCACTCTTCTCAGTTACTCTTCAAATTTTGAGCCTTGAGATATTATAATAAAGCAATTTATGTTCTTTTTTCCTTCCACAAAGGAAACACAGATATTGAGCATAGTTTAAAATGCAAGTGACCATAGAAGTTATGTAGTCTAAACTCCTCATTTTGGAAATTAGAAAAACCATAGCTCAACAAGGCCAAATGATTTTTCCCAAGATCACACAGCAAGTTAATGACAGAACTGAGAGCAGAACTGAGTCTTAGTTCTAAGTTTTATATTTCATTATTTTGAGGCAGAGGAATGTTATTGAAATGGTCAAATAGAACTGACTTAGCAATCTAGGATCATGTCTTTTGATTCAACCAGATAGACCACAAAGCCATCAATGAAATTGTCATCTCTACACAGCTGGGCATCTCTCAAAGTTTTGCCCTGAGGGCTCTTCTCTTTTGCTCATTCTCTTCATTGTCTAATCTACTATCATTGGCCCTGTTATCTCTACTGAGATGATGCTATTTCTTCTACCCTAATTTATTTCTTGAAATAGAGCCCAGAATCACCTCCTTGACCTTATGTAGATAGTTTCTGATATTTAAAAGTTGACATGTCAAGAGGGAACTAATTCTCTTGTCTTTCCTGATCTCTGACCAAATCATTCCTCCTTCAAATTCTCTTTTTCTATTGAGGATACCACTAACTTATTATTGATTCATTGATCCTAAGTTCAGAGTAATTCTTTATTCTTTTCCTCACTGGATTTCCTCTTGTCATATTGAATCAAGGAATCAATTGCCCCAACCCAAAGTGAGACTACATTTGTTGAATAGATCAAGGTCACAAGACCAGGTTTTATACATCCTAGAAGACCATTGGTTAAAATGGAGTGATGGGCTCTTCAATAAAATAACAACTCAGTTTGGAAACAAGAAATTATTCCAGGGTCTGATTAAACAGAGGTAAAAAACATTTCCATCCAAGGCCCTGAGGAGTTTCTTGAGTATGACTATAGAGAGAAAACCTCAATTGTCTTTTCCGTCTTATCTTCTAGAACAAAGGATGACTTTGTGAACTTCAAAAGGCAGAAGATTTTGGAGTTCTCATCAGTATTCTAGCAGCAGCCCTGAAACAGCTGATGAGAGATTGGCATCCTGGCAGCATTCTCAGAGCAGTAGTCATTGATAGTTGTGTCTACGTTGAGAGCAGAAGACAAAGTAAATGCACTGAGAAAAGGCATTTTCTGAGTTCTAAAAGGCTTCCTGCAACAAGTTAAGCCATTCTTACGAGGAAGGACATGAGGACCCCCATAAAGGGAAAAAATAGACTTCTAGCAACAAACAGCTATGAGTTACCCCTCTGATCCATATTCTCTCTAAGCTTGAGCCCACTTTCCCCTGGAAAATATATATATATATATGAGAGTATCATAAACTTTTAGAAGGATTTCTTATATCAACTGTTCCTGATACTTTCTTGCCACCTTGGTAAGTACCCCTGTCTAAAAGCTAATTAATTCTGGCTGGTTGATAAACTTTGAGTGGAGAAGGGAAGGTAAATCTATTGGGATTTGTGGGCTTTGGCTTATAAACTCACAAACTCACCTCTCACCTCATTAGAATTTTCTAGAATCCTGTGCCAAGACATGGGAACATGACTTGCCAGTGCTAAACTAAGAGGAAAGCTCCAGAGCATGTGCTATACTCCTAAGGCATAGGTTTTATCCTATCACTGTCCCCTAAAAATGTCATTGCTCCCTACTGCTTCTAAGATAAAGTGCTATTTCCTCAGCATAATTGGAATTGGGCTCCAAACTGTCTTTTTTCCAGACTTTTTCATATTTTTCCACTTAGACACTCCATATGTCTGCTAAACTAGATTGTTAGCTTTTCATCTTGCCAGAGAGACACATCTTTTCTCTTTGCCTCAGAGGCTGTCATATTTGCAGGACATATATTCCCTTATTGCTGTACCCTATAGGCTCCTTACTTTCCACTGAGATTCAGCTCAAATTCTCACTTTCTATATATTCCTCAAATAGAAAGCAAGCTCCTTGAGAACAGGGATTGTTTTGTAGCTTTTGTTTTATCTCTAGTACTTAGTACTGAGAGCCTGTTTGATAAAGTATCCGGTTCCAAGTCCTCAATAGGTTTCTAGTGGCTTGGAGACATTCTGTATAATTCTTTTGAATGCTTTCATTGAGTGCTTTGTACATAATAGGTGCTTAACGAATATATAGGATTCTTGTGCTCTCCTGGATTATATGCTAGAGAAGCATATAAAGTCAAATCGACTTCAGTAATAAACATGGAAAATAAATTCCAAATAAATTTTAAATCAAGGATGAACCACATGATGGCATTAAGTTATCATTTATTTAATATTAATACTCCAGGTCTATGGTGGTATATACTCTCCTAACCACAGTATATGGAGAACATGAAAAGTCAAATCTTAATAAAAGATATATAATTATATCTTCTTATCCTTTTTTTGTTTAAGCCTATGATTCATTTGTTGTGAGATCTCCTTGTATAGAAAATTCTCTCCATTAATATCAATCAGAATATTTTTTTAAACAAATAGTCTTGAAGAATTCTCTGAGACACAAAGAGGTTAAGTAGCTTGCCCATAGTCAAGTATTTAGTATGTTTTAGTGATGGGGACTGAAATTCTGGTCTTCTGGACTCCAAGGGCAGCTCTCTAAGAAAATAAATGTTATGAATGAACAAAAATGAGGAATTATTGTAATTAACTTCTATTAAAGGCTATAAGGAGGAGGTGGGATTTGGAAGGGCCTTGAAAGATGATTAGCATTTGAAGATTCTTTGTTATTCTTGACAAGTTTTGTTATTCTCTTTATTCTTATAAGTGAACAGAGCTGCCTTGGTAAATATATATGTTTCCATTATTCTATCCTAATGGATGGCTTTTAAGGAAACATCTGATTGGCTGAAGTGTTTATAATAATGTAAGAAGCTCTTGTAGCATATAAATATGAGGATTCTTGAGAGGATAGTAAAACATTTGAGGGTATTGGATTATCAGTGTGCTTAAGCTAGCAATTGGTATCCCTGAATACTAGTTTCAACTGAGATACCATAAGAGGATTCTATATCCAGGACCTGGTCCTTTTTAGCATCTAGACCCTAGACATGTAATTATTAATCAAGTGCCCAGTGCTATCATACATAATATCCCACAGAATAATAAAATTAATCAAAGTAGGTAACACAACTGTACTTATAACACATATTTTCCAGGCTATGGATACACCTCCATTCAGTTCCATCATCAACCTGCCAAGAGCAGAATGGCCAAAAGTGAAGGACAGCTCATTGCTATCCACATCCCACATCCAAGTGCTACAAGTGGAGAAACAGTAAGGGCATTATAGAATTTCACTAAGGTTATTTAAGTTGGCTTAGCCTGGAATGGTATCATTAGGCTGCAAGTCCCTTAGGATCTCACCTTTAGCTGGAGGAATAGGGAGAGAGTTTCCTCCAGGTAGGCAGAACCTATGGGATCTCATTTATTCCTCATTTGTTTTAGGAAATCCATTTCATATCCCAATAACATTCCATCCAGAGCACTCTAAGGTGAAAATGTTAGCTCAGATTTAGAAGCTTTTGCAAACAGTCTTCAGTGGCCAACCTGGAGCCCATTTATCCAAGTATCAATAGGAACTTCAACAAAGTAGAGAGATGGAAGGGGATATAGTTATCTCTAGTTTCAGTCTGAAGCAATCTGCCTTAAGAAAAGAATGTAAGCCAAAGACCAGCAGTTCTGTCAACCACTGCGAACCTCAAGGGTAAGTCCCCACTCAGACTACATATTTGGCTTTGCTGCCAAAGCACTCTGCATATAGCCTCACGTCAGCTCAGAATTTCTGCAGCTTTATCTTTATTGTACTGCAGAGGTAAAACTCACCAGATGCAGTAATCTAGTGAGACTAATTTGATGTGAGGAAAGCTATATTTAGGGCACTTTTTCTGGATTCTTCCCATTTGGGGCTGAGCTGTACAGTCCTAAATGGGGCTACAAAATGGTTTTACTGCTTTTTCAGCAACTAACAAAGCAGTATTCTGCGTTGCCTGTTAATATAGGGCGTTTAGTGAGCCCACTGCATTTTGCCTTCCTTTAAAATCCCATAAATTTCACCTAGAATCTTCCTCAAAATTCTTATCATGATATGGAAGTGACCCTAATTTCATAATGATTATTTTTCCATTGTGGCATAAGCTCTAGCTTGTCCTACTAAGATGAAAAGGATTTACATGT
Source organism: Phalanger gymnotis (assembly GCA_028646595.1). Classification (NCBI taxonomy): domain Eukaryota; kingdom Metazoa; phylum Chordata; class Mammalia; order Diprotodontia; family Phalangeridae; genus Phalanger; species Phalanger gymnotis. The sequence continues at coordinate 85,429,021 of CM053626.1, forward strand.
AGCTCCCAAACTGGACCATATTTCTTTTATCTAATAACCAACTAGCTTCTTCTCCTTTCTTTTTCAAGTAAAATCCTTCTTATTTTGTAAGTTTCTGTGCTTCAATGGTGAAGCTTATCCAAAGCCCTTATGGTAATGATAATAGGTTTATTTGAATGATCTTTGTTTTCATCAGAATGGGTACTCCATCCATATATTATTAGTTGTAGTGTTACAATGTCATTTTTGTGGCTAACCTCATGATATTGAGTCTCTCTGGAAAAAAGGTAACCTGGTCCTCAGAAATAGACACAGAATCCATTACCAGACACATATCTGGATATTTTAAATCTTGGTACAAACTTCTACAGCTTATACTCCCTTAAAGCACTCTACTTCACTACACTGATACCAACAATAATCACAACAACAACTAGTTAATATTAACTAATAATAATGGCTAGCATTTGTACAGTGCTTTAAGGTTTGCACATCCCTTCACAAATACTGCATTTGATCCTCGAACAACCCCAGGAGACAAGTGTTATTACTTTCCCCACTTTGCAGATAAGGAAACTGAGGCAGACAAAAGATAAGTGACATGCCTAGGATAACACAGTTAATACATATCTGGCACTGGATTTCAACTCATGAATTAGGTCCTGTGTTCTAGTAGAAAAGAAGAAATAATAGAGGCAGTTCTGTAGGGCAGTTTCTGTGGACTCAGCCAAGGTCTTAGCTTTTGATTTATTTAATCCTTGAATATTTTCATAACATTCACAATTAGAATATATTTACAAAGCCACCTCCAGGGTTATGTATAGCTCTTTCAGAAGAATAATGCTAGTTGCCAATAGCACAAACCTAGAGAGTTATTCTTAGGTACCTTTTCTTCTCTATTTATATTTGTAACCTTGCTGTGTATTCTGCTTTGTGTATATTGACTACATGCCAATAGGATGGTGTTATATTGTGGCCTGCAACTTTGCCCAAGGTTTTCAACAGCCAATTGTTGAACTTTCCTAAAATAGATTGTCTTTCTCTCCAATGAGGGAGGCAGAATGGCCTGTTGTGCAGAATATTAGACAATGAGTCAGAAGTCACAGCCCTGCCACTGACTTGCTGTGTGACCTTGGGCAAGTCAATTAACATCTTTGTGCCTTAGGTCCTCTATCTGTACAATGAGGATCATGATCCCTACTTCAAGAGGAACTTGGCAGGATTAATCAGTCAATGTCCATAAAACAGATTAAGCTCCATGGAAAAGAGGTACTCTGTAATTACTAGTTATTATTATAAAATTTAAAAGATAGCAAAATCGTATTATTGCCTTATCCCTACCTATAAGCATAATCTTAACTAAAATAGAGTTGGTAGAATCTTAACAGTAAATGAATAATTTAAATATCTTGAATTGTGAAAAAAAGGTCCCTTAATTTTTGTGAATATCAGATTTTCTTTAAAATGCAGCTGAGAACGGATCAGTTTTGTACAGCAGAGCAGACTACAAGTGATTAAATCACAGGACATGAAAAGACTTTATCCAATTCAGTTCACTCTTCTAGCTAGCCTATGTTCTAAAACCATCCCAAATAGATAGATACCTATTCAATTTTTTAAAAGTTATTTATTTTATTCTGGACCTAAGAAATGAAACAAGTATTTCCATAACATAATAGAATAGAAAAAAAAGATGATTGTACATGAAACTACTAATCTATTATGTACAACTTGCTATGTATTTTAAATACATAAAAATGTTATCATGCAACTTTCTCTTTTTTTACCTTTTTTCTTCTCTCCCTCCCCCTGCCCTAGAGATGGCTACCATTAGACATAAACATGTGTAATATCCATATGCATGTATTCTATACATACTTCTATTTATCATTTCTTTCTATGGATGCAGATAGCATCTTCCTTCATATGTCCTTTATAGTTAATTTGAGTATTTATAATAATGAAAATTACTTAGTTTCCCAAAGTTGCTCTTAAAATAATAGTGTTATTATATAGAACATTCTCTTGATTCTGCTCATTTTGCTCTTCATTATTTTGTGTCATTTCATCCATATTTTCCTAATATCATTGAGTTCAACATTTCTTATACTGTAGTATTACTCCATCACAATCATATACCACAACTTGTTCAGCCATTCTCTACTTGGCAGGCATCCATAAAATTTCAAGTTCTTTGCCATCACAAAGAGAGCTGCTATAATATTTTTGAACATACAGATTGTTTTCTTTTTTCCCTAATCATCTTTGAAGATATACCTAGTAGTAGTCTTGTTGGGTTAAAGGGGATAAGCAGTTTACTAACTCTTTGGGCATAATTCCAGATTTCTCTCCAAAATGGTTGGATCAGTTCATAGTTCTATCAACAATGAATTAGTGTCCTAATATTTCCACAACTTCGACATTTTTCACTTTTCCCTTTAATTATACTAGCCAATCTGTAACATGTAAAATGAAATTTCAAGGTTGGTTTAATTTGCATTTCTCTAATCAATAATGATTGAAAGCATTTTTTCATGTGACTATGAATTGTTTTAATTTCTTCATTTCTATTAGATTTTTAGAGCTTCTCCAATGATTCCAAGGCTTCTGTGTCCAAGCAACTCTGGAGTCTAGAAAATTGTAGCTAGAATACTTTCCCCCATCATCTGTAACTAAATATTTTTGCTCTTCCACCCTCAATGGGGAAAAAAATATAGTCATTTTCCTCTTTTGAATAACCTTTAATGTGCTTGATGACACTAATCATGCCACTTTTTAAAAAATTACTTTTCAGATCCTTTTTGGTTTTTAATCTTACATTTATACTTGGATGTCCCAAACTGTAGAAAGTATGCAAATGAGGGTCACATCAATGGCGACTATGAAAACAAGGAGGAATGAGTTTGTTATGAAGCAGATTAAAGTAGAAATTTAATCATCTCTGGCTCAATTAGTTTGGGGATTAGTTGTCTACTAATTAACCATCCTTAGGATTGAACACCCTGCCACAAGTGGAGAGACTAACATGCTTTGCTTCCTTTGTTCTTATATCTAAGATTGGATAGCAGGTCCAGAGATAGAATCTATTATGTTAGGGGAGAAAATCCATGTGGGAGATGTTTTGATTCTATACAAAAATGGCTTATATGATTTTTTAAGTGCTATGATGTTTAAATTGGAAAAAAGACTGAAATAATTTCCATGATCAATAGAAAACATATAAAGTAAAAGCTAAAATATTTAGGAATTAGCAAGTAAGCCAGTTGTACCCTTTAGATATGGGTTTTGAGCTCTGATGTGCAGTTGATGACTGAAGAGGTAAGCAGTTTTATAGGATTATAGATCCTGGATGTAGAACTAGAAGGTAACTTAGAAATCATTAATCTCACACTCTTATTTTACAAGTGAGGAAATGAGAGGAGAGAGGTTACATGTCTTGCCTAGGATCACACAGTTATTAAGTATCTGAGAAATGATTCAAACCCAGATCTTTCTGACTTCAAGTCAAGAAATTTATCTTCTATATTACAAAGGAACTCCAGATTTATTATAATAGGGAAATGAGGAGAATCCAGTCTTTTTTTTCTTTCTAATTAATTTATTTTTAGTTTTCAACATTTACTTCCACAAGATTTTGAGTTCCAAATTTTCTCTCCCTTCTCCCCAGCCCAAAATGTCATGCATTCTGATTACCCCTTCCCCCAGTCTGTCCTCCCTTCTATCACCCCCCTGTAATCCCTTTCCCTTCTATTTTCCTGTAGGGCAAGATAGATTTCTATACCCAATTGCCTGTATATCATATTTCCCAGTTACACCTAAAAACAATATTTAACATTCATATTTAAAACTTTGATTTGCATATTCTCTCCCTTCCTCCCTCCCCACCCACACTCATTGAGAAGGCAAACAATTTGATATAAGTTATACATGTTTATTCATGCAAAATAGTTCCATAATAGTCATGTTGTGAAAGACTAACTATATTTCCCTCCATCCTCTCCTGCCCCCCATATATTCTATTATCTCCTTTTGCCCTGTCTTTCCTCAAAAGTTTTTGATTCTGATTAACCCCTCCCCCAGTCTGCTCTCCCTTCTATCATCCTTGCTTTCTTATCTCCTTTCTCCCCCTATTTCCTGTAGGGTAATAAACATTTCCATACCAAATTGAATGTGTATGTTAATCCCTTATTAAGTCAAATCCAATGAGAGTAAGGTTCATTCCTACCCTCTTGCTTCCCCCCTCTTTCCCTCCATTGTAAAAGCTTTTTCTTGCCTCTTTTATATGAGATGATTTACCCCATTCTACCTCTCCCTTTCTCCTTCTCCCAGCACATTCCTCTCTCATCCCTTAATTTTATTTTTAGATATCATTCCTTCACATTCAACTCATCCTGTGCCCACTGTCTATATTCCCTTCAACTCCTCTAATACTCAGAAAGGTCTCCTGAATTACACACATCATCTTTCCAGGTAGGAATGTAAACAGGTCAACTTTAATAAGTTTGTTATGATTTCTCTTTCTGTTTACCTTTTCATGCTTCTCTTGATTCTTGTATTTGACAGTCAATTTTTCTACTCAGGTCTGGTCTTTTCATCAAGAATGCTTGAAATTCCTCTATTTCATTGAATGTCTAACCTGAGATATTATACTCAGTTTTCCTAGGTAGGTGATATTCTTGGTGTTAATCCTAGCTCCTTTGACCTCCAGAATATCATATTCCATGCCCTCTGATCCCTTAGAGTAGAAGCTGCTAAATCTTATGTTTTCCTGATTGTATTTCCACAATACTTGAATTGTTTCTTTCTGGCTGGTTGCATTTTCTCCTTGATTTGGGAATTCTGGAATTTGGCCACATTATTCCTAAGAGTTTTCCTTTTGGGATCTCTTTCAGGAAGTGATTGGTGGATTCTTTTACTTTCTATTTCCCCTCTGGTTCTAGAATATCAGGGCAGTTTTCTTTGATAATTTCTTGAAAGATGATGCCTAGGCTTTTTAAATTTTTGATCATGGCTTTCAATGAGGGTGTTAATTTTTAAATTATTTCTCCTGGATTCATTTTCCAGGTCAGTTGTTTTTCCAGTGAGATATTTCACATTGTCTTCTATTTTTTCATTCTTTTGGTTCTGTTTTATAATTTCTTGATTTCTCATATAGTCATAAGCTTCCATTTGCTCCATTCTAATTTTTAAGGAATTATTTTCTTCAGTGAGCTTTTGGACCTCCTTTCCCATTTGGCCAATTCTGCTTTGTTAAGGCATTTTTCTCCTCATTGGCTTTTTGGACCTCTCTTGCCATTTGGGTTAGTCTATTTTTAAGTTAATATTTTCTTCAGCATTTTGGGGTCTCCTTTAGCAAGGTATTGACTTGTTTTTCATGATTTTCTTTCATCACTCTCATTTCTCTTCCCAATTCTTCCTCTATTTGTCTTACTTGATTTTCAAAATACTTTTTAAACTCTTCCATGGACTGTGGCCAATTCATATTTTTCTTGGAGGCTTTGGATATAGGTGCTTTGATTTTGTTGTCTTCTTCTGGTTTTATGTTTTGATCTTCCTTGTCACCAAAGTAAGAATGTATATTCTGATTTTTTTCCGCTGTTTCCTCATTTTCCCAGCCAATTATTTGACCTTTTAGCTCTTTTTAAAGGTAGGACTTTGCTTCCAGTGTGGAGACAAACTCCATCATGCCAGTGCTCCTTCTCACTAAAGGACTGCCACCGAGGACCATGACCCTGCTTCAGGAACAGGCAAAGTAAGAGAATCCTGCCTCAGCACCACCAAAGAGATCCCTGAAATTACCCTCTGATCAGCTGCTTAATCCCCCCACCCTCTGGAAGCAGTCACTGATGCTTCCACCACCTCTGCCACCCTGGGGCTGGGGCCAGACCATGTTCCTCTCTCAGCCATGTCCAACAGACCTTTCCTACTGACCTTCTAAGTTGTCTTTGGTGTTTGTGGATTGAGAAGTCTAGAAACTGCCACAGCTGCCAGTGATTCAGTCCTCTGAGGCCTACTCCAAGTTTGCTAGGGCCCCATCTGGGCCAGTGTGACCCACATCAGACTGTGCTCTTCTTTCAGACTGGTACAACAGATCTTTCCTATACAGCTTCCAAGTTGTCTTAGGTTGGAAATGTGTTTCGCTCTGTTATTTTATGGGTTCTGCTGCTCTATAATCTGTTTAGAGTCATTTTACAGGTATTTGGAGGGCTTTGGGGGTGAGCTCAAGCAAGTCCCTACTTTTACCCTGCCATCTTGCCTCTACCTCCCCCACCCCAAACCCCTAATCCAGTCTTAATCAAGGAATGAGTATATGGCTAGTCCTATTTAGTTAAGTAAAATAGAATGAAGGGAGCAAAGAAGCAGAAAAATTGATTTTGTCCTTTTACAAATATTTATTAAACACCTACTATAGGGACTATCATTGCTGTGTCATTACCTTTGGTTAGAATTCAACTTGGAATCTACTACTGAATAAGCTGCTCCTGAATCTAGGGCCCATTCTGTTATTTTCCATGATATCCAAGTATGAGAGGCCCCAGCCTTAGGAATCCAGTAAACTTATATTAACTGCCTTCTATGTGCCAGGCAGTATATTAAGTGCTGGGGATATAATTAATAAAAAGAACAACACAGTCCCTGGTTTCAAGTATCTTAAAACCTAAAGGAAGATACAACACACAAAAGGAGGCTAGAAAGCAGGAAGGTAAGGATGCTAAAGTTACCTGGCATGGGGGCATCTTGGTCTATGGAGTTGAAACTAATCAGGGTAGCAGAGGCAAAGCGAAGTGATCTTAAAGTTCAGTTTCTGCCACCTCTAAAGGAAAATATTTGGAAGAGTTTGGTACCCTGCCCTCCAACCCTCTAAACAGAGGGGAAGGGAGGGTGCAGTGTCAATCAAGGCTGAGTAACAGCATGGTGATAAGTTTAGAAGTGATGAACTTATCCTAGGACGGGTGTCTTGTTCCATGGAGGTGAAATTGGACAGGGCAGCAAATATAAATCGGAGCAAATCAAGGAAGCCTGGCTACGTGAGTTCTCCTCAATTTTAGATTTTTTACTAGGACCATGCACTTTTTGTTTTACATCATTCTCCACAAGCCAAAGCATCACGATGTAAAATTAGAGCTATTTTTGGAATCTTGCAACAAACAAGATAATTCAGTTCAAGAAATATTTATCAAACAACTATTAAGTGCTGATAATCATGAAAGAAACTAGGAGTGACACAATTTAAATGTGACATATGATCCCTTGATCCTATCTTCATAGAACTTAAAATTTGATAGGAAGATAAGTAATACAGACAGATGCTTAACAAATAGTCAAAAACTGTTTTCCAGTATTTGTATGATCCTCTACTTGACTCTGGTTGGTTGAATTAAATAGTATCCCTTTATACCTTCCCATTCTACCTCATACTGGCCCCAAATCTATGCACCCAATGTATTTCTCATTGATAGGACTCAGGGGAATCTGACAAGCAGGGATGCTAATGAAAAGCAAAATGTTGACTAAAGGCAGGGAGACTTGTTAGGGAATTGTTGCAGTTCTTTAACCAGGTGGTAATAAGGGCTATGGTTGAGATAATGCCAATGGGAATAGAAAGGAGGACTAAACAAGAGAAAATGTAGATGTAAAAGTGACTTGGCAACTGATTGGATATGGGAGAAGAGCAGTAGGGAATTGGGATTTTAAGCATGAATGACTAAGTACATTATGGCAGCATATAGAAGTCATGGTTGGTTGTTCTTGAAGAGGACCAAAACGACATCACTGTGTTGGGGCAGAGATACAGTGTGTCTGACTGTGGCTGATCAGACCAATATAAGCTCAGAAGGCTTTACCACAGTTCAGGTACAAATAATCCATATAAATATTTGGAGCGAAGGTGTTTCTAAATTTGTGCAACTCACTTTTTTTAACTACTGGTATTCTGCTATGCTCATAGAGCACAGTGGCTCCTTTGATATTGGCATGCCATGCTCGGCAGTTCCATGCTATTGTCTCCCATATCTCAGAATTGATTCCAGAGTTCTGCAGAGAGACCAGGAGAGCTTGTATTACTTTTTCTGACCTCCATGTGATGGTGGTAGCATACAGAAATCATAAGGAAATGTTGATTGAAGGGTAGAGGTGGTAAGTTTAGTTTTGGATATGCTGAGTTTGTGATGTGTCTGGGATATCCTGGGAGGTGCTCAATATGTAGTTGGCTAATTGCACCTGAATTGTAGTAAAGCAGTCAGGACTGGATATATAGATGTAAGAATCAGTCATATACATGTGATTGTTGAAGTAATGGTGGTGCCAAGTAAGACTGTCAAAAGGAAAACAGCATCTTGGTGCACATGAATATTAAGGTGTTAGACCTCTGAAGGTCAGGATGAGGGAACTTGATGGTGATAGTGGGGATAGGGACAAGCATGATGTAAAGACAGACAGGCAGGACCAAAATAGTAACCAAAAAGCAACCTTCTTACTTTGTAATTTTGCTTTGGTTCAACCATGGCCATTGCCCTCCTAAAAGAAGCCAGGTATCGCTTAATTCTTATCAAGTCCTATCACCTTCCCTTGTTTTTTACTCTTCTATGAGTGATGAATGAAGAGAGGCAAGGATTCTTTCCTTGTCCCTGATTTGATTTTCTTCTTGAACTCTCTCCACTGGCAATCTCATCTACTCCCATGTCTTTAGTTATCAAACTCTGGGGATAACTTCCAAATCAATATATCTAGCCCTGACCTCTCTCCTGTGATTTGGTGAGCTGGCTCCCAAGGGAATTATAAGCAGGGATTGCTGTGCTCTGCAAACAAAAGCAGTATTCAATGACTGCTCACATCACTGACTTATCTGGGAACTAACCATGCTGAGCACGTATGGAGAAAAAGCTATATCAACACCTGTCCAGGGGTGAACAGCCTCACTTAGAGAGATAGCTTGAGTACAGTAGTTGGGTTAATTGGTAGGTTCTGACACCTAATCAGTTTCATTTTTAGCTCTGATGTTCTGAGCTTCAGAGTGGCAAGAGCAACCCAGGTGCAGGTAATAACTACCAGATTTGTGGGAAATTGAGAACAGAGAAGGCTGCGCATAGAAAAGGGAAGAGGGTCAACACTGGCTTGCAAAACCAGATTAATTAAAGTGGATAGCATCTGATGAAATGAGGGCACTTCACTGGGAATTCTCAGCAAGCTGCTGACCTAAAGATAATCAAGTAGTGATAGGGAACCAGTGTAAATGCCCACAGGGCACCTTAAAGGTACTTAGGAGTTTTCTATTATTTTTAATGCCTCAAAAGTGAATTGCTGATTATTTATTGTAACTCTTACAGGGATCCAATGAAAATACACACACATTTCCAAAGTTTCTTTTTTCCCCATTCATTCCTATGAAGACAGGTGTAGTATAGGTTTCAGCTACTTAAGATGACCATAATACTACTGGAAATTCTTCTAAAGGGCAGACACAAGTCACCCCAATTCTTAAGAGTCCAAGGACTCTGCTGAACCCATTTAATGGTCCCAGGTCCAGAGTGAACCGAGCACCATATAATCCAAGAAAATTCATAAAATTTTAGCTAAAGGTAAAGGTAAGCTTATAGGCAGCTGCAAAAAATATAGTAGGTACAGGTAGAGGAACCTTAACTAAGAATTCTGGTGCCCAAGGCAAGGAGAGAATCTAGCAAGAAACCACAAGCCCAGGCATGAGTTAGGAGCAGGAAGAGGATAGGTTAGGGAGAGACTCACCTGGATTTAGGTAAGCCTCAGGATCCCACTTTTGGGACATGTCAACTTTCACCATCTTTGTATTATGGGTAGTTTTACTGTTAGCCATTCATTGTTGATTGTAGATATGCTGATGAAAGCATGTCCCAACCTATAGGGTATCCAACCTGTGGTCTTACAGCAAATAACCATTAATGACCCTTAACCCCTACCTCCAACCTCCAAGGAAGTAGAGGGTTGGAGGAAAGCTTTGCAGCTTTTTTTTTTCTTTCTTCTGTGATAGCATGTTGGGCAGAATATGTCATACATGAGCTCCTTGAGGGCAGGGCATTTTCCTCTTTTGTATCCTTGGCACTTAGCACAGTGCTTGGCATGCAGTTGGTGTTTGGGACAAGATTAACACATGTAGTTAAAATAATATAATATAGTTACATCAATCATTTTTCTGGTTGTAAAAGGAGGTGACCCAATATTGGCCCCCAAGGTGAATGATAACAGATTTGAGAGTTTGAATGCTTCAGAGAACAATTAATTTTTATTGATTGACTGACAATAAGCCATCAGCCTCAGAATGAGGAGCCCAGATATGGGAGTGGGCATGGAAGAGGGAATAGGAGCAATTGTTGCAAATGGAGACATCTTAGCTATTCATGAACCACCCTAGTGCACTAGTTCCATTTGGAACAGCTGTAACAATTTTGAGAACCCTAAAATAAGTGTCAATTCCTAAATGAGACTCAGTTCAGCATTATCCTCCTATAATATATTCTAAACATAGTTGAGGCTCCCTGATTTCTCATCAATTTGATCTCATAACTATTGTTCAATTCCTCTTCTGAGCCTTATTTGCATTTTGTGGGAGAACAAAGAATATAGGGGAAACATGCAGCATTTTACAGTAATTGAATGGTGTCTTATAGAAGGCAGAGGACCTTTTCATTCTTGTTTGTCTTCTTTCTCAAAGCAGGACATCATATCAGCAAGATTCCAGTAAGCAAGGAAGGTATTCAACCTTCCTCCTTTGTTCCCACCATTGATTTTGGCTCTGAAACTTAATACAATTCATTCTTTTGACTAGCAAGGCTTTAAGAATCATTCATAGCACTATCTGCGAGAAAGAACCTTGTCATTCATTAGATCAAAAAAATGGGGCCAATCATGTATTTATCTATATCTCATCCTGTATTTCCAGTCTATTATACATTTATAGGTATGAGGACAGATTTTTAATGATAGTGAACTCAGGACCCATCCTTATAGCTTCCAAAATTGATTTAATAGGCCAAATTTAGGCAAGCATACACATTGATTTATGTCTACTTTTATCTTGCTTAAACTGAAAATATTCCTGTCACTAAACTATACCTATTAGTATGAAAGTGCCAGAAGCCAAAAATTACTATAGGAAGAAAACTTTAGAAGTTACATTTCCTTGAAACCTTCATATCTCATGTAGCATTAAATAAAATACATTTTGGGCTATGATTATTTTGTGCATTGGCATGTTTATTCTTCAACCAGCTACTTAACAGACAGGGCTTTCAAAATGAACTTGGTCTTGAGAGATTAGGAAATAAAAAAGATTAACCCATGCAAATATCAGAACATTGAAAATAAAAGTAGTAGAAGAAATGACAATTCTAATATATCTGAGTCACTTCCAAGGAGCACAATGGCATTTCTATTAAACATTTTTAAAACTTAGTTCTGAGATTTTGCTACTGTGTGCACAATAAAATATTAAGAGTTACACATAGGATGTACAATCCTAATAACTTTAGATAATCTAAATTTCACATTTTGTAGCAACATTCAGAATGAAGAATGATTTGGTGCTATATAAGCTCCATATACTCTACATACTTTATTTAGTATGTGAAGGAAAGTCATTTAGGATAAGGAAATCAAATATGCTTCTAACCCAGGTAAGGAATTTTGAATCTGCAAAGATGGTGGGAAAGCACTCTTTGATTTTTGTGTCTAAGAGAATAGTTGTATATATTTAAGCATAAAAAATAGTTGAAACAGACTGTTGATATCCTATACAAATGATCTTTAAGCATGGATAACTCTTCGGCTCTACAATGGATCTGTGATTCCACTTATGTGAGTAATTCCTCAAAAAATTCAGATCATAATCTATCCACACTATCTCATTCTGGGCAATTGACATCTACATGTTTTCATAAATCCTCCTTAGGAAATAGTGAAAAACACTGGGAGATCTTTATATGAGTCTTTCAAAATTATCAGTGCAGCTCCTCAGACTATCAATCTGTTATCATTCACTTTAGTAGACAATATTGGCCACCATTATTTATAACCGGAAAAAGTTTGATGTAACTATATTATTTTTATCTGCATGTTAATCTTGTACATTGCTAATTTATGTTTTAAGATTAAAGGTAAGGTCTTCCTTAAGAATACAGATCCCTTTCTATAACATATGTGAAACTCTAGTTTCTTAAAGTCTATACCAACTGACTATAAATTCTAGAAAGTTAAACCAAACCAGAAAGGCTTTAATTATAGGCTCCAGGAAAGTTGGTGGCTATGGTCTAAGGATCAGTCAATTTAAGTACAAAGAGCTTCATCATAATACTAAATACCAGGTGATGGAATTTTTGGTTTTATTGACCTATGAAACAGACAAAATTACAAAGTGGTTTGAAATCTCTTTTCAAAATTGGCAAAATGATTTAAAAAGGGGGCAATAGATGTTAAATATCACTCAATTCTTAGATCATCTAAAATATTTAACTTTTAGTATTATTATCGTGACATCTTTCATCTATGATTACTGATACACTACTGGAGGAAGTAAAGACCATTAATATGAATTCAAGTCAACAATAATTGTTAGGCTCCTACTATGTGCCAGGTAATTTTCTAAGCACTGGTGATAAAGAATAAAAAAAAAAGAAAGGTCCTTATTCTCAAGGAGGTCATAGTCTAATGGGAGAGATGGCAAGTAAACAGCAACATACAAACAAGATTTTATATGTGTGTGTATGTATGTGTGTGTATTTATGTATGTGGACATAGATGCATATATGTGTCTAGATATAGATACATATACCTATATTTATATGTCTATATATGCATACACACATATGTGATAAATTGACATAAACTAAGAAGAAGGCATTAAAGAAAGAGGACTGGTTAAGGTATTTGGTGGCATAGTGAATACAGAGGTAGACCTGTAGTTAGCAAAAGCTGAATTCAAATCAGGCATTGAACATATACTACCTTTGTGACTCTTGAATTTCTCTGTGGCTCAGTTTCCTCATCTAGAAAAAAGAGAAACCCTAATAGCATCTGTCTCCCGGGTTGTTATAAACTGATAGAAAATTTTCAAGTACTTTGCAAATTGTATAGTTTATATAAATGCTGTTTGTTTTTGTTGTTATCGTTGGAAAAGGCATGACTTTAGACGAGATTTGAAGGAAGGCAGGGAAACTAAGAAATGGAGAGAAGGAGGGAGAGAGTTCTAAGAATGAGTAGGAGCCCATGAAAATATTAGTAGTTGGAGACAGAATGCGTTGTAAGAAGAACGGAAAGAAGTGTTAGGGGATCAAAGAACATGTAAGGGAGAATAAGGCATAAAAAGAATGCAGTAGTAGGAAGATATCAGATTTTATAGGGCCTTTAATGCCAGCTGATCTTATCTTTGATCTTTGAGGCCATAGAGAACTATTGGAGTTTGTTAAATCTGGAGATGGCACAGCCAAACCTGTGCTAATGATCTATTTGACAACTGAATGGTGGAGAAACTGGAGTCAGGAGAGACTCAAGGTAGGGAGACTAACCAGAAGGCTACTGTAAAAATCCAGGCATAAAGTGATGAGGATCCTCATCAGGGTGGTAAGTGTCAGAGGAGAGAAAGGGACCTATAGGAGGGATGTTATGAAAACAAAATCAACAGTACTTGGCAACTGATTACATACGTTGGGGATAAGAGGGAGTGAGGAGTTGAGGATGACACTTAGGTTTTAAGTATGGGTGACTAGGATGAGGGTGGCACCCTCAACAGCAACAGGGAAATAAGAAGGAGGCAGAAGTTTTTTTTGGGGGGTGGGGATGAGTTCAGTTTTAAATTTATTGAATTTAAGATATCTCAGAAACATTTAGTTTAAGGTGATTGAAAGACAGTTAGAGATGGAATATCAGAGTCCAGGAAGGGGAAGGAAAGGAAACAAGCATTTCTTAAGTCCCTATTGTGTGGTGGGTATTGCACTAAGTGCTTTGTTCTATGGGGTGTTCAGGGAGGACTAGTACCTCTGGCTTGAAGGTCAGAATCTTTTCAAGATTGTGCATCCACTTTTAGTGTCCACCTGTTACCTAAATCTCACCTGTGGCTCCAAAGCTATAGCATACATAGCACTGCACCCCAGTAAAACCGTCTTGGCAAACAGGTAAACCAGGATGAACATAGCCAACAGGACTGGAACCCATCAGTGAGTTAGAAGAATGTGTACCCAAGTATGTGAAAACTTTACCCGATGGAATGGGCAGATGAGAACAATTTGTTCCAATGGTCATGAAAATGGCAGGAACAGATACCATGGAGTATTTAGAACCTGATCAGACATTGAAGACATCAAAGTTATCCATGGCATCCCGAGCCATTGCCAGCCATCTTGACTTATGTCTTTGCCACTGGACTTTGATGATTCTGGAAGAAACAGTGAGGCTGACAACTTTGTGCAACTCTGCTTCACTTAAATCCAATTGATGTGCAAGGCAAGACATCACCCTATGATGTCATTGGTCTTCTTTGAAAACAAAGGATGAATCATAATAGCAATTAAGTGTTTTACAAATATTTTCTCACCTATATTATAAGATCAGTAAATATCTTTTATTTATTTATCTGTGAACATATATTATACCCCCAAGAGAAAGTAATCTCCTTTAGGAAAATGGCTGACTTATTTTTGTATTTCTATTCCTAGCACCTAGAAAAGTGCCTGGCAAAATTTCATATCTGCTTATTGATTAACTATCTAGTCTAATCCTCTCATTTTAGAGCTAAGGAAATTGAGGCCTGAGAAGTTGAGTTTACACAAATAGCAAGTAGCTAAGCCAAAATTCAAACTTGGGTGCTCTGGATCTGGATATGATATCTTTTTCATAATAATAAAATACCCATCTCTCATGTCTTTATTGAGTTGGGATGATCAAAAACACAGTACTTTAGGTACAATCACACGAGAGATTTGTCCCAAGACAAAATATTTTCTATATTGTATCCTATATCTTCAATTCAATTCATTTGGAATGCCTATTACATATTTGCTGTGCAGAAAGCACTGGGCAGGCACCAGTGATACAAGAAAGAACACTTTTTTGGCTACTGTTGTAAAAGGGAATAATGTCTTTAGGAAACTTTTTTTAATGACCACACATTTGAAGCTTAACATTGAATATATATCACGAATTATCCTTTGCACAAAATAATTTATCGTGGCATCCTTCCTACTAAATAAAACATTTACTTTTCTAATAACTCATCCACATGTGCCTGCTCTATTGAAACAAGTGCTTGTCTATCTTTTGTGTACAGTGATAACACTCTTGTCATCTCAGGTTTTTAGGGTGTTTTTTTTATTCTGAACTTCACAAATATCAAAAAATGAACTTTTGCAAATATAAAGCAAATCAGAAAAAGATTATATGTGATACCCTGAATCTCTATTACATATAGCTTGATTCATTTTTTTGATGAAAGGTGTGTGACAAATTGGGCATGTTACTTTCAAAGCAGTCCTGCTCATCAGTGTTTCCTTAAGTATACTAGTACTATCATCTTAAACTAATTCTTCAGTTTGAGTTAATTGATTTAGTCACAGCTCATTTGAAAAAAGCACCAGCAGAAACTACACAGACGTAATATTTTGGAAAGGATTCTTCAAGTCCTTACAAATCTGATCTTCTATTTGCTTTTCTCCCAGGTACTTGCCTGGTTTCTGATTTTGTTTAAGAAGTGGGTGGAGTGACTTAGAGACAATAGATGATGGGTTAGTAATAGACAAACAACCAGGATAAATACAGTTTTGCTCCAAGGCATAAAACCTAATTAACCAAATTTCAAATCTGACAGTCATAAGCCAAAAAAGAGAAGCTCTACAGAATTTGACATAGTATTGGCACATCCACCCTACCTCCACCTGGGTTAGACTAGGCAGTAACCTCTGCCTTTGGTACCATAATAATTCAACTGTAGGAACTCACTCATTCTTGATGGTACTGATCCTTTGAGTGATATGCTAACTGATCACCAGCTGATGATGTTCATTAATGATGAATCACACTAATCTATCATTTGCTGTGTCACACAGGTGGTATATCAGATTAATTTTGTCTGTGCAATGACCTGTGATGATGATGCATTACTTAGAGGAAGGTGCAATTTTAGGAGAAATGAAATTTGGAATTAAACTTGTACTCAAGGTCTTTGTGTTTTTTTTTTGGAAAAATCTTAGTGCAATACCACTCATAGCTGGGATGTGTAAAATTAAAACGATATTATACCTTAATCCTTCTAATATGAAAAATAAGAGAGCCTTTATTTCTCATACAATAATAAAAAGAACATCAGAAAACATCTACACAGAATCATAAAAACAACGATTGGGAGTAGAACGTGTTTTGGAAAGTATATATCTATATATGTATGCATATATCTATAGCTATAGAGAAATATATCTGCATTTAATTGTAACCTTTGATGGGGGGAGGGGAAAAAAGAACAAGGTAAAAAAGTGAACAGGAGAGAACAAAAGAAAACTTAGAAGGAAGCAAAGATGGACAGCTCTCAATACAACGTGTAGTATTTATCATACAGGCTTTCTTGAAATGAAAGTTTATTCTCACATATTTTGAATCCTTTCTTACATTCTGCTATGTACATGACATGCTTTTTTCCCTTTCTTACTTTGTATTTAAGTTCCAATTTTTAAGTTTATGATAAGTTTTTGTTTCTTTTATCTACTCTGGATTTGTGTTCCGATGTTTGAGTCTAAAATAAAATTTAGAAAAAGAAAACATCTACAGCTTCTTCTCACTTCCTGGCATACTGAATCTCTCTGGCTCTGAAAACATTAGATTCACAACAAATACTATTGTGTCTGCTCAAAGTTGTATAGGATTATCTTCAGCACAGTTATCTTGCAGAGCTAAATAGAGTCTTTTTTTTATATTCTATATTCAGTTTAGGCTGTTAAACCAAGTATAGACCAAAGTATAACTAGTGGACCCCAAAACTTTTAAGTACATCAGCAAAACTCATTTGACTCAATCAGTTTAAGTAACTTTGAAGCAATGTCTACAAAATTGTCATGGATATTCCAGTAAACAGAGGATTACCACCACCACCCCAAGTAAAACAAAGCTATTATTAGCATTTTAAAGTAAGGTGTTTGAGAGTATCATAATTCACTTGATTATCTTGGTTTACAAAATGGTGTTGTTCCTTTTGACAGTTGAATTTTCACCTTTAAACTGTTGGATACTTTGTGTCTGTAAATCAAAATTACCTCTCCTATTAGATACCCCTTTTCCATGTACTTTCTCTGGGCAAAACTATATATTTGTCAAGTGGAACTAATCCAATATAAATGATGTTAAACTTGGTGGTAATAGAGGACTTCCTGGCTCTTCCAGTCTATCTATATCCTCCTTCTCTCACTATCAATTCTGCTAATTCACTTCCACATGTTAACCATTCAACTTCAGACATTTTTTAACCTACTTAAGCTTTGATTTCTTCATCTGTAAATTAAGGGCAATGACACTTGTTCCATGGGCTCCATAGGGTTATGACAATCAAAGAAAATAGCAAGTATGAAAGTGCCCATCAGATTACTTTATATAAACACAAGCAAACCTTTCTCAAAGAGAGGCAATGTGGCATAGTGAATATAGGGAAGCAGCTGTGAAATTGGGAAGATGTGGTTTAAATGTACACTTTGTGCCATAGTAGTTGTGTGACCTTGGGCAAATTAGTTAACCTAAGTTGCACAGACTTATGGGGAGAGTTTGCATAATAGAGATTTTCCAGACAAATGAAACCACAAGTCTATATGAACACATAAATAATATAATTGTTAAACTTTCTTTAAAACAGTCCTATTTCATTTTATTCTCCAAAGTCCTCTAAATATTTGAATGGAATGCATATATCATTGAATAAAATTACTTTTTCATTTATTGATTGATAAATGCTATAGACTAATGATCATTTTTATTAGTCCCATGTTTCCCATCTTTGAACATGCAAAACATATCACTCTTTTCTTTTGGTGGTCAGCTGTACCATTCTATAAAAGATCATTTTGCACTAATAATACCTCTGAGTGCTTATAGGAAGCAACGCTATTAGACAACTTTTTGCCTTGTGTTTTTAACCTATATCTTCTTTCTTGACTGGTTCATCTTAATAGCATTTAAATGTGGTAACCCAAACTCCTTACTTTTCTTTTACTGACAGCATCATGTTGGAGGGGAAATCCTTGTAATTCAAAACAAATTTTTTGCAGGGCTTGAACTATCAACTATATGAAGAAAGTGAATCAGCCTTACTAAATAGCTAGACTTGGAAATGGACCATATCACATGATTTATTGATTTTTTTTCCACAAATTATTTTTGTGGAAAAATAAAGGTTCGTTCCTTTATATTCCTATACACTTTTGCTTTAGGTCATCTTTAAAATACAAATATTCTTTTGAATTCCTTTGAATGGTAATCCTTTTCCTGCACATTTGTAAGAATTAGTTTTTCTTGCAGGAAAAAAAAATAGGATAGCAGGACGGCATGCTTTGAGGGTTTCCATAAAGAAGATAATAGCACATACATTGTATGGGAGGATTCCAAAACATATTTTCCATTTCCATAATTTTGGCCAGAGACAGTGATTTAAGGGAGAATCTCCCCTTCCTGCCCTCCCTCTTCCAACCCACAAACACAGAGACACAAACGCAAACACACATTCACACATTTCTGGACTTGGATATCACTATAATTCCTTCCAGAACCATTTTATGCACATGCGGACCAGTGTCTTAATATAATTTGAGTCAAGCTTTTGTACGCTACTCCCTCAATACATGTGTCTGGGGGACAGAAGGTCATGGAATGTAGGGGGATTGAAGAAAGTTTACTTTGTTATTTTTCTGAGAGTGGTTACTTGTAGAGTTTTTCTGGTTTATACAATGATGGAATTTAGAGGTTGAAAAGCCTAAGATAGCAAGTTTCACTTCCATATTTTACAGATCAGGAAACTAATGGCCAGAAAAGGAAAATTAAATGCCACACGTCGCACAGCTATTAAGTATTAGTGTCAGGATTTGAACTTGATCATAATGTAAAATTATCTAATGATATACAAATATGTATATTTTCATCTGAAATTTGTGTAATTTCACCAGAATATGTGTGTATATGCATATATACATATACACATATATATCTCATTAGATGATAATACATATGTATATATGTGTGAGTATATATGTAGTGTGTGTATGTATATACACATTCATATGAATATAAGTATATATATGTATACATTATTTTCAAATTTCATCTTTCTATTTTATACTTTTAGTCACTTGTTTTTTTAAAATGTAATTTAATTTTAAATTTATGGAATAAAGCAAGTATTTCGATAATGTGGTACAATAAAAAGGATGATTGCACATGTAACTGGATAGATTTCTGTGCCTCATTCCCTATATATCTTGTTTCCTAGCTGCGTGCAAAAATTTTTTTAATTTTTTTAAGCATCTGCTTTTACAACTTTGAGTTCCATATTCATTCCCCTCTTCCCTTCCCAACCACCCTCCCTAGGAAGGCAGGCAATTCCACATAGATCATACATGTAACATTATGTAAAACCCTTCCACAATGCTCGGGTTGTGAAAGGCTAACTATATTTCCTTCTACCCTACACTGTCCCCCTTTATTCAGTTTTCTCCCTTGACTCTGCCCCTTTTCAAATGTGTTTGCTTTTGATTACCTCCTCCCCCAATCTGCCCTCCCTTCTATCACCCCTCACTTTTTGTCCCCTTCCCCTTACTTTCCTGTGGAGTAAGATACTCAATTGAGTGTGTATGTTATTCCCTCCTAAAGTTGAATCTGATAAGAGCAAGATTCACTCATTCCCCCTCACCTGCCCCTCTTCCCTTCCAACAGAACTGCTTTTTTCTTGCCACTTTCATATGAAATAATTTACCCCATTCTATCTCTCCCTCTCTCAATATATTCATATTTCACCCCTTAAATATATTTCATTTTTTAGATATCATCCCTTCACATTCAACTCATCCCGTGCCCTCTGTCTATATTCCCTTCAACTCCCCTACTACTCAGAAAGGTCTCCTGAATTACACACATCATCTTTGCATGTAGGACTGCAAACATAACAGTTCAGCTTTAGTAAGTTCCATATGAATTCTCTTTCTTGTTTACCTTCTCATGCTTCTCTTGATTCTTGTGTTTGAAGTCAAATTTTCTATTCAGCTCTGGTCTTTTCATTGATAAAGCTTGAAAATCCTCTATTTTATTGAAAATCCATACTTTGCCTTGGAGCATGATACTCAGTTTTGCTGGATAGGTGATTCTTGGTATTAATCCCAGCTCCTTTGACTTCCAGAATATCGTATTCCAAGCCCTTCAATCCCTTAATGTATAAGCTGCTAGATCTTGTGTTATTCTGATTGTGTTTCCACAATGTTCAAATTGTTTCTTTATAGATGCTTGCAATATTTTCTACTTGACCTGGAAACTCTGGAATTTGGCAACAATATTCCTAGGAGTTTTCTTTTTGGGATGTTTTTCAAGAGGTGATCGGTCAATTCTTTCAATTTCTATTTTACCTTCTGGCTCTAGAATATCAGGGAAGTTTTCCTTGATAATTTCTTGAAAGATGATGTCTAGGCTCTTTTTTTGATCATGGCTTTCAGGTAGTCCAACAATTTTTAAATTATCTCTTCAGGATCTATTCTCTAGGTCAGTGATTTTTCCAATGAGATGTTTCACATTGTCTTCCATTTTTTTCATTCCTTTGGTTCTGTTTTATAATATCTTAATTTCTCATAAAGTCACTAGCTTCCACTTAATCCAATCTAATTGTTAAAATGTTATGTTCTTTAGTGGTCTTTTGGACCTCCTTTTCCATTTGGATAATTCTGCCTTTCAAGGCATTCTTCTCCTCATTGGCTTTTTTGGAGCTCTTTTGACATTTGGGTTAGTCTGTTCTTTAAGGTGTTATTTTCTTCAGTATTTCTTGGGTCTCCTTTAGCAAGTAATTGACTTGTTTTTCATGGTTTTCTTGCATCACTCTCATTTCTCTTCCCAATTTTTCCTCTACTTCTCTTATTTGCTTTTCCAAATGCTTTTTGAGCTGTTCCATGGCCTGAGACCAATTCATATCTTTCTTGGAGGCTTTTGACTTTGTTGACTTCTTCTGGCTGTATATTTTGGTCTTCTTTGTCACCAAAGAAAGATTCCAAAGTCTGAGATGGAATCTGCGTGCGTTTTCACTGTCTGGCCATGTTCCCAGCCAACTTACTTGACCCTTGAGCTTTTTGTCAGGATATGACTGCTTGCAGAGTAGAAAGTACTTTGTCCCAAGCTTTAGGGTCCAAGCACTGCTGTTTTCAGAGCTACTTCTACTCCACTGTCACCCCAGGCCCTGTCACAGCAGCGCTCCTCCTCCCCCAAGAACTGCCAACCAGAACCGCAATTCAGATACAAGCAGGGCACAGCAATAGAATCTGCCTTTGTGCTCACAAAGTGCTCCTTGCATTCCCTCTCTGATCTGCTGCTAGGTTCCTCCCACTGTGTGAGCTGGGGACTCGGGAAGCTGCTGACACTGGCACTCTGGATGCAGCCTCATGAGCTTCCTGTTGCTGCCACTGCCACTGCTGCATGACCTCCTCTACCCCCAGAGCTGGTGGCCAGACTGCTCTGAACTCAATTCCACAGTTTCCCCCTAACCTGCTCTTTGGCGTTTGTGGGTGGAGAAGTCTGGAAACTGCTACTGCTCACTGTTTCATGGCCCCAAGACCTCTTCCAGCTGGGTGGCTCCACGTGTTGTCTGTCCTGGCATGGCCCATGTTGGGCTGCTCTCAGCTCTTAGCACTGTGTGATAGACCCTTCCCAGGGGACCATCCAGGCTCTCTGGGGCTAGAGATCTGTTTCCCTCTGCTATTTTGTGGGTTCTATAGCTCTAGAATTTCTTTAGAACCATTTCTAAAGGTGATTGGAGGGATTTGGGGGCGAGCTTAAGCAAGTCCCTGCTTTCCTGCTGCCATCTTGGCTCTACCCCCGAATCTTTAACTCATCTCAAGGATGATCTGAATTAATTATGGAAAAGTTTATGATAATTCATTTTTCCCTCCACTACTTCTCATTGTAATATGAACAGATATTACTTATACTTATCCATTATCCTCATTTTGTAGGATCTAACATTCATTTGTATTGGAATTGAGAATTGATATTGGTCATCATATCTATCCATTTAGTTGGTTGCATTTTTTGAAGTTCTGTAGGAAATGTTGATCTTCCCTTTTGATGCCTGTTCCTTTATGCATTTCTGATTTTTAGTAGTTATAATGAGGATACAAAGGCAATGATTAATAAAAACAAATATTGCTAAGGTAGAATCGATGGTACTTTGCAAATTATTGTATATCGAGATTGAGAAAAATGGATGAATAAAGATGATTCTAACATTATAAGCCTAGATAACTGGTAGGATAGTCATGCCATGAACAAAAACGAAGAAGCTTGAGAAAAAATGAATATAAATTGTTACATTTTACTTTTATGTGTTTTATGTTATTTGGATTTTTATTCACTAGTTTTAAATTATCTGAAGTAATAAATGTTATCTGGCTTAACTATCAAAAGCTTTATGTTAATTCATTTTTCCCTGCACTACTTCTTATTGTTCTATGAACAGATATTGCTTATACTCTTTCATCATCCTCCTCTTTGGAATCTTACTAATTAATTTTTATTGTAATTGGGAATTACGCTTAATAGTCATATCTATCCACCTAAAAGACTGTTCAAGTTTTTCTAGCTCAAGATTATTTTTAAAGATTTCAGTGGTTTCCATGTTGTGACAGTTGCTGAAAATAATTTACTGTAAAAAAGTATAGTATAACATCAATAACTGTATTGAATATATATGAATAATTATCATCATATTTTAAAATGGACTCACATGGTCATAGTACAGTAGGTGACTAGTAAATGTAGTTTTTCCTCATTTGTGACATAGAATGATTATTGCTTAGCTACTTGTGTTTTCTATATCCAAGTACTCATGTACCTTGCAGTCCAGTCCAGTACACGAGACATTTATATGGACCAACACAAGTCAGGAAAACACAAATATAAGTATACAAGGAAACACACCCAGATAATTAGACTTCCCCAAATCATATTGTTTTCTAACAAAAAACATCCTACTGTTGCTGAACAAGAGTAAGCATCATCCCAGAGCTTATGAGGATAGTGAAACTATTGTGGTCATTAGGACATTTGTATATAGGTTCAGGATTTCTACTCTACAATTTTCAGTTGTAACATTGATAGTCTAAATCAATATAAAATGCATGTAGCATTGTACATACAAATAAAATGTTGCATATATTCACAACATGCTTGTATATAGAAACCTTACAAACAAAGATAGAATAGTGCCTCATGTCTATGACAGGGAGGAATTAATTCCTGGATTACCTTAGGCAAATCAATGTTATTTATCCAAAGCCTTCAGCCTTAAATAAACAATCTTTGTGAATGAAAATATGGAATAAATTGTCTGGTGTAAAATACTAGATTCATTAAAATTAAACATTCTAATTAGGCAAAGAAAAGTGCCAACTCATCTTTATTTTCCAATGATTTGAACTTAAGAAAAGCTAATAATAGATGCATAGGAAACATTAGGAAAATAACTAAGTTCATTGGGATAATTCTTGTATTTCCCATTTTTTTCTTCCCTGATACATATATTACTAGGTGTTTAATTTTAGGCCCTAATTTAAAAAGTACAGAGATTGATGTTACTTCAAAACTTCAAAAATGGGAGATTTAATTTCAATGGGTGCTCCCTAAAATGAAATAAATTGAAAACCTTGCCACTTTAGTAAGCTGTTTTGTAATTTGCTCTAACCAAAAAACAAAACAAAAAACCTTAATAAAACAAAACAAATAATAAAACAAAAAGCCTAACAACCAATCAAAAAAAAAAAAGAAATCCTCAATAACCATTGAGTTGTTGTATATATTATTTGAACAAAAACTACTTCTTCTGAAGTCAAAAAGTGTTTTTGACACTCAGCTCTTAATTTTCTTTTTTATCTTCATCATCATTTAACTCTTTGAACCTCAGTTTTCTTATTGGTAGGATAGGAATAATTTCTCTTAGAGTACCAAGTTAACAGGGAAAAAGACATTTTGTAAGCATTAAGACATAATAGAAATTAAAGTTATTAAAATTCCAGCTTCATTAAACATAATAGATTGGCCAAAGTTGCCAAGACAAAGAGATTTGAAGAAATCTAGATTCAAGGAGAAAACTGGATATTAGATATGAAAGTGAAGATCATAATGAGCTATCATGACTTCATCAAAGATGGGTCCTGCCAGACCTACTGTAGTTCTTAAAAAAAAAACAAGCATAGTACATTCTTTGTAAGGGGAAAACCTTAAACATAATAAAAAAACATTTATTAAATGCATAATATATAGCAAGAACAGTGCTAAATACTGGAAATACAAAGAAAGGTAAAAGATGGACTCGCCTCTAAAGGAGTTCACAGTCTAATGGGAAGACAACATGCAAACAACTATTACAAAAAAATTCTACATATACATAAATATATATATAGATATAGATATAGATATACATTATATATGCATGTATATATGTATGTGTGTAGATATATGCATGTATATATACAAATATATATGAATATGATAAATTGGTGATAATCAACAAGGGAAGGCACTAGCATTAAGTAGAAATCCAGAGAGGTTTTTTGAGAAAGTTCAATTTTAGCTAGCACTAGAAAGAAATCATGAAAGCCAAGAGGCAGCTATGAAAAGGGAGAGAGTTCAAGGAATGAGGTACAATAAAAATGCCCGTAGTTGGGAAATGGAGTGTCCCTCATGAGGAACAGGAAGGGGTCAGTGTCATTAGATTGCAGTGTATGGTGTGTTCGTGTGTGTGTATAAGGTATAAAAAGACAAGAAAAGTAGGGATATGTCGAGTTATGAAGGGCTTTAAACAGCACATAAAGGATTTTATACATGTTACTGAAGGTGATAGAGAGCCACTGGAGTTTATAGAATGGCAGAGTGGGGATAGAGTGACATGATCAGTTCTGTGACTTAGGAACATCAATGTGAGAGCTGAATGAAGTATTATTGGAGTGCAGAGAGACTTGTGGCAAGGAGATAAACCAGCAGGTTATCGCAACAGGCTAGACATTAGGCGATAAGAACCTGCAAAAGGGTAGTGGAAGTATCATAGAAGAGAAGGGGGATTATTTGATGTGAAGGTAAAATCAACAGGACATGGCAACAAACAAAATGGGAAATAAGAGAGATGGATGAGTCTAGGTCAATACATAGATTGTGAATCCAGGTAACTCAGAGGCTGGTCATACCCTCAGCAGTAAGAGGGAAGTTTGGAAAGAGGTTGAGGCTGAGGAAGAGGAGGAAGAGATTGAGTTCAGTTTTGGAAATATTAATTTTGAGATGTCTATGGCATATTTAGTTTGAGATGTCCAATAGGTAGTTGGAGAAATTAGATTGGAGATTAGGATACAAGTTATGAAAGGATAATTAGATATGAGAATTATCACCACAGATGGAAATTGATTTCATGGAAGCTGAGGAAATCACCAATTGAAATGACATAGAGGGAAAAGAGAATCCAGAGAAGAGCTGTGGGAAACACCTATGGTTAGTATGAGTGACCTGGATTAATATCCAGCAAAGAAGACTGAAGAATGGTCAGCTAGGTAGGAGGAGAACCAGGATAGAGGAGTGTTACAGAGAGCTACAGTGACAAGAGTATCAACAAGAAGGCGATTGCAGAAAACTCAGGAAAGATGAAAACTGGGAAAAGGCCATTAAATTTAGCAAGAGATCAATGATAATTTTGGAGGCAGCAATTTCAGCTCAATGAAATTCAGAAGCCAGACTGAAGAGATTTTAGAAGAGAGTGAGAGAAAAGGAAATAGTGCTATCAATTATAGACAGCCTTCTCAAGGCATTTAGTCATGAAAGAAGAGAGATGAGGGCTAATTTTTAGGGAGAATTGATAGATTAAATGAAAGTCTGTAGGGTAAAGGGAGACATGGACATGTTTTTAGGCCATAGGTAAGCAGCCAATAGACAAGGAGAGACTGAAGAAAGGTGAGAGAGTAGAGTTTATAGAGTGGGTATCTGATAGAGAAGATGCGATACAATGAAATGCACATGCACAACTGATTGTAGAAGGGTTTACCTTGGCAAGCAGAAGAGCTACCTCTTTCTATGAGATGGTAGCATAGGCAGAGATAGTGGCAGACGGCATTTGGGAGATTCAAAGTGGGGAGGGGAGAAGAGGAAGCCTCATTTTTCAGTGAAATATTAGTCAAGGTTGTCAGCTGAGAGATTGGAGGGAGCAGGGGGCTATGAGAAGTTTAAGAAGATATGAAAAGGTTTGGAAAGCTGCTGTGATGAATAGGACAGTGAGTCAATTTTAGATGTCTAAAAGGATGGTCTTGATGTATCCACTGAGGGTCCAGTTAAATTTTGTGACATAAATTTGTAGTGGACATAGTCAGCATGGTTTCATGATTTTATCCCACTTTGTTTGGCGGCATGTGAAGAGGAGTAAAAGCAGCTTATGGTGGAAGTAATCTAGGGCTGTGGGTTAGCAAGGTAAAGTCAATGATAGAATAGGAGGTCAAGGGATTAAAGGGAAGAGGACAGTGAGGATTTAGACTGGTTCACTAAGGGGTCAAGATGAGGAAGGGAACAGAATATATAGCTAGTGCAGGAGTGATCGTTTGAAAAAGAACAAAGAAGTCAAGGGATTAGAGGTCACTGTGAGGATGAAGTTGTGTTAAGGATGAAGAGGATTCAGGCTTATAAAATATAGGAAGAAATGAGATAACAGGAAATGAGATAAGAGAATTTCAAAGGTCATAAACATGGGAATAGAGCATTTTTGGGTGATGGCAAGATCAAGAGTGTGAAAAAAGAGTACGTGTGTATAACTGAGATGGGGTGGGAAAATTGAGAAGTGAGTAGGTTGAAGAACTGGGAATCGAGGGTATTTGAGGAAGTATCAGTATGTATGTTGTAGTACCCTAGTATGAAGGCAGGTTGAGGAAGAGGGAAAAACTGAATCACTGAACTCATTGAGGAAAGAATGATATTCAGAGGTCAGTAGAAAATAGCAACTAAAATTTCGATTGGGTGTTAGGTATGGGTTGAGTGAACTTTAAAGGAATAGAAGGTGACCATGGTAGAGAGTGAGCTTGGAATTAACAATAAGAAGAAAGGTATATTTTGCAAGTCTACCACCATGACCAGTGAGTTAGGGGAATAAATGAAAATACTAGAAAGTACTAGAAAGGAGTGCCAAGGAGGGCAAAGTGCAATCAGGAGAGAGTCAGAGCTATATGATGAAAGAAATTAAAAAGGAAAAAAAAGGTTTAAGACGAGAGCAACTTTATTACCAATGGAATAAGCATTCCAGAAAGCATGGTGGAATGAAAGAGTAGCTTTAGAATAGATCTTTTTAGTAGTTAAGTTGAGGGGTATGGGGAAAAAAGAGAGTAAGCCATGGGAAATAGGGAAAAGGGTTTGGATAATGACAGCCAAGGTTTCAGAACCACTGGGATGGGAAAGGTATGATGAGGAAGGTATGATGGTGTCAGAAGTTACGAATTACCAATGAATGAGTTCAGGTGGGTTTTCAACACCTTTAGGGATTTGGCTTCAGAGAGGTTTTCTCAGGCTATCAGGCAGCTCAGATGAGCAGGGAATGGAGGGAAATGATGGAATGGCTTTCTGTCCTTTCCTTAAGGCAAGCTGGGAAAGCAGTAGAAGAGCCTGTTGGAAAATCATTTTTTTTTCAGTTTAGACAAGTAGGAACAGGCCAGCCCAGGAGTTAGGTGGAGGGAGAAGGATGGAATAATATCTTTCTCCATTCCTTACAATCAGGAATTGACCAGGCAAGGAGATGGAATAGCATCTCTCTGTCCCCTACAGGCAGGCAGAGTCCAGGAAGATGTCAGCCTCTGATAGCTGTATACTTTATTTCCCCAAAGGTAGGAAGGGTCCCCTTCAGTGAAATTTTCTAAGTTCACAGAGCAAGCAAATGGTAAGGCCTTCCTTGAAATGGAAATTAGTGAATGACTTCCATATGTAATGTAGATTCTTCACCCTGAGAATAGTATTTTTAGATTTCAGCAACGTATTTGATAATATCTTCCATGATTTCTTCACGAACAAGGTAGAGTCATACAGATGATAAGAAAGTTACAAGAACTTGGAACTGGTAGAAAGATTGGTTCCAAAAAGGGAAAATTAAAAGATCTTTGTCACTACAAAGGAATGTCTTTAGCATAATGCCATAAGGCTCTTTTCTAGCCAGATTCTTTTTAAAAAGATTGTCAGTAATTCAGATAAAGGCATATATGGTTCACTTATTAAATATGCTGCTGACTCAAATCTGGTTGGGTGGCTAACATACTAAATGGCAGGATCAGTATCCAAAAATATCTCAACAGCTTAAAATGATTGACTATAATAAGATGAAAATTAAAGGGGATAAATGTCAGGTCTTACATTTTATTTGAACAGCTGAAGTACAGGATAGGAGAGAGGTGACTAGATATCAATTCACACGAAAAAAAGCCTCCTGGACAAGACTCTAAGTGTGATGTGGCAGCCAAACTGCAATATGTTTATAGAGTCATGATGTTTAGAATGAGTTTGGTGACAGTCCCACTGGACTCTTCCATGAGTACCAGTGCAAGTCTCTGTCCAAATCTTATCTAGCATATTTTGTTCATATCCATCACTGTGTTTTTTTTTACCAAACAATAAAAACCTAGAGATTAAACTATAAGTGGATCATAGGATTTAGAGCCCTAAGGAACCTAAGAGTTCTAGTTCAATCCCTTCATTTTAAAGATGAGAAAAATTAAGGTGCAGAAAGAATAAGGTACTTGTTCCACTGCACCCAGGGGATAAGTTATAGAGCAAAGATTAAAACTCATGTATGTGATTCCAAATCAGGTACTCTATTCACTGTATCAGGTTGTCTAATTGAAAACTCTAGAGTCTCCTAATCGGATAATTGAATAATCTTTCAAACTTAACATTATAATAGGGAAGGAGGAAGGAATGAAAACAAAGTATATTCAACCTATGGTATCAAAACATAATTTAGATTAAGAATGTTTTAATATACATATATATACATATATATGTGTAAACACATACATATATACACATATACATACACACATATGTGCGTGTGATTCTGTATATACAGAGAACATTAAGCTGTCTAAATTAAGGAAAGAGAGTTGGAATCCTACTAGTTGTCCTATAACTATTTTGCAAGCAGTTCAAACCATTTTGATTAGTCAGTCAATTCATTCAAAAGTGTAGATTCATTCCAACTAGACATACCTTAAGTGACCTAATGAAATAGGTTTTAATTTAAAATAATCAATGAATGAGGTGACCAACAATATATTACCATACTACTCTAAGAGCATACAGACTTGGAATGCAATCTTTTTTAAAAACATAAATATTTGTCCTGAAAGTCGGTGATTACTAATGTTGAAACAAACACAAGGCATTTGTCAGTTTGAGATTTTGGCCTGTGCTGGGACTATATTCCACGAGATTCAACAAAGGTTGTGACAATGTGATTTATTTTAAAATTGATTTTAACACAGTGAAGAAACAAACAGATTTTTTAGAAGGAATAGGATAACAAAGAGATAGACCATTCTTCATAAATCAAGATTAATCATGTGATGAATTCCAATGGGAAAAAAATTAGTTTTCTATATATTTTGCTTCTCTTCTTGAGATACTGGTAGACATAGATTCTAAACTGAGTATTTGTAATTCATTAATTGAACATCATGCAGCGGAATCTCCTAAGTGAGAAATGCAATTGCATTTTTTCAATGTTTACTTAATTGATCAGTGGATGCTATGTTGTTATATTTTAATTTCCCCAATCCTAATTTTTAATGGGTATATAGGACTTCAAACACTGCCTGCTATTTAAAAGAATAAAGCTTAGGTTTTTGAGTTTCCTCACATATCTTCTATAGCCTTCATGACTGCAACACAAATGCACATGGGAATAATTGTTAGCTGTCAGAGCGCAGTATATTTCTAATCATATTCCATCAGTGACATGTGTTTTACATTGTTAAATCATTATGGCTGAAAAACTGAACTCAGGAACAGAATGTAAAAAGCCTATTCTTTTAGAAGCTTTACATTATTCATGAACACAGCACCTTGTTGGTACTTAGGGCATAATCAAAATATAAATGATGTATGAACATTTTGTGTCCAAAATGCATGTAGAATATTTCTAAGTTATATAATGTGTTGTATTGTCTTTTTATTGTCAAGATAGAATGTTACCTATGCATGAAAATATTACTATATTTGTCTTTGTTTTTAGGTCCAAAATGGTTATTCATGATTTAAAAATTATTTCCAATATTTTTATAAGAAATCTGAAGTAATACTTTTTTCAAAATGGTCCTTTGTGTTTAAGTTAAACAAACCTATAAGAAGCACCTGCTATGTGTAAGTTATAGTGTTAGGTGTTATGCATTTTTAAAAATAAAAAAAAAAACAAAGCCTTACAATCCCTGTTTTCAAGAACCTTACACTCCAATAATTTATATTTCAATTTGAACTCTCAAAATGTTCATTAAGTTTATTTGAAATTAAAAAACGCATTTTTAAATATAACAAACCCCTCAGTTATTTGATGAGGATCCCTTCATAGGCTAAGACATATATCCTGACTCTTTGCTTAGGGTCATGAACTATGGTTTCTATGTCAGTGGCATCCTATTTGCTAGGATAAATATGGGTTTTGTGTCAAAGAAGAATGGCTGAAAAGAGGCAGGAAAACATATTCCTCCAAGTCAGGAGGAAAGGCTTCTATCAGAAGACTACTTCCTCCCTTCTCTCCTTGGTAGACTATATAAGATAATAAGATAAGCAAACTTAGCACAGTACATGACACATAGTAGGCTGCCTTGTTTGGATCCATTCCTTTTGAGACTCTTGCTTTATTTTCCTTGGGTTTCAGTCAAATGGAACTCCTATCCCAGCATCTGCAGCTTTCAGCGCAAGCACGTGGGAGCTGAGACGTTTGCTGGCCAAGATATTTCTGAGTCAGGATCTCAACTCTGTAACTGTCTTCAACCTATTTCCTCCTATGAGAAGTAGGTGGCTAGTAGTCCTGAGATTCGGTCAAATCAAGAATTGGTGATAACCTTTTAGGTGGGGACTTCTGGAATTCTGAATTTGGGCATGAGATGACTAAAGAGAGAAGTGTTTCTTAAAGGTGAAAATAACCCTCACAAGGAACATGCCATAGTCGAAGGACAAAAGAATGCCATACCTCTATGGCTAAGAAACCTGGACATTACAAGTTGTATTGACCTGAGGTGAATGCATAGTATATCTTCTCCATTCTGATGAAGCTGTCTTTTTTTCTACATAGACGATGAGAGTAAAGGGGTATTTTTCATGTTTTCTGTTTGTGTAATTCTGTATCTATGAGTCTTTTGCATCTTAAGCATTTTCTGTGATAGAGCAAAGAAATTGTTATCCCATGCCTTCCACCTATATTGTACATTGAATACCTTGTTTTAGAAGAGAGGTTATGACTTTCATTTTGGTGATAACCACAGACATGATCGAAAAGCTTAGTTTTACTGCATTTCCTTAAGTTATTACAGGTGAGGACAGAGCCAATGATAGTAAAAGTCTAACTCTCTAACCCTCAACTAGGATGAATCTGAATCTGGAGGAACCTAGGATCCCACCCCTTGTGGTATCCCATAAGCCTCCAGATACATAAACAAGGAGATAGATGCAGTAAATGTTTAGCCTGAGTATTTTTAATCCAAAGGCTAGAGAAACATTATAAAATGTTTGCAGTATGCTTATTTGAAGCACTCTTACTTTAAAGAATATAGCTTAATTTATTTAGCTATAAAATATCTTTATTATACATGTATGTTTTTAGTGCAGAACAAATATATATGTTTTTTTAGAATAACATAAAGTTTCCTGTGTCTTTTCTACTCATGGGACTGAAATCTGATCATTTATAAGGAAGTGGTCATAGATTTTATTTGTATTAAATTGCAACTGGCACTGTTAGCTACAAGTAGTGAAAATCAAGGTCATGAGACTGTGTGAACAGGGGATATGCTTCATTCACATTATCCTATTTTATTTTCATTTTACTGAACACTGAAACAGGAAGCAGGAGAATCACATATAACACAGATAAAGGAGATTTGAAGTCATTCAGTTCTGAGATTCTTTTATTCAGTAAATATCTAATTCCTGATTTGACCATCAAATATGAAGCTTCTAAATTAGAAAAACAGGATGCTATGATGCATTTAACATCAATATACTGTTAGCAATATCTATTAATTTGATTCAATGCTCTAAGTATATATTAATGTTTTAATTGAAATCAAACTATTTAAGTCAAGAGCAAGGAAACTACCACAGAAAATCATTACACCCCATAGCAAATTGCAGGCATGATGAGCTGTCAGGGTCCATGTAAAAGAAAGAACTATGGATAGTATACATTATTATAAATCTTTCAACACTCAATAACCAATAGTAAATCCCTATTTACCACAGGCAAAATGTAATGATACAATTGTCTTTTTTATTCACATACAAATTTAACTAAATGACTTTCTGCCATGCATAAATTATCCTACCATTTGATTCACATTTGTCTACTTTCTTCTGCTTTCACCTGTAAATTCCTCAATTTTTGGAGTGTTTTTTTTTTCTTCACCATGCTAAGAAGTTCCAGGAATTAGAAAGTATGTCATATATTATTGCTTGATAAGAAAAAAAAAAGCATGTGGTGCCAAGTTAAAAAGCATGTGATTGATATTACGCTGCTCCAGTGCATTGATTGAATATTCATGAACTGATTTACAATTATTGCATAGATCAAATATATTGAGTAATAGATAGCTTATATAGACTGTATGGTCAATTTATCACCCTGGGAGTTTGACAAATCCAACCCTGACTGTAAGCGGTATCATGTAACAAAACCCACATAAATGAGATTAAGAGCTTAAATTGGGCCTACTGAGGGAAAGAAATTCAAAGAGAACTCTGAAATTCCAAATATATGTTGCTTCTGATATTTAATTACTATTTAGGGCCTTCAGTTCAGGAAGAATTAGGAGTTTTTGAAACCTGCCTAGCTGGACCATAATAGAAATTCCTAGCATAAGAGACATCTCTGTGTAGGATTTTGTTTTCACTTGTACTGAGGGATCTAGAACCCATTAAAAATGAATGCTAACATCTGAAACACAGAAGCATGTGATCTTACAGAGTAGGGAAATTTCTGCAGACACGCACACCATGTATTGTTTCAATAGTAGATTTACTTAGGTAAGAATCTCAAAGTAGGCTTGATTTTTAGGGACAAGAACATTTAAAATAAACATTAGCTTAAAGATGTCAATCATATGATACTTTTAATATCAGAATAATGTGTTCCTTGGTTCACTATTACTGACATGTATAGGACTTAAATTACCTGTGATTTGAAATATAGATAATGTCTCATCTAAAGACTAAGGTATAAGCATCCTACTAAATCGATAATAGCAATTCTTTTTAATTTTAAGATTTTGGGAAAATCACTTCACACTTCTAAATGCCAAGGATTCTTCAAGAAATATTGGGTGGAAAACAAAACCAATGCAACCAAGATTAGAAGGAAGGCAGAAAACAATCTTTACAAAAAGTATCTCTCACAAAGGCCTCATTTCTTAAATAGAGAGAACTGAGTCAATTTTATTTTTTGCATTAAAAAATACTAGTCATTCTCCAATTGGTAAATGTTCAAAGGATATGAACATGCAGTTTTCAGAAAAAGAAATCAAAGCTATTTATATTCATAGGAAAAAGTGTTCTAACTAACTATTGATTAGAGAAGTGCAAATAAAAATAACTCTGAGGTATGACCTCATACCTATCATATTGACTAATATGACAAAAAAGAAAAATGCTGCATGTTGGAGGGGAAAATAAATAAGTAAATAAATATAATTAAATAAAATTAGGACACTAATGAACTCTTGGTGGAGTTGTGAACTAATCCAATCATTCTGGAGAGCAATTTGGAACTATGCCCAAAGTACTATAAAACTGCTCATATCCTTTTACCCAGCAATACCTCTTCTAGGTCTTATCCCAAAGATACCCAAAAAAACCGTGAAAGCGAAAAGGACCTATTTGCACAAAAAGATTTACAGCATGTCTTTTTGTGATGGCTAAGAATTGGGAATCAAAGGGATGCCCATCAACTGGGGAATGGATGAAGTTGTGGTATATCATTGTAATGGGATATTATTTTGTTATAACAAATGACAAACAGGATGATTTCAGAAAAACCTAGAAAGGCTTACCTGAACTGATGCATAGCAATTGAACAGAACCAGGAGGATGTTGTACATAGTAACAGCAATCATATTCAACGAAGAACTGTGAATGACATATCTATTTTCAGCAATTCAATGATCCAAAACAATCCCAAAGGATTAATGATGAAGCATACTACCTACCTCTAGAGAAAGAACTGATATTGTTTGAATACAGACTGAACCATTCTATTTTTCACTTTCTTTTTTTTTCTTTTATTTGAGTCTTCTTGTACAAAATGACTACTATGGAAATGTTTTACATAATTGTACAGGTATAGCCTATATCTGATTACTTAGTGCTTGGGGAGGGGAGGTAGGTAGGAAGGGAGGGATAGAATTTGGAACTCAAAACCTTAAATAAAAATGTTTAAAAAAGAAAACACAAAGAAAAATGAATGAATAAATGTAAAGTAGTATTAGCAGACTTTAAACTACATTTTAAAGAAATATAATGAAAACCATTTGATATTGGTTAAAAATTATCTTTCACATTTACATAATGTCTTAAGATGTGCAAAGTATCTCAGTGAGGTAAGTTGTGCAAATATTTTCTACATTGTAAATACATCTTATAGATACTTGTAGTAGGAAGGCCGAATTTATTATCTCAAATATAATCATATATATGTTTGAATGGTTCAAAATCACAAGGTATGAGAGGTTCTCCAAGGAGAAAACAACAAGAAATTTATTTAGGCCCCACCGCAGCAAAACCATGAACCAGCCTCCCCATTCCGACATCTTGACAAAAAGA
>CM053626.1:85464770-85491494 GCA_028646595.1 Phalanger gymnotis
TTTCAGGTCAGTGGTTTTCCAATGAGATATTTCACATTGTCTTCCACTTTTCATTCCTTTGGTTCTGTTTTATATCTTGATTTCTCACAAAGTCACTAGCTTCCACTTGCTCCAATCTAATTTTTAAGGTAGTATTTTCTTCCATGGTCTTTTGGACCTTCTTTTCCATTTGGCTAATTCTGCCTTTCAAGGCATTCTTCTTCTCATTGGCTTTTTGGAGTTCTTTTGTCATTTGAGTTAGTCTGTTTTTAAGGTGTTATTTACTTCAGTATTTTTTGGGTCTCCTTTAGCAAGTCATTGACTTGTTTTTCATAATTTTCTTTCATCACTCTCATTTCTCTTCCCAATTTTTCTTCTACTTCTCTTACTCACTTTTCCAAATCTTTTTGAGCTGTTCCATGGCCTGAGACCAATTCATGTTTTCCTTGGAGGCTTTTGATGTAGGCTCTTTGACTTTTTGACTTCTCCTGGCTGCATGTTTTGGTCTTCTTTGTCACCAAAGAAAGATTCCAAAGTCTGAGTTTGAATCTAAGACCATTTTTTCTGCCTGTTCATGTTCCAAGCCAACTACTTGACCATTGAGCTTTTCGTCAGGGTATGACTGCTTGTAGAATAGGGAGTACTTTGTCCCAAGCTGCTGCTTTCAGAAGTGTTTCTACACCACACGCTCTGCCACAGCAGTGCTCCTTCTCCCCCAAGAACCACCAACCTGGACCACAATTCAGATCCAAGCAGGATCTGCACTCTTGTTCTGATCTGCTGCTTAATTCCTCCTACCACATGAGCCTGGTGCCGGAAGCAACTGCAGCTGTAGCTCTGGAAGCAGCCTCAGAGCTGCACCACCTCCACCACCTCTGGTGTGGTGGCCAACCGTGAATTCCTTTCATTCTGTCTCAGCTGCTTTTTCCTACCAACCTGCTCTGTTGTCTTTGGTGTTTGTGGGTTAGAATTCTGGTAACTGCCATAGCTCACTGATTCAGGGTGCTATAGCCTGTTCCACCTGGATCCCAGTCTGGTTGGTTCAGGTGCAGCCCATGCTGGGCTCTGCTCTGCTCCCAGCTCCATGAGATAGATCTTACCCAGCGACCATCCAGACTGTTCTGTGCTGGAGCCCTGCTTACCTCTGCTATTTCATGCGTTCTGCAGTTCTAGAATTTGTTCACAGCCATTTTTATAGGTGTTTGGAGGGTCCTGGGGGAGAGCTTTAGGCAAGTCCCTGCTTTCCAGCCACCATATTGGCTCTGCCCCTGAAGTAAATAATCTTAACTGAGCCTCATTTAACTTATAATTTCTTTCTAATATAATGGTATCTATCTATTAGTGTTATATGTGCATACAATTAGATTTCAAGCTTCATGAGGACACTACGTTCTACATCTACTGCTCTATAGTCATTGCATGGAAGATTAAGAAGTTAAACATTCAGCCTATCTGTCCAAAGAGGTTGAACTTTTCATCAATGATCTTTAAATCCTTTTAGGATACTAGAACTGAATTTGTAATTATGTTATCCTTCACAGAGGGCTTCCTCTCTAAAATATTCAATATTCCTTCTCTCTCTCCATCTCCTTCTCCCTCTTTCCCTTTCCCTCCCCTTATCCATACCATAATAACAAATAATAAATAAAGGTGTTTTATCTTAATGGGAAAAAAGTTTAAATCATTGATTGTAGAAATCACATAGATGGAAGTACCACTGGTTTTGGAATACAAAAACCTATGTTTGAATGCTTGAGCAAAGGCTTCAGTTCCCTGACCTATATTTTGAGTGACTTAAATAAGATGATTTCTAAGGTCTTTCTTAATTCTAATTCCTATGTTCTTAACAAATAATTTTAGTTTAGCTAATGTTCACTCAGATATTTCAATTATTATCATGCAGTCAAATATATCAGTTCATTATCTTCATTAAATGAAAGTTTGGTAGCATAGAAAAAACATGAACAATTGCACTCTATCACTTGACTTTCTTCCCTGTTCTTCAATCTCTTATTCACCCCTCCTCCCCCAATTCAGGTGCTCATCAGCTAATGCCAGGGATTACTCTAGTAGCTTTTCTCTATAATTGGTTTACCTGCTTCTAGTCTCTGCCCTCTCTAATCCATCTTTCTTCCATATAGTTGCCAAAATAATCTTCCTAAATTGTGGTGTCGTATCATTCCCCTGCTCAAAAATTTTCAGCACCTCCTCATAGTTATAAAGTAAAAAATCAAACTCCTTAACCTATTACAACTGGCTCCTACTTACCTTTCCAGACTTGAAACTAGTCTTTTTCTCAAACTTTATTATCCAGATAAATGAAGCTCCTAGAAATTTCCTGAAATTGACACTCTATCTTCTTGCCTCTGTTAATTCTCAAAAGCTATCCTACATACCCACAATGCACCTCCTCCCTGTCTCTGCCTCTCAAGAATCCTTATATTCCTGTGAGAGTCAGATCAGGTGCCAGAAAGGCTTCCTATTCTTATAACTTCAAAGGATCAAAGAGCGTGGGTTTGTAGATTTAGAATTGGAAGGAAATTAAAATATTCTGTCCAATTTAAAGATGGTGAATATGAGACCCAATGGAATTAAGCTAGGAGACACCAGAGACAGAGTCCTGGATCTAGAATCAGATAGACCTAAGGTTGAATCTGGCTCCTGAATTAGTATCTGTATGACCCTGGAGAAATGCTGAAACTATCACGACTTCAGTTTCTGCCTCTGTGAAATGAGGATGTTGGACTCAATGGCCACAAAAATCTCTTCTAGCTCCAAATCCGTGATTCCATGAAATCATTTGCCCCAAATCACATAGGTAGTAAAACAGTAAATCCATAATTCCATCCAAGGTCCTCTAACTCCAAATCTTTGCTCTCTCCACTGCACCAAGTATTCTCTTTTTTCTTCTATTTTTATTGTACTATATTTTTTAAATAAAGATCTTACATCCCAGGAAGATGTAAGTTCATTGAAGGCAAAGGCTGTTTTGTTGGTGTCTTAGCATTTCCATCCCCCTAGCAAGTTGTCTTGCACTTATTTTGAGGTTAATATGTTTGTTGAATTGAATGGAAAATAATTTGGCTTCATTTCATTGTTCCACAGGTCAGCCCGTTGCAGCATGGGCTCAGCTAAGTGAAGAAAGTTATTAGGATGGAATATTTCACTGAGTCATTTTCATCCTCCTATATTATAATGATGTCACTCCTAATCAGCAAAACAATCTATCGAGGATTGTGGTTCTGAAGGATGAACTAAAATTATAATCTATCATATAATTTCTATTGTCATCTCATTTATCTTTTTTTTCTCTCCAGCTAATACTAATGCTAGATCAATCTTGTTCTTACCCAATCTACCCCTCCTTTCACACAGGTCAGG
Source organism: Phalanger gymnotis (assembly GCA_028646595.1). Taxonomy (NCBI): domain Eukaryota; kingdom Metazoa; phylum Chordata; class Mammalia; order Diprotodontia; family Phalangeridae; genus Phalanger; species Phalanger gymnotis. The sequence continues at coordinate 85,468,131 of CM053626.1, forward strand.
ACACTCATTTCTACCAATGACATCCCAATGGATTTGGGGACTGGAGTTACATATAATTTCTATTGTCATTTCATTTCCCTTTTTTCAACTAATACCAATGATAGATTAACACTAATTACCTCTAGAATAAAATATAAAATCCTATGTTTAGATTTTAAGGCCTTCTACAACCTGGCATCTCCCTACATTTCTTGTACCCTACTCCTTTCCACATACTTTGCAATCCAGTGACACCAGCCTCCTGGCTGGCTGCTCCATGAACACTACATTCTGTCCCCTAGCATTTTCACTGACCATCCTGGAACTCTCTCCTTCCTCATCTCCACATTCTAGCTTCCATTGAGTCCTTCAAGTCTCTGCTAAAGTACTACCTTCTGAAACACACACACACACACACACACACACACACACACACACACACACACACACACACACTTTCAAGTCCTCCTTAATGTTAATCCCTTACTTGTGAGACATCAGGTTTCCTGTCTGTATCTTGTTTGTACATAGTACTTGCATCTTGTCCCTCTCATTAGACTGAACTCCTAGAGAAAAGCTGCTAGGTTTTTGCTTACTTAGTTATTTGTTTACACATCTTTGCATAGTGATGACACGTAGTAGGTACTAAAAATGCTAGTTGACTGACTTATTTAGGTGAGAAAAAACTGACTTGAGGAACCTGTATTTAAAAGCTAAGATCCCTGCTGAACTAACAGAGAAAAATTTACAAAGAGTAAGCCAGAATGTAGACCAAGTGCAAAAACTCTTTCTTTAAAACCATATTGTATAACTGAACTTCAAACTTCTAGATATAAATTACCATTTTTTGCCCCCTACAATATATCAGAGAATTGTTAGACAAAGTCTAGAAGGTTCATTAGCTAGTCAGATTTGTAATTGAATAGAGTGTTGATTACTTTTATATATTACCCAGGAGAGAATTCCATCATTCTTTGAATTATTAAAAAAATTCATTCATTATACATGTATATACTTTTAACAATAAAGGATTTGATTATTTAAAGAAAAGTGGTTTGTTGAACTGAACTCCCTGTAATGTAGAAAAAGCATTAGCTCAGGAATCAGGAAACTCTGGGTCCAAATTCTAACTGGGATTCATATTATACCTGAATGATCTTGGGCAAGTAATAAACCTTTCAGTGCCTCTATTTATTTCATCTGTAAAATGGGACTCTGGATTAGATGGCCTCTCTGAACCTGTCCAGCTCTAGATATGTGATCCATCATTCTAAGAGAATGTGGTCTGTTGAAGTAAAAATAGCTTGTCTTATATCTCTACTTTTTCATCATTCATTCAGTCATTGCAAATAGTCCTTCTGACTCTACTACTCTCCTGAACCTGCTCTCTTTGTTTATCAATGACATCCTAATTGCTGGATCCAATGCTGTCTTTTTCAGTCCTCATTCTTCTTAATTCTCTTCAACATGTTATGTAATTTCCTACTCCCTCATTCTTCTTGATCATAACTGCTTTCTTCCTTTTCATGATATTACCTTCTCCAGTTTCTCTTAGTTTCCTCAGTTTCTCCTGCCTCTATAAATAATCTTTCTGTCTCTTTTACTGAGTAATCATTTTCCTGCCCCTGATGCATAAGTATTCCCTATGCCCTCCTCTCTGTTCTCTATATATTCACCTTTGGAACTGAGGACCCCACTTCCCCAGCTTCAACTTATATAAAGCTAAATCTCTTTATTCAACCTCTGTCTTCAGACCTCCTGACCATATTTCCAACTGGCCTCCACCTAGATAACCTTCCAGTATCTCAAATTCAATATGCCCAAAATCAATCATTATTTTTTCCAAAAAATACATTACTCTTCTTGACTTCCATTACCCTTTCTCAACTTCTATTTCATGTTTGACTGCTTATTTTATTCTAATAAACAAAATATGTTGATTCTCCCTGTGGAAAGTCTCTTAGTTTCTTTTTCTCCTTTCTATTCTTTCTGTTTACATTCCCACCACCCAATCCAGGTGATCATTACCTCTCACATGGACTATAGATGTATCTTCTAAACAATTTACTTGTCTCCAGTGTCTCTTCCCTAAAATCCATGCTATGTATAACTACTAGGTTACATCTTGAAATGCAAAGTTTGACATTGTAACTCTACAACTAACATCACTTCCTGTTGCCTATCAAGGAACAGTTCTAATAATGGAACCACTTCAACAACATATAAGTTTCTAGCCTCTGTGTCTTTGCTCACATTTTCAACCATATCTGAAACATCTTCATCTTTCCACATAATTTCTACTTACTGAAATCCTGCCTGTTCTTCAAAATCCAACTAAAATGCCACTCACTTCATGAATCCTTTTCTGAAACTTCCCTCAAGACTACCTATCCTTCAAATCACAAATAAAGTGCCAACTACTTCAGGAATTTTTCCCTGATCATTCCTTTGTACTACGTAGTTTTCATATGTGTACCTGCCTTGCTTTCACTACTAGTTTATACTTGAGTACTGTGAGTGCAGAGAGTATTATTTGTAGAAGAAAAAATCAATACTTTGTATTTTAGTCACAAAATCATCAAAGACAAATTTATCAATTAAATTATAATTCCTAGCCATTTTTGTTTAGAGAGGGAAAAAATCTAAAGCAATAGAAATTGATTCTGCCTCAAAAATCTCTCTGCTCGAGCCTTTTTCTATACAAAAATTCGCAGCATTCAAGAGCAAAGTCAAAATTACATAAACCAGATTTATAGAGGAGGACAATACCTAGGCGAACATTTTGATTCACCAAACAAAACAGTCACTTCACTTCTGGGGCATCCTGAAGAAGAATTATCTTGATCTGGTCAAGATATGGGGCATGAGAGTACTGTTCTTGAGTGGATTTATCAAGGTCTTTGTTCCTTTGTGCAGGTAATTATACCTTTAGAAAGTATAGACTCCTTCCTGGAAATTTGGCTTAGTTGCCCTTTAAAAATGAGTTTGCCCTTGCAGAAGGGATGATACTAGAGACAGATTAAGTATTGGTGAAGTTCTTCGTTCAGGTCAGACCAAGCACTTTACACAAAGACAGAGAAAATGTGATTTCTTAGTGTTACTAAAAGATGGAATGGGAGGCTTAGCAAACTTCTACACTTTGTATCACTCTGCTTGTAGTAGGTGTTTAACAAATAGTTTGTTGAATTGAATTGATTTAAGATGCTTTCTTTTCTTCAACAAAATCCCACTGCAGTGCTTCCTCAAGTAGATTTTGAATATGTTATCTAAGAACTTATATTATATACCAGATACTGAGGACACAGATACAAAAGTCCCTGCCCTCAAAGAGTTTACATTCTAATTAAAAGATACTGCAAATATAGCCTTTTCAGGAGCAAAGGCAATGGGTGGGAAGGGAATGAGTAGGAGAAAAGGTTATATGCTCAGTAGTGAGGCTAATGGCAAGTTTGCCACATTGCTAGGTAGGCCCCAGTGTGCTGGTAAATTGAATAAGGTCTGGGGCTACTTACATATAGTTGCTTGAGGTGGGATTTTACTCAATCAACCCTCATCAAGACAGTTCAGCCCCTGTGCTGAGTCCCAAAACTGAACAAAATAAATTCCACTGTTAGGAGGAGTGAAATGTATAGTGTCATTCTACTGATGATTTTCCAGGTATAAAGCCAACATTTCTTTCAGGTTTTATATTCTCCACCTTGGGGGCTGAACCCTTAATTTGTTTTGTAGGAAACATTTAGCCCCTAAATAAAATTTCATTTAACTGTGCTATGTATGTGTATTACATATCCCCAGGAGCATTTAGATAATGAGTTCATTTTATAGTAATTCTTCTAATTAGCATGAATGAATGGAAAGTATAAAGAATGCTCTCAGTACTATCATGATTGAAGCATTAGCTCGTAACTCTTATCCTCTCCTTCTGTACAATACAATGTATATTATATCATTTAGGACTAATCTTACCACATAAATGAAGATACCTAGGTAGTTTTACCCTGAATATACCTTCATGTTGATTGCTTTTTCACATCTAGCCAATAAGCTGGAGATATACCTCATATATTAAATCCTTTCCTATAAGCCAATAACATGGAACATGCTATCAAAAGAAAAATGTGGTCCATTTTTCATACTTTTCCCCCTCCTTTCCCTCTTATTTTTTTTTTCCTTTCTTAGCTTGAAAACTATGGTACTTGTTTCTTGATAATGAATTCACATGCTTCCCTTGAATTTCTTTTTCCTCTGAAACAGTCCAGTGAGTTTTTATCTATCTTTGCAGACAGCCATCTTCCCAAATCACCTAGAGATGTGAATGATAACCCCATCACCTACTAGACAGAAACATCAAAATTCTGGCCACCATTCACTAAGATAGCTTTTTTCTTATCTGAAGCTATCCATCTATAAATGTGTAAGGACAGAGCCTTCTTTCAGTAATGCAGCTGGTTGTAGCAACTAAGAATAGCACTAGTTTCCTTCCAGATGATGTAGGGTAACTCACCTTCATCAAAATAAAGTAGAACAGGATCCCTGACTTTTGAAGGACAAATGGAAAAAGTGTGTGTTGACTATAAATAGCATATTAAGCCTAAGTTAGATCACTAATTGGCATGCTTGTTGTATCCTTAGCACTAAAAAAAAGTACGGAACTACATATATTTTTCATTATCTACAACTGATATTTAAATTTACTGTTTTAATTGCATGTAATAATCATTCATATATTTCATCTCATATTATCAGGAGAAGTGACATTAATCACATATTAATTTATAAATAAGTAATCATGATATATTAAAGCAGAACTCAAGGTTTTAAACTTTAAAGGAATAAAACTAATGCAGTATGCTATTCTGACATCAAATGTAGGTCTTTCAGTTTCATTTTGTCTTTTTGACTTTACTGAGTGTTATGTCATCAGGTAATAGGATCTTCTAAGACACCAATTAGTCTTGAGTAAACCACTTTTGTACAAGAGCCCCTTGAAGGTTAAGAAAAAAGAGGATATTCTTTGTCTCCCTTTAGACTCATTTGGATAACACACTTTGGATTGTAATCATGACCATAAGACCTCTATTCAAATAGGAGGGAAAAACCTGTTCATCTATAAAATGCTTTACTGAAATAGATGAAACGAGGCATTTGTTTTTCCAATTAAATTTTTTTATTTTTTCAAAATAAATTTTGAAATGGCATGTGTAATCTTGCCTATGTTTTAAAATTATTTATAGCCTCTAAGTTATTTTCAGAATCTATTTAAACCCTAATAAAACAGCTCACTATATTGAACATAGAAATTGTTACCTGGCATTTCTTAAACAAAAATGCAAATATATGTCTGAATATATATTTGTATATCTGGTATGTATGCACATATATATACATACACATGTATGTGCACACATATATACATATATGCATACATGTGTATGTGTATGCATATATAATATATATGATAACATCCTGCCAGATGTTATTACAGCTCTATTGTATACTGTTTTTTGTTGTAAGGAGGTTTTAAAAAGAGAGAACTAGAAGAATGATTACGACAAAGCAGAAATGCAGTGATTTCAATCAGAAACATACTTAATGAAAGGCATTGAAAAATCAACCAGAAATGACAAATAATGGCAAATAGGACTAATCTAAATTTTTAATAAAGTATTTGCTGGTATTTCATATTTTCAAACGTTATCCCTCTTACTTATTATATCATGGATCATACCCTGGCTTGGGGGCGATTTCCTTCTATCTGACATAAAGCAGGTCTCATTACTGTCTGTGAAAGCCTGAGGTTACCAAAATCATTTCACTTCAAGTAAATTTAAAACTTGAAACCCCAGGAGTCAAAAGCACATGCATCACTCCATGCTGCCACCTTGTTGCATTGGTCTTTAAATTTTAATGATTTGTGCTCTAGAAATGGACTTACACTATGGTCTCTTACTTCCCTTTCAGAGCTCTCATTAAGTGATTTGAGCTTTGGCAGCCCAGGACACCAAATGACAGTTAAATGCATTATTACTCTTTTACACTTTGGGCACAAAATGTGGGCCATTGTGTAACCTATTCAGATGCAAGTCAAACACAGGCAATAAAAGTGCTTTATTAAATGGGCGTGTGGGTAACACAAATGTACTAGGATGACATCTCCTAATTGTCTCTGGTGCGTGTTAATAAACTGTTGAGGCTCAGCAGATGATCCAGGATAAAGGCCAAGAGCTCTAAGAAGTCTGAATTAATTATTAATATTAGTTGACTTTCATAGCTCTCTGGTTTCTTGCTGTGGCAAAGCATGTCAGTGGAAGAGCTGGGTAGGAGGCAATTTGTTTGTATGAGGATGGCTCAGGAGTGTAATAAATCTTAACATGCTCTAACTCTCACCAGACCTTCTGAAGTCTTCTTTTATTGCTTCCAGTCACAGTGGGGAAGTCATGATGTCTTTATGGCCCTGGATAATTTGTGGAGGGTTTGAATCCTGTAAGGTCAGAAGATGCCTAAGACTATACAAGCATATCAAATGCAGCTTCCTTTCCTTACCCCATGGCAATTTACTGAAGTGTTACACTTTTAGGATTGTATATTTATTATTTTACGCCAAGTGTTAGCAGAAAGAGGCCACATTTTTCTCTTTCCCTTCTCTGAGATACACAGTTCTGCTAAAAGAATTCTGAATTCATGTCAGTTTTGTCTATTTATGTCCCTTATTTGTTCATACATGTGAGATCAATGGACAAATCCTATTTTGGATATTTATGACAATTAGGGAAGAAATTATCAAGCTTGTGTTCTTGACTTTGACCGAGGGTTAGCACTTAAACCCTAGGTATGAGATGACCACATTTAAGGAAACTGACTGATTGGGGGATTCAATTATGCATAAGGTAGTTATAGGAGAAAATCTCAAAATATTTCCAGAATGTTTTCATTAATATAGGGAAACTTCAATCCCAGCATGGACAAGTTGCTCACCTCTGTTTCATTTTCAATGCTGAAGCATGTAATGAAGAAATGAGTATAAGCACATTTTATCTTTATGTTGAGAAATTATGTGTTTTTCATGGGGACAAAGTAGAAATGTGAATATATGCAAGATTTATTGTAGTGTCACTGGAAATCAGCTAGGGGAAAAATGTGATACTTGCTGCACTAGAACATCTTTTTATCTGCAATGTCATTTCTGCTTTATTATTTAGCCTCAGTGGAAAGAAGCTGGACAATGTTCCCTCTTTACTCATGACAATAACATCTTCTTTATTAAAAATGGTGTTTTATGTGTTCTTATTTGAGACCATAATTTCTATCACCTAGCCTGGGGATAAAACCTTAAGATGTCCAGCATTTAATACTAACATATTTTGAGGGGGGTTGCTTTAAAGTCTAAAGAAAGTTGAGAAAAATTTCCAAATTTCCATTTGAATCCAATAAAATTTTAGTTCTAGACCTGGACCTTCTCATCTCCTTGAAACAAGGCAGAAGGACACTATCTCCTTGGCAGAGATCTGGAAACTAACATTTATTTTCAGCTCTAATGGTCTCATCTGGATTCTCATCCCAGGAGCGTTAGCTGACAGAGGACCCCATGCTGTGATTCATGCTGTTTAATGCCAAGTTGATGGCTAATAAAGTTATCATAATCCATAATTTAATTATAGATGATAGCCCCAGCTCTGATTCTAACACCGAGTATCTTGGCTTCATTACATTTCTGGGCTGCTGCACAACAGATTCTGGGCAGATCTATAGTGCAGGGTCAAGGGAAGGGGAAGTTTTTGTATAATTGCATCTCATCTCATTTGACAGAAATATTCCGCATCCAAATTAGATTTATTTTTATATGTTTATTTGTGCGTAAGTTCTGTGGTAGTAAATGTAAATTTTTAATGTGATTTGGTGTAGATTTCCTCTTTTCCACCTCCATATTTTTCTCTTGCTATTCTATATAAAAATCCTCTCCCTGTCACTACTGCAACCCTCTAAATTACCACATAAAAACTATTTCCTAGGAAAAGATCATGAAAAAAAATTATTGGGCAATTATACCTGATTGGTAACTGAGTCATCATTTTGAAGCTTGGAGGTTGTTTTAAGCACTCTCAACCCAATATACACCATCTTTCACTATTTTTCACATATCCAACACCAGCTGGTTTCCTCTTGCTAATTCTGCTTCCTCAGCCCTCAATATCCTCCCACTCTTCTCCTTTTCAAAGCCTATGGATCCTTCAAGGACTAAACACAATTACCTCTTCAATGAAACCTTCACTCAATTCTTACCTTCAGCCCTCCTATTAGTATGGTTTTGTACTAAATTTTGTGTCCTCAGCATTTCACATGGTGCCTACCAAAAGGTAAATGTCTAATAAATGCTTATGAAATTGAATCAAAATAGCTTCTAGTCTATGCTTGTATCTCTTGTCATTTCTCCAAAAATAGTCAGCTCCATTCTTACAGGTATAGCACAAAATTACCATTGTTCCACAGTTCACCTCTATTTGATGTGGTTACTTATTCTGAATGAGGTAGATCCCAGTCAATGTCTCCCAACCTCTTGATGAGGTTCCCAATAAGTTTGTCAACATGTCTTCCATGAGGGTACATTCAAATCCCAGTCTCACCTCCTTTTCCTGTCATCGAGTCAATCAGAGAAGTCCCTTGATCCATTGTCCATATCCAAATATAAGAATGTGCTTCTTATATATGGGAAACTTTAGTTCTTCAAGGTCAGCAACTTAATTAATATGGGTCTACCCTTCACCAAAACAGATTACATTACTTCTGCGAATTACTAGACAAGAGTCATTGCTAAGTAAATGCTTTATTAGAAGTCCCTTGACACTTACATCGATTGATCCTTTTCCAGCTGGTTTTTTTGGTAGTGCGGTGGAGGGGAGGGCGGGCAGTGATATAGAGGAGGCAGTTCGTTGACCTTGTGTCAGAAAAACTCAAGTTCAAATTCAGTCTCAGACATTTACTAAGTGTGTGAACTCTGGCAAATCACTTAACTTTTGTTTGCCTCAGTTTCTTCATCTGTAAAATGAAGATAATAACACCTAACTCGCAGGGTTTGTGTTAGAATCAAGTGAGATAATGATGGTAAATTCCTTAGTACAGTACCTTGCACATATTATGCTCAATGTAATTATTATTATTATTAGTTATTGTTACAGTTTAATACGACCTTACAGACATTATATTTTACTAGCATATGCTTTGAGAAACTGCACTCATCTCTGTGCCATAATGAAGCATTTGAGGGTTACTTTCCTTCATATCATGGAATGTTTAAAACATTACTTTTAATTTTGTTTAAAGAGAAAACTGTTTTCTGCCGAATTTTAGGCTGTTATAATTGTTCACTCGTTTCCTTTTTTCTAGACTGAAGCCTCTTAAACTTTTTGTTTCATGTGTGCCTTTGACCATGTGTTGCATATGGACCCATTCTCAGAATAACAATTTCTTGCCTATATAGAAAATTAAAGATAATAACTAAGTTTCTGAAAGAGGGTAGTAAAAATATGTTTGCTTGTTTTTCTTCAGTTCACACATCCCTGAAATCTATCCACAGATGAAATGAGTGTCTATGGATTCTGGGTAAGAAGCCTTATAGACACATTCCGCTCTTCTGCATCAGCACAAAAAGATATCATGGTGAATATTTGCTAGTAGAGACTGGACATTGAGCATGTGTTTCATGGAATTTTTCAGAGACAACATGGAATAGCAAATAGGCTTCTGGCCTCAGAGCTAAGAAGACATTGGTTCAAATTCGGCTTAGGACTTTTAACTGGCTATATAATCCTGGTTAAGTGACTTAACTTGTCTGTTTATGTTAACTCTCTAAGATTATACATTGCAGAGAAAATATTGACGAGCATTGGTAAAAAGAGTTCATCGCCAAAGAGTTCCTCAAGATAGTGAAATCACAGGTCTAGTCCCAAGTGGGATGGTGGTGTTGTCATTTTGCTTTGATTTGGGGTTTCCTACTGATGCACCCAGAAAAGTGCTCCTGACAGTTCTCTGATTCTAGATGCTATACTCACAACACTTTTAGGATTATAAATAGAAAATCCATGAGCCATGTCAGACATTGCCCTTAAGCCTATAGGCATATAAACCTGCCAGACATTGGGGTCTTGCAGAGGCTACAAAAACATCCTTCTTGTTTCATCATTTTTCAAGGGATTTGTTAGTCCTATCTTTTGTGAAAGGCCTAGGTTCATTTTTATGCTATTATAACAATGTTGCAAACACCATCAGATCATTTATGAAATATTGGAAATACATTCCCTTTGATTGGACTTTACTAGACAATGAAATATAAATCTACTGTCAGAACCATCATCTGCAGGAGCATTTACAGAAACAATTTCATGTTCCCCCATACTGAATTTGCTGTGAACAAATGTGGTCTGCTGTATACTAATAAAAGTAAGGATGAAGAAAAAATCCAATTCTGTTGTGAGACCAAGGTCAAAAACCTAGCTAAGTGTTTTCTCCCTTATTAAGCTGCAACAATTGCTTCTGTTATTTCAAGTAGTTCATCAAAAATCTTAGGAACAGGAGACTAGCATCCTATACCTTTCAGATTATAGTCATACCAATAGCTTTATTTGTGTCTTCTCACATTTTCAATATAGTATCATAATTTTACATGTAAATAAATGCAAATTCAATTTTTATTCATAGCTGTATTTTCTCTAGAAATCTCAAAGGTGTTCATCTCATTCCAGTGAGATATTAGAAAAAAAGATTGGTAGAGAAAGAAAAAGAAAAAAATTAAAAAAGAAATGAATTTAAAAGAAAATGAATAAAAAAATAAAAAATAATGTAGCTTTATACTTTAGAAAGGTATAAGAAATTTGCTCTCTTTTCTGGATGTCTGGAATTTTTGAAGGTGAAGATATGGAGCAATATAGATTCTCACTGAGAAAGAAAAATTTTGTGGGGCTCTCGGATCATTATAAGTTTTATTAATTATTGATGTCATTAGCATCACAGTTCCCTTCTTTTGATCAAGTTCTTAATTCTACTTCATTTCTAGACATGGAAAACATATACACAACCAGAGATTTGTATAATTAACAAATTCAGAGCTGTCTTAATGACAAGACTACATGATACAAGACTACAAGTGATATTTTATTTATTTTGTCTAAATTATTCAAAATAACTTTTTAGAGCAATCTCAAATTAACTAGGAAAATAGACTATTCTTACTTTACCTAAAATTGAGGAAACATGCATTTAATCAAAATAACATAAATATTTTTAGAAAATATAACAACATCAATTATAGCTAGCACTTACATAGAACCATAAAGTTTTCAAAGTACTTTAGATTTCTTCTCTCTTTTGATCTTCACAACAACTGTGTGAAGTAGGTGCTTTTATTTTCCTCATACAAATGTGGAGAATGATTCTAAGAAGTAATTTCCTTAGTCAAACAGCTAGTATAGTAAATGTCTGTATGAGGATTTGAACTCTCCTCTTCAACTCCAAGTTCAACATTATATCCACTGAGCCATCTAGCTGACATCATCAGTGTTTTTGTTTAATCATTAACCAAATATTACACAAAAATTAATTGTTAACAAAATAAAAGTTACTAATAAGCCTGAATGATAAGGATTAAATCAGGAACATTTGGATTTATATCATAAGTATGCAGTTAAGTTCTGCTTAAATATTAAAGCACAGAGAAATATTAATGTTAAAATAGCCATAGGGAGGATTTAAATTCCATTTGCATTGATTTTGCATTTTTTGTATAGCATGAAAGAATGGATTGAACAGTCTTTTCTCACACAAAGTTCCTTAAGAAACACTGAAGTTTTGCTTGAATACATTTAACAAAATTGGAAACATAATGGATAGCAGAGGCAGAAAAAAATTCACAATTCACGGGAAAAATAAAGAAACCACTATTTTTAAATAACTATGACTTTTGAGTCCAGTCTGCTTTTATGGCGTAATCAACAGCTGCATTTCAGCATATTATTTTTTAAGTGTAAGTTGTTGGCAAAAGAAAAGGCAAAGAGTATTTTAATGTCTTATGCAGTATCTTCTTAAAGGTTTCTCTTGATTTTACTTCCTTTGGAGAATAAATAGGTTACTGTACTTTACATCTGAAGTGTAGCATTTAAAGGGCAACTAGGTGGCACAGTAGAAAGAGTATGGGGCCTGGAGTCAAGAAGATTCATCTTCCTGAATTCAAGTCTGGCCTCAGACACTTAAAAGCAGTGTGACGCTGGGCAAGTCATTGTTTCACAGATATCACACAGGAGGCACTGGAGTTTTGGGACTCCAGACGCTAAAAGGTTCACTCTTGATGTGGTCAGACAGGCAAACAACATTCAGAGGGGTTAATAATCTTACGTTCTTCTACTCTAGTCTTCAGAAAGGTTGCTGATAATGGGAGAACCAACTCCTACAGCATTCCCTAATCACCCTTCTCACAGGAGCTGGCAAAAAGGGAGGGCAACTACCCCTACATCTCGATGGGGTCATTCAAGACAGGCACAGCTTGTGTACTTCTCTAAATCCCATCAAGCCTTGGTGGGAGCCAGTCAAAGCACAGGTTCCCCATGGTTTCCCCCATTCACTGACCAGTGCTCACTTGCTTTATAGGGCAACAGACAAAGAAGGCATCTTGCCAACATTAATCTCACAGGTTAACTTTGGCAATATTGTCATTTTGTGAAAGCATAGTAAATATCCATCATGTCACCCCCATATCTCACGGCACAGCCTCAGTAGGACTATCTGTCACTATGATTCTAGGAATTACTGTCTAGGATCCTTGGGACTATTCCAGGAGTTATTATCTAACACCTGGAAACTAGACATTGCCATGGCCATGGATCGGGAGAAACTAAACTCTAAAAAGGGTAACAAAATCCTCCTTGCATACAGTCACTTGACCCTGTTTGCCTCAGTTTGCTCATCTGCTGGAGAAGGATATAAGCTGAAGAAGGAAATGGCAAACCATTCCACTGTCTTTGCCAAGAAAACTCCAAATGGGTTTACAAAGAGTTGAATATGAATGAACAACAAAACCGTTTAAAAATAAAAAAAACAACAAAATATCTTAAGCTAACAAAGAAATTAATTACTTCAGCAAGGTGAGGGATAAGAATTATATCTTACTGTGCAACAAATCATAAGAACCAAAGACATCTCCTGCAAAAAGTCAAAATGTTTATGAATATTGCTTTTCCCCATCTGAGGCATTTTTTCTCTTTCCCCTTCTTTCATCCTTAAAATCTTTGATTGGCAGGCAGACTCCTGTGTCAAACACAGTCCAAAGGCCACTGGGTGGAATGTGGACAACAAAGAGTGAATGTCCTTGCTGAGTAGAAAGGTGCTGTTGTTATTATCTGTTGCACTGTGATACAACCCACCTCTATCTCTAGGTTGATGGTAAATCTGATAACTTATTGATCAAAAAATACATTATTTCCACAATGTTAAGTGTTAGGATGTTGTTGAATCTTTGAATTAAGGCTATGAACAAAGGGGAAACTAAGCAGCTATGAAATGCAAAACTCATCACCCTTTTTCCTCTCATAGTAACACTGTAACGTTGGCTGCTCTTCCATTGGTCCCATCGCATTTCCTACATACTTTTACCTAATCTTTATATAACTGGTTCTTAGCACAATGTTTAGCATTTACTAAGCACTTAATAAATGCTGCTTGACTTTATTCATTCACCCACTCCTTAACTCAACAAACGTTTGTTTGCTCTCTTTTGTTGAGAGGCAGAGTGGTGTAGAGCTGGATTTAAGGTCTGCATCCTGGCTCTGCTAATTATCGTAACCTTGGACAATTTACAGTGCTTCTCTAGGCCTCATTTTCTTCATTTATCAAATCAGTGGTGTGGACTAAATGACTTCTAAAGACACTTCTGTATCTAGATATGTGAATCTACTACCTCCAAGAGTTAACTGGACTCCCCATAGGACATGGAGGGATTTAAACATTTAATTTCTATTCTTCCTACTATTAACTAGTGCTTAGCACAATGTTTAGCACGTATTAAGTGCTTAATAAGTGCTGCTTAACTTTACTCATTCACTCTCTCCTTTATTCAACAAATATTTATTCACCCTTTTTGTTGAGAGGCAGAGTGGTGTAGTGATGAATTTGAGGTCCGAATCCTGGCTCTGCTACTTAGGATTTATTGGAAGGACTGAACTCAAACCCTGAGTCAGACACTGTGGAAACCTGGGCAAGATGCTTAACCTTTCTTGGTCTCAGGTTCTTCAGCTATAAAATGAGGATAATAATGGCACGTACCTCATAAGGTTGTTGTGAAGATCATGTAAGAATGCAAAGGTGGTTTGTAAAACTCAAATACTGTATATAAATTCATCATAATAATAATGATCAATAACAAATAGTAATAGTTGCTGTTATTAATTGCCCTGTAGAATTTTGAAAACCCCTTGAGTCTTTAGTTTATTCTATGCTTTCCTTTACCTTCAGATATTGAATTGTAGGATTGTATCCCCAAACAATTCGGTTATTACTCTTTTCTTCCTATCACTGAAACTTTTTTAAATGTCAGAGCACAGCTTTCTGGCATGTTGGGACATTGTTTATCCACGTGCAAGTGGAAAAATTGTTCGTTGCTTTACAAGTCATTCAGTGAGGCATCTTGGCCAGGTTGGTACATTGATAGCATTAACTCCTTAATTATGCTGATGCTTTAGAAATATCCTGTTTGGCTAAACTGGCCCTAGGGTTATGACTTTTTAGTTGTTGAGACACAAGATGAAAGGAAGAAAATAGAATAAATTAATCAGTTAATCCTTGAGAATTGACCCATGCTTTTCTATGGAGTAGTATTACTCTAAAGGCAAAGTTTTATTGGGAAGAAATTCAAAATATGAAATAATTTTCCTTGTCCTCAAAGAGTTTATAATCTAGTTTGGAATGCATCTGCTGAGTTATTGACTATAATGCGCTATTATAAAGATAATAATGATCTCTTCTTAATTTATATTTTATAGTGAATCATATTTGCACCTTTCTGATTTTGTGTCAAGTAGACCAAAATCGCATTACTTGGCAGCAATTTTACATTCATAATTTACCATAATCTACCATGTTCAAAATCTGGATATTGTCTTTGACTATTTCCTCTCCTACACAACTTGCATTCAATCAGTCACTCAATGTAATTATCATTGCTTTTAGGGACAAAAATGTGAATTCCCCTGTTTGTCATTTAAAGCCTTTTGCAGTATGACCCCAGACTAACTTTTCAGAATGATTACACATTACTCTCCTTCACACACATAATATGCCCTGGACAAATTGGCCTAATTGCCATTTCTTGCACACTACATTACATCTCCCACTCCTGTGCCGTTGTAGAGTCTATTCACATGCCTGGAACATTCTACCTCTTCTCTGGAGCCTCTTAAAAAGCTCTTCAACTCCTTTCATCTTAAGTATCACTTCCTATAAGAGGCTTTTCTTAATTCCCTAATTGACAGTCTTCACACTTCTACCCCCTATCACAATCTAGTATTGTGTATGGGGTGTGTGCGTGTGTTGTTTCCCTGTCTCTAGTAGAAAATAGTTTCTTTGAGAGAAGAGACTCGCTCACCTTTGTATTTGTACTCTGAAGGTCTAGTACAGTGCCTAGCTTATGATAGGCACTTAATAAATGCTCATTGATTAAATGATCAATTAGTTCTATCACCTTATTCTTTTCCCACTTTATTGCCTTAGTAGGGTCTCTCACTATTGTCTACTTGGATTGTTGTAAATACTTCTACTCTCTCAGTAATTCTAATCTATCTTTCACATCACTGTCAAATTAATATTATTCTCAGTTCTGTCTATGTTATTCCTCAGCTCCAAACCTTCCAATGTCTCTCAATTGCCTACTGAATGAGGTAGCTTTAGTATACAAGGACACTCACTATATGGTAGCCTCCCACCTTCCTAGCTTTGTCTCAGAATATTCTCTATCATATAATCTATACTCTCACCAACCTAGAGTGCTAATTATCCTTGAATACAATTGGCACCTTCCCAACTTTGTTCACATTGTAAATGGTGTCCCCTTTGTCACCTCCAAATGATCTCTGAAATCCTAGTCATTTTTGAAACTCATCTTAAATGCTTCCTTTGTCTCAATATTTTTCTTGGTTTCTCAGTTGGCAATATTATTTTTCCCTTAGACCTCACAAACAGCTTCATATTTTTCTTTTACATACACATTTAGATACACAAATATGCACATATGTATGTATACATATATATATATATATACATTCACATATATACATACATTTAAGCACTTTGTATTTCCTTTTGCATATATAACATATACATATATGTATATATATGTGTATATATATATATATGTATACATAAATATAAAATCCTGTATTAGAATGCAAGCTCCATGAGTTTGGAGACAATCTCAATCTTAATTTTCACTACATATAGCACAAGCTCAATAATGTTTATGGACTTTTTACTTTAATCATATATAAAGTAGAAGTCTAGATCTTTTCAATAGGTAGATTTATATATGTATATACAAACACAGACACATATATGTATGTACTTATGCATACATATATTCACACATGTATAAATATGTATATACCTATACATATATAAATCTATCTATTGAAAAGATGTACGCATCTAGTTTATATCAGGTTAAAGTAAAATAAACATTATTAAGCCGCTACTGTGTATTGTAAGAGACAAGATTAGACATAGACATAGATATAGACAGACATAAGAGACAAGACGTAGTCTCTAACCTCATGGAACTTGCATTCTAATATGAGAATACACACACATGCTGTGCATACATGAATATATGTATATGTATGTATACATAAATATATGTAAATGGAAGATACAAAATTCTTCAAAATATATGTATAGACATATGCATATGTATATTTTTGTGTAGACATACATATATATGTACCTGGCATATAGTAGGCATTAAAAATATTTTTACTAATTTTTTTGTGTATATGTTTGTAAATGCATGTATATATGCCTACATGTATGTATATTATGTGCCTATGCAAAACATACATGTATTTGTATACCTGGCATGTAATAGTCATACAATGAATGACTATCAACTGATGTTGAGATAATATATATATGTTCACGTGTTTATATGCATACATGCATATGCATACATATAACTAGAAGGGCCAATTGTGTCAATTGATGCATTCTTTTTTTTAAATAATCATCTTTATCTTATTTCTATTTCCTTTGCCTTATGGATTTTTTTTTTAAATGCATTGCAATAATTAGCACAATTTGGTCATCTGAGGTATATTTAAATTCTGGCCAGTCCTGGTGTTCTCTATACATACATACATACATACATACATACATACATATCAATATGAATATGTGTGAGTATGTGCATATATGCATATTTATAGGTGGGTATATGCATAAATGTATATATCAGTATGCATACATGTATATTTACTTGTGTATTGGGATATATATACATGCACGCACACACACACACATATACATATATATATATACATTTCATGCTATTATTTTTAACTATATTTCTATTTGATATCCCATATTAGACCATAAGCTTCAGCAGGTAAGAAATTCTGTCTTACCTAATCGTCTTTCTCACAGCACATGGTGCAGGCTTAATAATGTTTGTGGATATTTTGTTTTCAATAGAATACACACTTAGATGCTTAGGACTTTTCTATATTTTGAAATACTTCTAAATAGCTTGAATATTCCTCTTTTTTCTATTTTTAGATATTTTTCATCCAGCATGTCAAGCTAGAGTTCAGAAGCAAAGGCAACATTCTTAAAAGCAACAAAAAAGCATGTCAGTTTCAAAGCCATGGAATGAATAAAGAAAGGAACACCATTTTCTCTTTTTATGCATTGGAAAACACAGTTCTAAGGCAACCATTCTCTTTTTACTCTCCTCTTACCCATCCTTACTCCTAAAACCTGCCATCTATAGTTTTGAGGGATGATATAAATATTTTTTGATTTTTTCTATTGAATGGATTTAAATGATTAAATGAAAATAAACAAATGTGGAGGAGGATTACATTTTTTAAACCTGAACAAACTTTTTTAAAGAAGCTGTTGTTGATGCATCTTGAATCAAAATGGAAAACAATATTAACAATAAAATATCCTTTTATCTTTAAAACCTAGAATGAAGCTTCCCTAAAAAGGCTTCTTCTTCACAATCTAATCCTTTCTTCTAGTTTAACAAGGGTGTTAATTCTCTAGCATTTAATTTATCTGGTGTTTAACTTTCTATAATAATATTTTTCAATTATTTCACATCAAAATTTCAGGAGTTAATGTGATAATAATAGTAAAATCCTTTTTGATGTTGTTGCTGCTGCTGCAATGAAAACAAATCAAAGTACTATTAGTATAAAATGATGATTTTGTAAATGTGCCATACATAAAAGATCATTACAGTGACTTAAAATTAAGAACTAAAAATGTAAAGCCATTTTTGTTAAGTACCAAATGGGAAAAATGTGCAATATTTTAAAATATATTCTTACATAATGCAATTAAATAAATTCAAAGTATTTTGTTATATATTTTTAAAGTGCACAAAAGGTGTAATTTCAAACCCATTTTAAGCCTCTATTTCTACCTACAGCATATTAAGCTGTTTTTAATACACTGCAAGGCTCTGTAGGAGGTGTGGGGCAGTTTATCTATTTTATTGGTTTCCCTCTGTTCACAGCAACCTTAGCATAAAAATATTTTGATGTCTTCACATTTAGAATTTTCCTAAGAATTCATTAAATTATACTTTGTAAAAATAAATTTTAACACTACGCAACCACATGTGACCCCATATGTGAATATGTGATGATATGTGAACACTTTTACAATAAAGTTATAAGCAATAATTCTTATCCATCTCAATTATTTGTGATATTCAATGGGATGGAAGAGTTGGTTTAAATATTGAATTGAAATAACCACAATAAACAAGGTCTTCAATCATTTCTAAAAGTCAGCTGTTTTTAAACAATAATATTTTTTGTCCCTCCAATATTTTCTTCTCTCCCTATTATTATTGGGCTATGAGGATTTAAATTGGGTGCTAAAGAACAAAATCAAGTAATATCTGACTTGTTCATGGGAAATGTCAAGATTAGACAACAACTTTCTTTAATATATTTCAAAAACTAAGAATCTTCTTGTATTAATACATTTCAATTGACACCATGTATTTATTTGTTCTCCACCAAAACATTTGTTTACTGTCAAAGACACACAAACAAAAGAGAAAGGCCACCTAAATTATCTATGAATATTTATGAAGCAAAGTACTATCTATACTGCCAAAAATGAAAGTGGCATCAGGAGAAAGAAAGAAAGAAAAAGTGAGCCAAAGGGCATCATACTGAAGATACACTCTCCAAATTCACAGCTATTTTATCAACAACTTGTAGGTTGTTCAAAACAGGCTTTTCTTTTCCTTCTAAGAGTAACATAGATCAGTCAAAGATTTTGGCCTCAGTGGAAATCTTTATAATATATTCTGAAACATCTTTCTCTAAATGTAGAGATGATAGGTAATATATTTATAATTTTCTAACAAACCTTTCCTTATATTTGAAACTAATAGAGAACAAGTATACCTCAATTGAACTTAGTTTGCACAAGTCTCAGAATTTTCTGACAAATATTGGTATTTTTAATTTTTTAAAATGTTTTTAATAGAGCATTTATCATGTGATTTGATTATAGCGGTTTTTATAAGTATTAGACTATAAATTCCCTGAGGGCAAAGATAACATTTTTATTTCCAACAGAACTTAGCATAAAGCTTTAAACACTTCTTGAAGACAACTTGGAGTTCATTTAATCCAACCTATTTTACAGTCAAAGACTTTGAGAACCAGAGAGGCAAAAAAAAAAATCATTTTCCCACATTTAAACAACTAGTTAAGCAGCAGATCCAGATTAGACTTCAGGTTTTCTGACTGCCAGTGCCCAGCAAAATCTTAGCTCTAAAGTGTATTTGTTAATATGTCAATTGTATTGTTTTTCAAAAGCAGCATTTTAAAAATAGCAAATCATTAATCTAGGAACAAGGCTATCAACTGGAGTATTAAGCCTGCAAGAAGCCTCACCAACCAAGTTAAGATGATCTGTGATGACTTCAGCTAAGCAGAAAAAAAAAATAGAATTGAGGGGAAAGAGGAGAGGCAAGGAATGTTACCCCAAATTTCATTTATGTAAAAAACTATAGAATAATGACAGCTGAAATTTTTTAATCATTTTAAAAGTTCTAAGGGGCCTCTATTGATTATCTTCAACATAGTTTTTATATATCGTGTTAGTACTGTGGTGTTTTTTTTTCCTGTTATCTCCCCCATGAAACCGTGAGCTCCCGGAAAACAGAGACTGTTTATGCTTTTCTTTATATCCTCAGTATTCACCACAATACTTGGTACATAGTAGATGCTTAATACATGTTTATTGACTGGACCGACTAACTTTCTGCTCTTCTATATAGCTTTTGCCTGTCATTTGAACTTTACAATCAACATTGCAAGATAGATAGCACAAACATTATTTTCTCTGTTTTTATGATGTAAAAATTGAGTCAAGCATAGATTTAAGTGACCTGCACAAATTAGTGACTTATCCACAGAAAATAGCAGAGCAAGCATTAGTGCTTGTTGATTCACTGTGGAAAATGAGACAAATGGAAACTATATTTCAATTCAATAATTCAGTTTAATAACATTTACAGGAAGGGTGCAGCATACTGTTCCCTACAGCTGAAGTCAGGCAGAGCAGTTGGTAGTAAAAGAAGTTGCCAGAAAGGTTGTGAGCTCTGGATAAAAGAAGGTTTGGGATTGACATCTGTGTTTCACCCTCCAGCCCTCCAATCAGAGGAGAGGGGAGAGGCAACAGAGGAGGAGTTGAGGAGAGATTATTAAAAGCTGAGTCATTCTTATTGGTGAAGAGATTTTAGGTGATCAGCTTATGAAGGAAGGGGGAGAAGAGGATGTTCCCTGGAGCAGAAGACAAGTAGAATGGCTTAAATTAGTTATGAAATGTTAAAGTTAAAGTCATAAAATGACAAGCTAAGTCCCAGATCAACTCCCATAGAATGTTTCCATTGAACTGAAACCACTTACCATATTTTACATAAAATTATATTTCAATAGTACAAATTCAAATAATGAAGCCACTCCACAGCATCCCTTATTCTCAAACATTGAGACCTGGCTCATGTAAATCTTTCCAGGTTTTTTCTGAGATCATCTTGCTCATCATTTCTTAAAGCATGATAATATTCCATCATGGTCACAAACAGCAATTTGTTCATCCATTTCCAAATACATGGGCAGTCCCTCAATTTGCAACTCTTTGGCTTGAAAAGCGCTGCTACAAATATATATATATTTTTTTACATACAGGTCCTTTACCTTTTTGTTTTTTATCTCTCTTGGGAAACAGACCTAGTAGGTTATGCACGGTTTTATAGCCCTTTGGGCATAGTTCCAAGTTGTTCTACAGAATGGTTGAATTAATTCACAACTCCACCAACAGTGCATTAATGTCCAATTTTATTTGTCCCACATACCCTCCAACATCTGTCATTTACATTTTTTTCTGTCCTATTAGCTGATCTAATAGATTTGAGGTAGTACCTCAGAAGTATTTTAATTTGCATTTCTCCAGTGAATAGTAGGTTAAAGCAGACTTCATATGGCTATAGATATCTTTGATTACTTCATCTACAAACTTCTCATATCTTTTGATCATTTATCAATTAGGGAATGGCTCTTATTTTATGAATTTGAGTTCTCCACATGTTTGAAAAGTGTGGCCATTATCAGAGAAACTTGCTTCTAATTTTTTTCACAATTATCTATTGCTAACTGTATTTCTCTTCCATTTGATTCCCTCCCCATTTATTCAATTCTCTTTCTCCTTTCACCCTGTCCCTCATCAAAAGTGTTTTGCTTCTGACTACCTCCTCCCCCAAAATTGCCCTCCTATCACACACACACACACACACACACACACACACACACACACATCCTTCTCTCATCCCCTTTTGCTCCTACTTTCTTGTAGGGGAATAGATTTCTATAACCATTCAAGTATGTTATTCCCTCTTTGAGCCAATTCTGAAGAGAGTAAGGTTCACTCCCTCCCTCTTACCTCCCCTCACTTACTCTTTTTTATTGCCTCTTATATGTGAGATAATTTACACCATTCTACCTCTCCCTTTCCCTTTCTCCCACTACCTTCCTCTCTCACCCCTTAATTTTATTTTTAGATATTGTCCTTTCATATTCAACTCACACCTGTTCCCTTTGTCTATGTATACTCCTAACTGCCCTAATAGTGAGAAAGTTCTTATGAGTTACAAGTATCATCTTCCCATGCAGGAACATAAACAGTTTAACCTTACTAATTCTCTTATGATTTCCCTTTTCTGTTTACCTTTTTATGCTTCTCTTGAGTCTTACATTTGAAAGTCACATTTTCTGTTTATCTCTAGTCTTTACATCAAGAATGCTTTAAAGTCTCTATTCCAGTGAATATCCATTTTTCCCCAGAAGGATTATGCTCACTTTTGCTGGGTAGGTGATTCATGGTTGTAATCCTAGCTCCTTTACCTACCCATATTCCAAACCTTCTAATACTTCAATGTAGAAGCAGTTAAATTTCCCGCTATCCTGACTGTGGCTCCATGATACTTGCATTGTTACCTTCTGGCTGCTTGAAATCTTTTCTCCTTGACCTGGAAGCTCTGGAATTTGGCTATAATAATCCTTGAAGTTTCATTTTGGGATCTCTTTCAGGAGGTGATCAGTGGATTCTTTTAATTTCATTTTTTCCCTAATGGTTGTATAACATCAGGGCAGTTTTCCTTGATAATTTCTTGAAAGATGATGTCTATGCTCTTTTTTTTTTATCATAGCACGATAGTCCCACACATGTAAGCAGGGAAGTGTCTTCTAGGACTTGAAGAGAGGCAGGGCAGCTCTGGCTTCTTCTCCTCCACTCTTCTCCAAAGAAGACTTTAATTCCTTCCAGCTGAAGAAGCAGTAATTGGGGCCAGAAGCTTGACCGTTTTATTCTCCTCAGAAATACGGTGTACAATGCTAGGATTATATCCATCTGTTCCCTTAAATGTTATTCATCTACAGAATGTGGCTTTCAAGTTCAAGCTAACTTCTGATTGCTATTTCTTTAATGAGATAAGCAGGACCACAAGTTTTATATCCAAAACTTGTCTCCCTTCCTAAAAAATGCCAGTTTCACAATGAACAGACACATAGCAAGTATTTATTTATCAAGTTGAAAAACAAACAAAAAAAA
>CM053626.1:85491994-85526921 GCA_028646595.1 Phalanger gymnotis
TCATGAGAAAGAAGTGTAGTAAATTTCAAAGTACACTTGTTACATTTTCACTGGGAAATTTTGTGTAGTCTACAAATGACTATTAATTATTTTATGCAAAATAGGATTCACTAAAATGGGTATGCTCTTAGCATACTTGTAATCTTTATATGTAAATGATGTAAGAAAGAGAATTAGGATATGTATAGATAAACAACTTTCTTGATTCATTGTGAGCCTTCTTTGAAATTCCCTTAATTGGAACTCTCCAGGTCTTTTGTAAGACAAGACTAAGGTTAAACAGTTGGGTAACACAATATTTCATTATTGATTATATGTAACACAAATTCCCTTTTGCAACTTCAGGATGGTTAGTAATAATAAAAAAACCTAAGAAAACAAAAAAAAAATAAAAATAATTCTCCTTTAACAACTACAGAAGCAGTAGCAAGTATGCCAGTGAAAAAATTGTAGACTTTGAAAAAAAACATGCTTGTATTCATTCATCTATTCAACACATATTTAAAGGTTTACTGTGTATAAATATTAGATGTGGAAAAAAAAAACACTTTCATACAAATGGGAAGCTATGAGATACATTTTCATTTGAAATAAAATATTTTAAATTAATATTTAATAATAACAATTTCAAAGTATATAAACTTTGTAAGAAAAAAAGCATAAGACTTCAAAAAGTCTTATCTGATTCTTTCTTGTAGTAAGAATGTGACCCTAGATTCTTGAAAACTATGCCAATGGAATGTAACTCTGGCAATTTCCAACATGCTGGAAAGATTTTATGGATGGCATTGGCAACAGATCAAGTTTGTTATCTGACAGCAATTTCAGCTAAATACAGAGAAACTTGTCAACACTTGTTTGCTCCATTCATTATAGACTCTCAGTTCAACAACTGGAAGGAGGATGGTTCATGTTCTAGAAATTTGAAAATGAGGAAGAGACTTGGTGAGTTTCTCCTATCCATAATAATCCTTTCATTTACTGTCAAATGTCCCTCTAAATCAATGTTTATGCACTAACCATTAATCCTTACTACAGATGGGAAAAGGAAATCTACCCATGAGACGTATATATCCCAAGGATATCTTAAGGCAGGCCTGTCCAAAATGGGACCCTCTTGCCACACGTAGCCTGCAACACAATTTATGTGCCCCCCCCCCCTACAAGCGTAGAAATTTACATAAATACTTTAGTAAAGGAAGCCCTGCTACCACAGAGCTCTCACTAAAATGGCAAATCAAAATATATTGTCTATTCTTTCAATAAAAACCTAAGGTTGGACAGCTCTGTCTTAAGGGACATTATTTATTGTCAACTGATGGCAGGAATGGGGTTCTCTGGGCCTCCAAATATGTATACAGATTAGGAAAATAGTACGGTAGTCACCCAGATTGTGGTGGTGAGATAGCTCCAAAAACAATTTTCCACCTTTCTCTCTTTATATAGGAAAAGCCCCATCTCTGATGTGTGTTAGAGTTGCATTTTTGGAAGGTTCAAGGATAACAACTGGTAGAGACCAAGGTATTACCTATTATCTCTTCTTATAGGTCTATGTTTTAGGATCTTTAAGCACAGGGATAGTTTTGGGGTGGGGAATGGGAGTATTGGGCTGGCATGTTACCAGATTTCTCAAAACCAAAAGATTTCCCATCATTAATGTCAAATGATATGAGATTATCTGAACCCAAATAGACAGATTATCCATGAGCTCATATTAGGCAAAATTTAAAGAACTCCAATGAAGTAAAGTCATCCTGAGGGTATTTAAGGAAGAGAATAAAAGCAGGATAACAAGAAAGAAAAATAGAAAAGGTCTTTGTATCAGACTTTTTTTTTTTACCATTGTTGAAAATTAAACCTACTCACCAGGATTCTACTATCACAGTCCCAGATAGATGTACTTACAGAAAAGGGGAGAAATAGTACCAAAGTGAAGAAAGATGGGAAAGCAGCTGGATTAGATAAAGCATATATAGAGAAGAAAACTACCCAGGTAGTAATAAAATTGTGACCACATCAAGAACTAATTTACAAGATACTGAGGGAAAGATACAAAAGGAATTGTAAACAGTTTTTACGTGTTGATATAAGAGAAAGAGAGAAAGGAATTTCTAGAGCATAGGCAATCCTTCCAATTGTTGAAGTGAGAGTCTCTAATGAAGTGGGCAAACATGTTGAAAAGCTGCTTTGTATTTAGCTGAGTGTGTTGTCAGGCAATAAACTTGTTCTGTCACCAATACCATCCATAAAGCCTTTCCACAATGTTGGAAATTGCCAGAGTTAGAATCCATTGCCATAGCCTTTAAGAACCTAAGGTCACTTTCTTACTACGAGATAATCAAAGCAGGACTTTTTGAAGGCTTTCTTTTTTTTCTTATAAAATATGAGGGAGATAGAGAGGCAGAAAGAGAGGGAAACACAGAAACAGAAACAGAGACAGAAAGACAGAGAGACAGAAAAAGAGACAGAGAGAGACAGATACAGGGAGATACAGACACAGAGAGAAAGATACAGAGAGACAGGGAGACAGACAGACACACACACACACATAGAAACAGAGCACAAGAGAACATCAACTACTTATCTTCTTATTTTCCCATATATATACAATGTCATGAGACTATGCCTCACTTACCTTGTGGGCATTCTCAATATGGGCATTAGGAGGCCACGTGAAAATTTCACAAATGCTATTCTACAGAGTCCTATATCATTAAACAATAGACTGAACTATATAAAGTTCATAATGAGACATAATGAATCGAGAGCAGACCTCGGTGTCAGGAATACTTGCATCCAAGTTCTGCATCTGACAGATACTTATTGTGTTACCCTGGGCAAGTCATTTAGCCTCTGGGTACCATTTTATGGCTGTACAGTGTAGATCAGCCTCTGTTCAGCATTGATGGAAGATGTTTCTTTATTGGAAATTCTCTATACCAATGAAATCACAGGTCTAGTCTAAAGTGTAGAGAATACAGGATCCCACTATGCTTACTGTTTTCTGATTAATGAAGATGCTTTCAATTCAGTAGAGTAAAACGTCACCTAAAAGGCTAGCTTCCTAAAAGTTGCCTCCCACGTATACATCAAAATGATTTGTCTCCACAAAATCAGATTCCAAATAGAAGCTGGGATAGATCCCTATATATGATGCAGTTGTTCATAATGCCTTTGTTTGTGGATGACATTTTTCTACTTTGTTGGTCAGAATATTTGAGAGCTTCCGGGAATGGGCCCATAATTACCCCAAAGAGCTTTGCCTAGCCATCTAGATATGAAAAAGCCAAGTGACTGAATAGTGTTTGCTCTCTAGATTTTTATATGTAGTTAGAAAATAGCCATAGCTTGGAAACAGAATAATAGGTTAGGCATTGAATTAAACAGGAAAAGAGTGGGCTTTAGAAAGTTGGAAAGTTGTTTTAATCTTTGCCCAGAAACAAAGGCCCACCTTTTTATATGAATTTCACATTTCCTTATTTTTTTCATTCTTTGTTTCTTTCCTGTTGTCTCATGAAGTCATTAGCCTCCAATTGCCTAATTCAAATTTTTAAGTAATTATTTTCTTCAGTGAGCTTTTATACCTTCTTTTCCATTTGGACTATTCTTTTTTAATGAGTTTTTTTCCCTTCAGTGAATTTTTATATATCTTTGTGATTTGTCCAAATTTGTTTTTTAAGGTGGTGTTATTTTCTTCAGTATTTTCTTTCATGCATCATTTACCAAGCTGTTAATCATCGAGTTTTTGGTGGTGCATCCCATAGAAAGGTGTGCTCTTCTCTGGTCTTTGCCCAGGAAGGGCTCTTGTTCCCCTGCAACCACAAGTGTTATCCTTCCTATTGGCCCTGGAGCTGTGACCAGGTCCTCTGCTTTTTTTTGCAGGAATAAGCACTAGTACTCCTCTTAGAACTGGAACTCTGACCAGGGTCCCCACTCCACTGTGACTAATCTCAACTACTCTTCTCCAACAGGCACCTGTGACCCAGAAATGCATATGGGCAATAGAGTCGCTAATCAGTGCCATTTACACCTAGTGCTAGCAAAGGGTTCACTGTAATCTCTTTTTGTTGTCATTGTAAATAGTATTTTTTTCCAATTACATGTAATGATAGTTTTCAACATTAATTTTATGAGATTTTGAATTTCAAATTTTTTGTCCCTCTTTTCCTCCTATCCCACTTCCCAAAAACAGCAAGCAATTCGATATAGGTTATACACATACAATCATGGAAACATTTTTTCTACATTAGTCATGTTGTGAAGAGGAAACAGAACAAAGGGAAAAGCCACAAACAACAACAAACATGAAAATAGTATGCTTCAATCTGTGTTCAAACTCCATAGTTCTTTCCCCGAATGTGGATAGATAGCATTTTTATAATTGTGTTAGATCATTATATTGCTAAGAAGAACTTCAATCAATCATATAATGTTGCTGTGTACAGTGTTCTCTTGCATCTGCTCACTTCACTCAGAAGCAGTTCTTATAAATCTTTCCAGGTTTTTTCTGAAATCAGGTTGCTCATCATTTCTTATAGAATATTACATTCATATTCCCCAATCGACGGGCATTCCCTCAATTTCTAATTTTTTGCCATCACAAAAAGAGCAGCTATAAATATTGTTGTGCATTCAGGTTGTTTTCCTTTTTTATTATCTCTTTGGGATACAGACCCGGTAGTGGTATTGCTGGATCAAAGGGCATAGTTCCAAATTGCTCTCCAGAATGGTTGGATCATTTGACAACTCCACCAACAATGCATTAATGTTTCAATTTCCCCACATCTTCTCTAACATTTATCATTTTCCTTTTCTGTCATTTTAGCCATTCTGATATGTGTGAGATGGTACCTCAGAGTTGTTTTAATTTGCATTTCTCTAATCAATGATGATTTAGAGCAGTTTTTCATATGACTACAGATAACTTTACTTTCTTCATATGAAAACTGCCGGTTCATATCCTTTGACCATTTATCAAGTGGGGAATGACTTATAAATTTGACTCAGTTCTCTATATATTTTAGAAATGAGAAAAAAAAGAAATGAGGCCTTTATCAGAAACACTGGCTATTAAAAAAGTTTCCCATATTTCTGCTTTCCTTCTAATCTTGGTTGCCTTGGTTTTGTTTTGTGCAAAAATTTTTTAAATTTAATGTCATCAAAATTATCCATTTCGCATTTCATAATGTTTGCTATCTCTTGTTTGGTCATAAATTCTTTCCTTCTCCATAGATCTGATAGGTAAACTATTCTTTGCTCTCCTAATTTGCTTATGGTATCACTCTTTATCTCTAAATAGTGTACCCCATTTTGACCTTATCTTGGTATCCAGTTAAGATATTACTCAATGCCTAATTTCTGTCATATTATTTTCCAGTTTTCCCTGAAATCTCTTTCCTACCAATGGTTTGATACCCTTACTGTATCTAGGTTGTGTGTTCCCATATTTGCTGCTACTGCTACTGCCACTGCTGCTGTAGCTCTCAAAGCTGTCTTCAAGAACCACTGTTGGTGCTGCGGCCATGCACACTCTGAGCTGTCTGCCACCTCACTATCACAGACCTATTGTTATGAATTGTTGTCTTTTCCTAAAAAAATGTATCACCCTGACTTTTTATTGCTTCTGCCACTCATAAATTCAATTTGAGGCATAATTTCAAAGTTATTTAGAGAAGAACGTTGGGAGAGTTTGGCTGGGCTGCTACCTCTAATCCAACATCTTGGCTCCACTCTCTCACTCCAAGTACTTTTTATTTAGGTATATTAGACATGCTTTTAGCCTCAGGATTACATCTCCACATCTTATCTAGTCTGTTTTCATAATGTCTATAATTCAGATTCCTTATGCTCACATGGTTCTATGGGAGAATTTATAGTTAATGTATTTTGTATCTGTTATATATGCTGATAGGTGAGTAGGAATATATATATATATATAGTGTATAGGTATATATATAGAGTGTATATATATGTATATATATAGTATATATATATGCATCTGTGTATATGTGTGTGTATACACACATATATGCATCTCCTAAAGCACAAAGGCACAAAGGGTTTGTGTGCAGCATTAGTGGGAGGGGTAACAAAATTAATGGAAATAATGAATTGTTTTTCTTAATGTTTGAAGAAGTTTGTAGCTTCCCATTTTACTGCCATAATCTCAGTTTTCCCTCAAGCTCCAAAGTTCTTAACTTACCAAAAGTCAGAAAAAAAGTCTGAAGCTTCGTTTTAGATTTTCCTATGTAGCTCAATTTGAGGAGCAGAAGTCTTATTTTTCACCTAGAAGCAGAAAGAAAGGAAAAAAGTTCAGACATTGGAAAAGGAAGAAACAAAACAAATGCAAAAAAAACCCAAAACAACAAAAGTTAAGAATTTAGTCAACTATCAATTGTGTATTTACAGCATAACAAGTTCTAGAAATTGACATTTTAAGATTGTATAAGAATATCCCTCCAAACTGAGGTCAACTTAAACCTTATTTGCCTTTGTCTGCTTTCTAGTTCCCCACCTGGCTCCTCCTGACTACAGGGTGTCCTTCTCTCACTACTACTTCACCTCTAGCAGATTCTGGCCATTTATCCAATGACAAAAGACATATTCATTGTCTGCCTCACAGCCCATTTGTAAACATTGTCAGTTTCTGTTAGACCCATCAAAAATAGGAAGCAGTGTGCAGGGTTTGTCTGTGACATTGTGATGGTGAACTCCTAGCAATCTTGTATTTAAAGCAGTTACATTGTGTCTCTATGCATTTTTCTGCCACTAGACTGAAATAACAGGTGCCCAGGGGAAAATCTGAAAAGATTTTTTTTCTTCAAAATCATTCACAAAACTCTACTAAAAACTAAGAAACCACATTATTCTCAACTCATATATGACCGTAGAGTTGTTATAGGGAATCTACTTTCAATCTTTTCACTGTTGAGTTTTCTGTAGAACTGGTTTCAAATACTTATGTTCATTTTGAATTTTTTTCTGCATTGCATTAGAGATAATGCAGTAGTTGCTCATTTATCTTCAAAATTTAGTCCTATAATTGAGGAATATGAAACTTAAATCAGGTGCTATAATGTCACATGGAGAGCCAATGCATTCATGGAAGCATCTCTGACTTTACTGACTCATTTTCATCACCCAGATATTTTATTACCTTCGTTACCTGACACAACTCAACTTATTGTATCCACTTCTGCTTACAAGCACATTTTTCACAAAGCTCAAAAAAGAAACAACTTTCATAACATTTCTCTCCCCCCCAAAAAAAAACCCTCCAACAGCAACAAACAAACAAACCAACAAGGAAATAGGGAATCACAAAGATTTCTAGGAGAATAATTAGTCCTAAGTGTAAGCACCCTCCCCAGATGGCTGTTTGCCTCTGTGACTTACATTACACTAATGGCATGAGTAGGCTATCAGAGTACACCACTATTAGAACTTTCAGTATTTGTCTCCTACTGAAACTTTCCTTCTCACTCAAGATGTTCATCTGCCTTGTGACTTTCTCATCCTAATGATCACTCATTATATCTTTCTCCTCCTGGTGGCCCCTTCCTCTTATTGGTCAGTTCTTCCTCAGACATTTTCATCTTAAGGAAATTGCACAGGAGAGCTATGTTCAGTCCTTTATTCTTCTCTGAGTTCTAATTCTGACTCTCTGAAATGTTTTTCTCTACCATGCCCCTGTGCAGGTACCTTCTCTCTTTTCCTCCCCTGCTGCATCCCACTAGCTTTTCAGTTTCCTTTAATGCGTTGTCTTCACCCATTGTCATGAAACTGTTTGAGGTAAGGAACTGTCTTTTTGTTTATACTTGTATGCCTAGAGCTTAGTTCAGTTCCTAAAATATTGTAAAAAAAACTAATGCTTATTCACTTGGTATAATTTCTCATTTAAAATATACTATAGCTTGCTCATACATGATGTATCTACGTGGCTATTTGGGTGAACCTCAACATCAGCTCTTTGAGCAATATGGTATTACATGAATTTAAGCCATATACTGTCATCAGAAGAATATTTGAATTTTGTTTCATGGAGAAGTTTGGGAGAGTTTAGAGAACTTTGCAATTTCTTCAAAGCAATCAAGCCTAATATATTTTTCCATTTTAACCATGGCCCCAGCTCATTTTTATTTCTAGTGCCTGTCCAAAAATATGTACAATGCTTAGGGCAGTGGCTTGCACATAGTAGGCACTTAATAAATGTTGACTAATTACTAGTGGATGAGTTCTATAGATTGTATGATTGCATGCAATTGTCTGGTTGACTATAATTCTTCAGCTTCTTGAATTTCCTTGTATAGATTATTATGCCAGACTTTTGAGTGATTATAGATCTCATTTAGGAGGTTCAGAACCACTCTACAATGGATTAATTGTCAATGGATATGAACAGACTATTCTTGAAAGATTCCAAATCATTAACTACCATTTAATACCATGTAATAAAATCGTTCAATAAAAAATTGAAAATGAAACAACTCTGATATCAAAACCAGGATCTGGCAAAGATGATAAAATTAACAAAAGTCAAAATTGGAAGAGCTGTAGACTGACAGATGTATCATTACAATTTTATTTGAGGTATGAATTGTCCTAATGTCCTAATGATTCTGGAAAGCAATTTGGAATTATGATGATGAAATGACTCAGATGTCTTTATCATCTGATGAACTGATAGCACTGATAGGCCTATACCCCATGGAGGTCAAAGACAGAAAGAAAGGTCTTATAGACACTAACTATTGATAGGAATATTTTATTTTTTCTTAGTAATAGCCAAGAAGTTCACAGCAGAAAACCATTGATTGAGGAATAGCTAAACAAATTATGGTATTACAATGGAATGGAATACTACTATGCCATAAATAGTGACAAATACAAAGAACCTAAAGAAATTGGCAGAAATATGAAATGATCCTGAGTGAAGTAATAAGAATCAAGAAAACAATATAAATAATGAATTCAGCAATATAAATGTAAAGACCAAAACAAAAATAGAAACTTTAAGCTATGTAATTATGATAAAAAAAAGTCTTGGAAAAATTGACACAATACACCACCCATTTTTTATAGAGGTGGGAGACTACTTGTGTGGACTACCATATATGTTGTCAATCATGGTATATATTTTGGTTGGTTTTGCTAAAAATATTTTTCTCCCACTCTTTAAAAAAAAAATCCTCATCAAAGAAATGTCTCTGGGTAGAGAAAGAGTGAGGGTTTTTGTGAAAGTGAAGGTGGTATAAAAATAAAAGATACAAATACAAACTTAAAGATAATGAAGTCCTTTATAGTCTGTCTCTAGACTCCCTTTACAGATTCCCCTGCTCATTCCCCTACATACGTTCTTGTGTTTCAAAGACCTGGCCTATTTGCTGTTACCCAGATTTGGCACTCTATTTTCCAACTTCATGCCTTTGAATATTCCTCGAATATACTCATTAGTCTCAGGTAGCAACAAGGGATTAGGCAAGATTTGAGTTCAGGTTTCAAGATCCAACATCATGGCATCAAGAAGTCAGGGAAATCTTTTGTGCAGTACTTCCAGACACCAAGTCAAGTAAGTTTTAATTGAGTTCCTTTACTCATTAAAGATATTTGTCCTGAATTTCTGAGATATAGAAGATGCTTTAGTACAGTGGTATCGAATTCAAATAGAAAGGGTTCTCTGTAGGCTATATGTTGACTTTGAAAACTACACATCAACATTATTTGCTGTATTTTATTTTTAATAATTTGTTAAACATTTCCAATACATTTTAATCTAGATTGGCTACTGTAACAGTAAGGAAATAATAACAATGTAGATGGTAATTGTCAAAATGCCTATATGCTATGTAGTTCTGTATTGCAAAGCATACAAGACTCTCCACATAGAAGGTAGGAGAAGTAAACCATTTATTCAGACACCAGATATCCCAAAAGCCATTTATCCAGTCTATCACAGCAGCAAAACATTCCACACAGTATCACAGCCTGGAACCTCACCATCCCAAAACCTCTCTCACTCCCTGCTGAAGTCTTCTCCAAAACAAACTCACAGTGCTGCTAAGTCAGCCTGTTCAGTTCTAACCATCACGAGGGCAGCCATTAGCAGCTATAACTTCTCTCTCTCTCTCTCTCTCTCTCTCTCTCTCTCTCTCTCTCTCTCTCTCTCCCTCTCTCTCTCTCTCTCTCTCCTTCTCTCTCTCTCTTTCTCTCTCTCTTTTTCTCTCAGAAGTTCCTGTGACATAACTTCCTTTTCCTGTCAGGAAGCTCCTCCCACCACAAGTGTCTTAGGCTTCGTGTGACATAAGCAGGTCACGTGGCCTATTAAAGGGTGGGAAAGATCTTCAAATCTAAATTGCTCCTACAGCTACACTCTGGAATTGCTTGAGTTTGACAGCTCTGGTGTACTGGACGGAGAATTTGGCTTGGAGTCAAAAAACTTTAAGTCATTAACCTCACCAAGTGTCCATTTCTGCATCTGTAAAATAGTGAAAATAACTACAGAATCCATTATATATCTGTGAAGTTTAAATGAGATAATATATGGAATGAGCTTCAGGAACATAATCACCATTTATTATTATTAGTCTTGCCATCAGGATAGAACTCTGTAAGCTTTAAAAGGTTATGCCTGCCTTGACCAAGTTCTGGTTCCCTGAAGATAAAGATTACTCTTCGTCTACTAGGTGGCTCAGTGGATACAGCACCGAGAAATACGATCTCAGACACTAGCTATGTGAACTTGTGCAAGTCACTTAACCTCAGCCTCAGTTTCCTCAAGTGTAAAATAGAAAAGTAGTAGCATCTGCCTTGCAAGGTTGTAGTGAGGATAAAATTAAATATTTGTAAAAGCTTAGAACATAAAAAGCACCATAAAAACACTTATTCCCTTCCTCCTTTCTAGCTACCCAGCTGACTTCATTATGTGTGTCTGGAGTGACTGGAAATAGAGTAGCCAATTCTCTGGGAAGATTTGGTGCTCTCTCCCAGGTAATGGATGTCTAGCAGAGTAGTAATGCATTAGACTCATTTATGAGGAAAACCTGGTTCAATTCTGTCAGAGAAGCCTTCATGTCTTTGACATCACTTTATGAACTTCTTTGCAATAAAATCTTATTCTTTAATGGCAGCCGAGGTATCATGACTGCAACTAAACAGAAATGTATAGAACAGTGGTATTTGTGACCCATTAATTTTACAGGATCTCTAAGTATAGAACCAGAGTAAGAGAATGAAGGGGAAATAGCTAGGATCAGCTGCAATCATTCATGTTCTCAGAGGTGTGATTGAAGTCTGTACATAAAAGTAGTATCAGAATGTCAATGATTATGGAGATTGGCCCCAGGACTCTGGGACAGAGCACAAGTGCGTTGCCCTGACAGAGTGTACTGGTATATCATTAAGAAGCATTTAAAATATGACAATGAGGTATTGGGCTAAGAAGTGAGGATAGCTCCACCTCAACTGTGCAATTACAATATCCTTGATTCTTACATTAGTTTGTATGGCTCCCTATGGATACTTCCTATCAGATGAAACCACAGGGGCCTAATCTTGTTTGGGTATTTTCTGGGAGAGTTAAAATCTCTTCAGTGATTATGCTGGCCCTGAATGTTTGTGAGCTGAGTATATCATTTGTATCTGTTAACATTACTATGGGAATATCCTCATAATATCTGTCCCCTGGTTTTGCTGACTACTCTGTCCCAGAGTGTCTATGATAATCCTTCTAGAAATAGGGAATGCAGTAAATAGAAGATGAAACAGTATCGAATAGCAGAGCATCCAGGTTCAGAGAATGTCATATGTAGAATAGCAGAATTAGGGATTAAGTAAAAAAAGTTGGCAATATATTCAAGGCGCCCCAAAGTCCGGGAAACCAGCAGTCAGATAAATCAACTAGGCAATCACTCAATCAATATTTATTAAGTACTTTCTAGGTGCCACATACTGTTTCAAGGGAAGGGAAAATAAGGGAAGAGAAGGAACACGATAAAGCATTTATTAAGTGCCTACTATGTGTGAGGCTACTATATGAAAGGCTTTACAAATGTTTTCTTGTTTGATGTTCCCAACAACCCAACTGGGTAGATGTTAAGAGACACTAGTTAGGGGAATGTTTAACAACTTTCTTCTTTTCACACTCCTACTCTTTCTTCTTTTATTTCTCCCCTTTCCTCTCATAAACTCTTTACTCATCCCTTATTATTCCTCTGTCTTTGTCCTAAAATAGGTCAATTTATGGTAGGTTCAGAAGTTTAAAAAGTAGTAATAAATTATAACTCAAAATATTTCTATCGCTACATTTCTTTTTTTTCCTAAATGTTTAAATATTTTGTAAAAGTGAATATAGGTCAGTGACCATATACACAATTAGACTTCATTCACGGCATGCTAAACAACTAAATATCTTAGTTATTATGGAAGTTCGAGGGGTGTATTCATAAGCATTTGCTATATTTGTCCATATTGTGTGTATGTGTGTTTTAGTGTGTCTTAATAGCTCAGTTTCTTGGGAATCTTATTTAGTTTCCAGTTTCTGTAAAAGAGTTCACTTAATCACACACACACACACACACACACACACACACACACACACACACACACACACACACCCCTCTCTAACATACAGATAAAAATTGCAATAATTCTATTATCGCAAATACTTAACCCTTTATTTCAAAGGCTGAGAGAGCAGAATTACTTGATGCCTGAATTGTACTCAATAAATCTTTAATCAATTAGAAGAGTCCAAATAAGTTTCACTTGATAATAAAAATTATATAAATACTATACCTAAGATCCAGAGTGGCAGTTAAAACAATGGAGTCATAAAGGAAAGAGGGTCAAAATATTCTGTTCCATGCCTATGAAATTAGTTCATCAAAAGATAAACACAGGAGAAAGCATTTTTAAAATATATACTCTCTTTAGACTTCATTAGTCTGACTGACAGACTGAAGCGGAAAAATTTCTCACCATGTGAAGATAATTAATACCAAATGAAAGAAAAGACAACCTCAGAAGTAGGACTCTTAAATGTAATTTACAATTTTTCTTTGTCAGCAAACAGACCAATTAATATCAGTTTTATAGGGTTAGAACCATGAAAATTTTTGAGGCAAGTGTTGGAATAGAGTATTAAAGGAAAATCTGCCCACATAAATATAATAAAGTATTAGCTCCATTCACCTGGAAGTTGTTTAGGTTTAATTTTTGAGAAGCAGAGGGATGGAGTTGGTTGTCATCTGTAACATGTTTTCAATCAAATATTCATTCTCAGGCTGTCCGTAAGTTGCCTGTTCTATAAAATAATAATAATTCCTTTCCCATAATCTATATTCTAGAAACAATGTATAAATAAAAACCATTTATTAAGCACTTACTTTTACCTAAGTACAGTTATAAATGCTGGGGATGGAAATCAAAAATGTAACCAAGAATCATTTCCTAATATTGCCAATACTCTCTCACCTCCATGCAATCATAAAGGGTATCTTTCATTCCTGGAAAACATTCTCACTGCAAAATCGAAATAATACAAAACACTGAGTGTTAGCTGAGAACAAATTCTAGGCTAGGAAAGTTTCAAGAAAATAATGTATTAAGTCATCTGGAAGAAGGGAGAGGCTAAATAGGTGGCCAACTCACCCTAGCCTGCATGGGTTGCACATGATGTAATGTTTAGCGTTATAGTTACATTAGTTATATAACATATAGTGTTATATAGCTATAACATGTATAGTTTATATATGTATAGTGTTCCTGACCTCAGGAACAAGGTAGTCAAGGAAATTATGCAAATCGTACATTCAAATAAGGCCCATAATCCCTATGCAGAAGCAAGGCATGACAATTATTAGACCTGGAAGGTCTCTGGGGTCAGTATGTCCTACATGTGCTGGGTTAGGCAATAAACAAGGATCTCTCACTGTAGGGTGAGGGTCCCAACATTCGTGATTCTCTCATAATTCCCCTGTTTTTGGCTTTACTAACTTGATATAGCACTCAAGAAAAGCATAAATGCAAAATCAGAAAACTAGGTTAAGATTTAAAAGAAAGTTCACTAAAATAACCCCAGTCAGTGGAGGTGCCCCTCTCACTGCTTATCTTATAAAGAGCTTGATAGAATCTGTTTAAGGAGGGATAAGGGCCAGAATTGTGGCAAACTTTTCCTAACCAGTCACATAGTCACATAGTCAGAAGTATTAAATTGAGGGCTTAGACTTGAACCAAGAAACAAGTACAACGCATAATACAGGGAGATTCTCCAAGCACTGAAAACGACAGCAGAGAAGAGCACATATGGCCATGAACATCACAAACCCCATCAGAATCTGTTCAAACATTCTTCTGTGAGGCAGCTGTGGCCACAACTGAGTCTACCAGGGTACCACCAAGGGAGGATTATTGGATACCTAAAACCAATTTCTGTAGGGCCCTTACATAAGTTTCAATAAGAACTATTATCTGAAATATTAAAGCAACATATGTCCTAAAAGTCTTGGCAATCATGGTTATATCTGAGCAAAAGGTAATCAATGGCAGCCCTATTCTCTAAAATAGCTCATCTAACCTGTCCTAATTCTGTACCGTGAGCTGAGATCATGGCAGATGTCAGATTTATGCACTATTCCAAGACACATGCCACTTCAGAAATCTCTCTATGGCTAATACCAGGATGCCAATAAAAGATAAATCTAAACATACATAATCAATTTTTGAAAGGAGATTGATTTTAGCATCACAATTCTCTGATAATGACAAGGAACTCCTTCTCAGCCTGAAGGGTGATATGGTGGTAATAGCGTACCTATTGGGATTGGTGAAAATGATTGACTTAATTGTTATTGGGAAAAAAGTTCCTCCAGTGCTACTGGCAGTAGCCAGTGTAAGTATAGTCTATCTGTATAGTAGAAACCACCTGAGTAGGTGGTGTACATGACCCCTGCCCTAGGAGAACGAAGCATCATACTGACAGTTAATGTTATGACCAGCAAGATTAAAGAAAAAACACAACTCTTCATCAAAAGACAGAGTTTGGCCTGGCTAACAATAGACAAAAGAAAATTGACCATAGTTCCTTCCCAGTCAGTGGTGAAACATGTCATGATTGTGATGACAACCTTAGTGAGAGCCATGATTTCATCAGAGTCCATGTTAGAAAGAGTCCACCCATGATTTTAGCACTTATGACCCAACAGAACAGGTGTCCCACTCAACAATGCCAGTAGGATAAGCCCCAAGAGCCTAGGGAATAAGGCCCATTATCTCCTTATCTCCACCCAATGATGCATTACTTAGTCTGAATGGGTCTCATTTGTATCTGCTTTTCACCTCCAGGGACTAGGCTTCCTGGGAAACTCCATTCTTGAGGAAAGAATCTTTCCTTTTCCACCTCAGCAGGTTATATGGGTAGTTACATACAGTAAAACTAGATAGATTTCCATTTTTTTTTTATCTCTGAGGTAAATGCCATCAAACAGGAAGTGATCAGAATTACCAAGAGGAAGTCCAAGAGATCTGGCCTGGGAGGAAAGGCTTGTTGACCAACAGAAAGGCAGTCATGATTGGAAGAATGTCCTCAGGATCTGAATGTATCAGGAAAAAGATCACAGGGCTGAGGAGAGGAAATCGAGAGAGATTGATATTCTTGGCCAGAAGCAACAGCTTGTATCTGGCTAGCCAAGGATTAGAGGGATGTTGGGTGACCTCATATTTTAAAACCTGCCAAGTATTGTGAGGAAGCTATAGGAGGGAGTATCCCAGGACCAAATGTTGAACCTTCTTGACCTGGGCTGCAGTGGCTACCCCATAGAGATGAACAGGGAATCCTTGGGCTACTGGGTCAAGATAAAGACTGTAATAAGCTACAGACCAATCCCCGTCCCCATGGCCCTTAGTTGGAACTCTCAAGGCCAATCTTTTCTTTTCCTGGCAAAAAGGCATATAAAAAGCTTATTTTAATTTGTGACTACTAGAGCAACGCAGCAAGGAGGGAGCTCTTGGGGCAAGTGAGTGCCTCCTATATCTCCAGGGTTTGTGAGAGTGGGTGATCTGGGACATCCTTGGTGGTAAGTTTTTTTTTTCCAATGGTCTCACAATAGTGCAATAGTATGAGATCCACAGGTGGCAGTAGCCAGCCATCCCCAAAAGAAACCACAGATCTTTTTAGGTCTTGGTCTACTGTAAACTAGCAATGCCTTGGTCTTGGTCTGGGGAGAGGCATCCCTGATCCTCTGAAAAAATAAAGCCTAAGTAATGAATTGAGGGGAGGGCCACCTAGAGCTTATTGTTGCTCACCTTATATCATGCAAATAAACTGACATGGTTACAATATCTTCCTGACACAAAGTCAGGTCTGGGGAAATCAGAATTTCTTCCACACACGGACTCAGTGCAGTCCCCAGAGCAGATGGGTGATCTCAGTGTAACTGGGTAGAAAAAAATGGCCATTGTTGTTGTTTGTCCTTCATTCTTGAAAAATACCATGGCGTCAGGAAGGTGATGCCATGACCTTCAAGTGAATTGGAGTTAAGTGAAAGAAGGCTGTGCAAAGTCACCTTCCTCACTTTCTCCTCTGGAGTCATCTGGTCCAGTGGCAAGATATAAATCGGGAGAGCTAGAGATGGCCTAGGATGACAGAGGGAGGGAAAAATGGTAGAGGAATCCCAGAACACCTGAGGCAGACAGGGCAACTCGTACTGTTCTCTTTAAAAGGTGAAGGAAAACAAAAATTGGCTATTGGGGTAGACAATAATGGCAAAAAAGGAATAGCACAGATCAATAACTATAAAATAGGATGCATAATAATGGGTAACAGGATTAAGAATTGTCAAGGCATTGGGTAGCATGGAATTGTAAAGGGATCACAAACGTGTTACTAAGCCATAGATCTTGAACAAAGCAACAGACTGGCTTCCCCTCTGGCATAAGCATCTCTAGTTTTAGGACAGGGAGAATAGGAGTGTTGCAGAGGGATCTAGTCCTCACTAGAACCCTGTGTGAAAAGAGGTCATAGAGGACAGTGTCAATACCTTCTTCCACATCATGGAGAAAAGGTTGTGAGAGGTGAAAGGCAAATTGTTTTTATAGGGGATGACAATGAGATTCCCTTCAGATAATAACCAACATCTGCCTCCCTGGAGGCCCAAAGAGACTCAGGTACTGCATAGAGGGAAGAGAACTCTGGCATTGTTAGTTTTAAGCCCTCTTCTCCAACAATATGGTTAATGTTGATAGACATAAATACAGTATGGTGTCTACCCAAGTTGGGCAGTGTGCCTCTAGATAGACCAATAAACTCACCTGGTTTATCCTAGATTTTTGGAATGTCTAACTTCCAATAATGTAATTCTATAGGCCACTAGGGTACATGGATTAATTGGGAGGACCACCCTGCTATGGGAACTCTCTTAAAGGCAGAGGAGTGACAAGAAGAGTATCTATGTATCTTACCTCATTAACACTTTGAATCTCCTTCACTTAACTTATGTCCTTATGCTTGAGCCAGAGTTTATAAGGGTCTTGAGGGTGACCTGATATTTCTTTAACTTCTATAATTTCCAAGATCTGTTTTTGGAGGGGTTGGGAGTTGTTATTCCTGTCCTCACCACAGATCCAGGAGGTCCTCAAGGATTGGGGAAGGGTCTTCAGGAAATATGGGGTAGAGCTGGAAAGCATCTGGGTTGCTTGGAACAGTGTGTGAAGCCCTTCACAGCTTTCTGTGGCAGCTATCAATAGTGCCTCTTTATCTTTCAACTCGCCCCTTAAATTAGTCATTTCTTCCTTTGGTCTAGCAGTCTACTCTCCAAGTCTCTTTCCATTTTCTTTGTAGCTACAAACAATAGGCTGAATTTTCTTTTCAGTTGCTTAATCACACCAGAGAAAATAAGCATTCATCTGCCAAGGGTGTTTGGTCTCTATTGCTTCTTTCAGATGGAGTAATTTTTGTAATTCAAAGGAGCCTTCCTTAGAGAACTGCAAAGTGGTATTGTCCCTGATACACTAATGCCACTGTGAAAGATATTTCACAATGAATGGACCATAAAGCTTAAACATCTTATCTGTGGCTGTCCCAGGGAAGATCTTAGAGCTAGATTGCCCCATTGTAAGAGAGAGGAATCTATAACAGCACTAGACATGGAACAAAACAGGTTTTCCCAAAAAACTCCTGGGAAAGGTAGAGAAGGAGAAGGATGGATCCTTACTGTTGGGATATGGGCTTGTTGTTGTTTGTCTTTTATTTTTAAAGAGGACCGATGATATTATGGGGTGTCGTCCTGACTGGGTAAACTGGACTTACATGAGACAGAATTACACAAAGTCAACAGCCTCACTCTCTCTCTTCCAGAGTCAGTGAAGTCCAGTGGCAAGACAAACATCAAGATAACTGGTAATGGTTTAGAATGCTGTGGATGACCT
The DNA here is from genome assembly GCA_028646595.1 of Phalanger gymnotis. NCBI lineage: Eukaryota > Metazoa > Chordata > Mammalia > Diprotodontia > Phalangeridae > Phalanger > Phalanger gymnotis. The sequence continues at coordinate 85,510,415 of CM053626.1, forward strand.
TGGTGTCTTTGAAGTCTGACCAAGCTCTAACCATTCCATAGCATCAGTTACAGCTGCCTTCATGGTTGGAACAAATTGTTCTCATATACCCATTCCACTACTGAAAGTCTTGCCATGCTCGGAGTAGACAACCCCCTAACTCACCTATGGATTTGAGGCCTGTCAATTTCCCTCAACCTGGTTTAGCCCATCTACCAAGACAATTTACCAGGGCATTGCCAGTGTGTATGCTGTGGCTTCTTGGAGTCACAGGTGAGAGCTGAGTGCCAGGTAGATACCAAAAGTGGACAAGCAGCACTGAAAAAGACTTAGCAAGCCCTCATAGCAGAGGTACTAGTCCTCCTTAAACATCCCATACACTCTTGCGGTATGAATATTTGACTGGCAAATGCTCAACAACTTACTTGACAAACATACTTTAGTGTTTTTCTCATTAACATAGGGTTGTCCTAAGTGAATATGTGTAGGACTTGTTCCTGGGCAACTGATTGTCTAGATTGCTCAATTAACAGTTATCAGGACAAGATAAGGCATGAATATCCTATAGAGGGATTCATTTTCCTAGGTCTTTAGGTTCCAGTGGTGGCTCACAATGTCCTCTTCACTAGGATATCAGGGAAGCTACCAACCCATATATAGTGTGGGGGGGTGGGGATCAGGATTTTATTCTATGAGTCATAAGAGAGTTGAGGGAAGAAATATAGAAAAGGGAAAAAACATGGGGAGGGAGGGAGAGAGAGTGAGTGAGAGAGAGAGAGAGAGAGAGAGACAGAGAGAGAGAGACAGACAGACAGAGAGAGACAGAGAGAGACAGAGAGAGAGAGAAAGAGAGAGAGAGACAGAGAGAGAGAGATAGAGAGAAAGAGAGAGAGAGAGAGAAAGAGAGAGAGAGAGAAAGAGAGAGAGAGAGAGAAAGAGAGAGAGAGAAAGATTGATTTAATTTCAGGGAGAGGGTTTCAATGACTACCTGCAAATGTCATTTATTTATTATCAGATCAGGCTACATTTACTTACCTGCATTAAATGATGAACTTATATAATAGATAATCATAATAATATGGCTAAGGAAATAAATTTAAGCAAGTACTATATTCTTCAGTGGTTTGATTGTGAATATAACCAGTAGATGCCAAGTTATGAAGTGTGATTTTTGGTAACACTTAATATGAGAACATATTTTGGCATTATTATGAATATTATTTTATTTGAGACACAACAAAAACCTTGTTTACATATTCAGTGAGAAGCTGAATTCTAAGCCTCTGGCATTTCAATATTTTCTGTGACTTTTGGTGCTCTGTGACAGTTGTCGGCAGATATTTCACTCATTGTGTAGTGTAACTGGCATTATGCCATAATTACTAAACTCAGCTTTGGATTGCTAGCTCCAGGGAATTGCTGGGATAAAGTGAAGCATTTAAAAAGCTGTAAGTAATTAACAGAAATGTTTATAAGAAAGAAAAAAAAATCCTCCCCTTTTAAATAGGGATCCTTAGATTTTCAATCTGTATTAAAATCTGAAAACATGCACAGAGCTTTTCAGGGTCTGCTCCAGAAGAGTCTTGGGAAGTTGGTTAGCACTTTATTTCTTAAAAAATTTCAAGGAATTTAGATCTAGAAAATAAAGCAAAAAGACTTTGAAGAAAAATTATTTAAACAACTGTCTAGGTGATTATATGAGAGGAAGTGGGCGTGCAGAAGAAGCAACAAGGCAATGTACCTTTGCTTCATTTATTACCAAGGTGGGTCATCTTTCTAAGAGCCAAGAGCAAAAAGAACTATTTGTTGCAATCTGATTTTGTTTGTTTGTTTATTTTAGCATAAGGCTGGGCTCTAGGCAACAGTCAGGCTGAATAAATTTTCCCTCTAAGTTGTAGTTCTTAGTTACATTGCCTTCAGATAAAAGAAGAAAGAGTGAAGCCATGACTAGGATGCAGTTGCCATAAAGTGATATTACCTGGATCTTTGGGTCAAGCAAATTGTTATTTTTTTTCAGATCAATTTAAATATTTGTTAAGTACCTACTATGTGTCAGGTGCCATGCTAAGTACTGGGGACACAAATAAAAAGAAGATAATCTCACATCTCAAGGAGTTTACAATCTTATGGAGGAAGACAATGCAAGAGCTCCACACAAGAAGAAGATGGAAAGTGATGGGGAGACAGGCTGGGGTGGGAGCAGACACCATGAGGTACTTAGCAGGAAGCAAAGAGTCTGATCCAAAGTGAAGTGAGCTACAAAGTTCAGGTTTTGCCCTTGATAAAGGAGGCTTTCAGTAGATTTTATTGCTCAGCCCTCCAAGTCTCTAGTCAGAGGGGAGAGGAGGCTGAGGGAGCTGGGAAACTGTTGAATATATCTAAGATCAAGTTAAACAGCATAATGAGGAGATTCTCTTCTGTGTTGCTTTCTAGAATTTGTGAAAGCTGACCGCAATCACAGTTTTCAACTTTTTTTCCTGGAACTTCAACCACACAGTCCAAACTAACCCTACATCCCCTCACATATTCCTGTAACAAGATACACCATCTCTTTTTTCTTTCATTTTCACTGGCTGACCCCCATGCCTGGAACTCTGTCTACCTTCATAAACTCTTCCTGATTTCCCTAACTTCCTTCAGGTCTCAGCTAAAGTTCCGTCTTCTGCCAAAAAGCCTTTTTCAAACAGCTAGTGCCTTCCCTTTTTTTTTTCTCAAATTTGTCATGTATATATCTTGTATATACATATACGTATGGTATATATGTACATATTTGGATAGGGCATATATATGCGTATATGTGTATAATATATGGGATATGGTATGTAATATATGTGTATGGTATATATACATATGTATACGTATGTGTGTGTGGTATATATGTGTGTGTGTATGTGTACCTGACTGATAATAAGCACTTAAATATTAGTGGATTGACATTCCATAAAATGTTATTTAATTCCATAAGGATTCTTCCCAGTAATTTGCTAATATTATTTAGTTAATAGATTAACTTGGTTAGAATTATGTTACATGGCTAAGCCAAGAGAATAAAATGCCTTAAAATAAATATACAACTGCAAAACAAAAATGTGTGTATGTCCATATGTATACATACATTTATTTTCATATATCTTTATTTGTGTAATTTATTTGTATACTGCAAACCAAAAATGTATGTATTATGTGTACATATATATATGTATATATATACCCACATTCATTTTTGTTTTACAATTGTATCTCCATTTTAAAGAAAGTGTGTTTATATTTATGCATTTCATGTACATTTATGTATACATTATATTACATACACATATTTTTGTTTTGCAGTATATTTTTATAAATCCCTTATGTGTCTTCTGGGATTAAGTTTTTGCTAGTCAATGTAATTTCCTACTTTGAATGATGTTTCTATTTCTATTCATTTTTTTTAAAAAATTTTGCTACTATTTTGTAGAAATCATGGTTTTGCAGATTTATTTTTTCACTTGTTTTTGCATTGCTAGTGCTATAGATTCGTTAAAAAAAGGTCTCTGTGTTTTTCTAAGGTAAATGTGATTGTATTCAAATAAAAGCATTTCAGTCTCTTCTTTGCCAATGCCTAAATACTTATTCACTTAATTTCTTCTTTTTCTTTTTTTCTGATTTATTTCTATAGATAGCATGTTTAATACTATGGCAATAATAATGGCAATAGCTGGCTTCTTCACCTCTTTTCTACTCTTTTTGGAAAATATTCCAATGTTTTTCTATTATAAATAATGTTACCTTTTAGTTTCATATAGATGCTTTCTTTGCATTATAGGAAAGTATTTAATTCTTATTTTTTGTCTTTTTAACATAAATGAGTGTTGCATTATGTAGGTTTTACTGCTTCTGTTTATACAATTATGTGTGGTTTATTGTAATTAATATATTTTATTATACTAATTGTTTTTCTAATGCAAAACTATCCTTGCTTTCTTCATAATAAATTAACTGGATTGATAATGGAAATATAGAAAAGACATAATTTCTTTTCAAGTAATTTATTTTTTTTTGCTTTGTCTGAGATCATGAATGCTATCCCCTTCTTTTTTTTTAACTTCACCTGAAGCATGTTAGATTTTGCTCCCACCTTTTATCTTTACTCTGTGAGTCTCTTTGCTTCAAATGTGTTTTCTGTAAAAAAATACATTATAGGATTCTGTGTATGATCCACTGTCCTATCCATTTCCACTTTATGGGAGAGTTCATCCCACTCACAGTTCTGATTATTGTGTATTTTCCTCCATTCTATTTTCTCCCTGTCTATACTTTTTTTTTCCCCTCTCTCACCTTTTACACAGGCCCACCTCATCAGTGTTTTGCTTCTGACCACCACCTGTCTTAATTTGCCCTCCCTTCTATCAGCTTCCCCCTTTCCTTATCCCTCTCCCCTACTTCCCTATAGGGTAAAATAGATATCTATACCCAACTGAATATATATGTTATTCCCTTTGAAGCAAATCCAATGAGAGTAAGGCTCAGTGTTCACCCCACTCGCTTCTTTCTCTCCACTGTAATAGATCTTTTGCACTTCTTCATGTGATATAATTTACCCTATTCTGCCTCTCCCTTCGCTCTTCTCCCAGTACAATCCTCTTTCTTGCCTCCCTTTTTATATAATCACATCAAAGTAAAAAAAAAAAAGTACCTGCACCTTCCTTCTAACTTCCATAATAGAGATATAGTTCTTAAGATTTATGCGTCTCACCTTCCCATACAGGGATGTAAACAGTTTTCACTTTATAGAATAACACATGGGTTTTTTTTTCTTTCCCATTTACTTTTTATGCTTTTCTTGAGTCTTTTATTTGAAAAATGAAATTTCTGTTTAGCTGTGGTCTTTTCATAAGGAAAGTTTGAAAGTCCCCCATTTTATTGAATGTCCTTTTTCCCCCCCTGAAAGATTATGCTGTTTTTCTGGGTAGTTGATTCTTGGTTATAATGAAGGCTCCTTTGCCTTCCAGAATATCGTATTCCAAACCCTCTGATCCTTTAATGTAGAAGCTGCTAAATCCTTTGTGCTCCTGTTTATGACTTTTCAATATTTGAATTGTTTCTTTCTGGCTCCTTGAAGTATTTTCACCTTGACCTGAGAGTTCTGGAATTTGGCTAGAATATTCCTTGGAATTTTCATTTTGAGATCTCTTCCAGGAGGTAATTGGTGGATTTTTCAATGACTATCTTACCATCTGTTTCTGGGGTATCAAGGCAGTTTTCCTTGATAATTTCTTGAAAGATGCTGTCAAGGCTCTTTTTTTGATCATGGCTTTCAGGTAGTCCAATAATTCTTAGATTATCACTCCTGGGTTTTTTCCAATGATGTATTTGACATTTTCTTTTATTTTTTTTTCACTGTTCTGATATTATTTGATTGATTTTTGATGTCTCATAGACTTGTTAGTTTCTACTTGCCCAATTTTAATTTTTAAGGAGTTGTTTTCTTGAGTGGATTTTTGTACTTTGTTTTCTGCTTGGCTAATATTTTTAAAAGAATTTTTTTTTCTTTTTCCAAGCTGTTGACTCTTTTAAAGATTTTTTTAAATAATTCTCTTATGTAACTTTCATTTCTTTTCCCACATTTTCTTCCATCTTCTTTTTGAGCTCTTCTATGAAGACATTTTGGCCTGAGACCAATTCATATTTCTCTCTGATGCTTCACATGTAGATATTTTGATATGGTTTCCTTCTTCTGAGTGAGTATTTTATCCTTTCCTGTTGCCATAGTAGCTTTCCATGGTCAGGCTTTTTTGTTTTATTTTGCTCATTTTCCCACCCCATTTTGTGACAAAATTGAGCTCTGCTCCTGGAGTATAGGGGACACTGTCCCAAGCTTCTTGGGCTGAGGGCCAGGTAGCTGGACACTGGCATTCTAAGACAAGGCCTCCATGGCTGGCATTTTGCCTTTCGTACCAGTGTCACCCAGCCTAGTATAGCCAGCTGTACCTGGGCCTCTGGGCCTGCCAGGCCTGACCAGTAGCCTTCTGCACTGTGGGTGGAGGCCTCACAGCTGGCCCATTCTGCTGTTGGCCTATTGTGCTCAGACCTCAGGGCCTTAGTCACTGATCTGTGCTAGGGCTGGGAGTCTCCTGCCAGGACAACAACTTCACTGGCAACAATCCCGTTTTATCCAAGTGGCAGTCCTTTATCCTTTGACAATCCTTTAAGTTATCTTGGGCTGGAAAATTTTTTCTCCCTGTCCTTTAGTAGGTTCAATCACTCCAGAATTCATTTTGAGGTGTGATTTAAAGTTATTTTGAGAGAAATTAAGGAGATCTCAGGCAACTTCCTGCCTTTTCTCCCCCATCTTGGCTCTGGATCCTATTTAATCTATTTCAAATAAAAAATCATGAATGCATCAAGATTCATTAGTGATTGGGTTAGGGCAAGCCTAATTGTGTTTACCTTAATGTATTCCTTTATGTGTGGCTTAAATTGCAGAATCTCTTTTTCTAATTTAGCTTGGGACATTTTGTTATTTTGAATTTTTGTAAACTTCAGATGCTACCCTTTTATGACTGAAGTGACAGTATTTGGCAGAAAAAATGGATTAAGGCAAAGATGCTAAATCTTTGGTGGTGCTGCCCCATTTATGCTGCTGATACATCATTTAGGATGAGTGATGACAGCCCCAAGAGCAATCTTGGTAGTTACAACTTTCATGAGAAACTTGGGGAGTTACACATTCCCTCCTCACGAGCTAATGCACCCAAATGTCTGGAGAGACCCAAGTCAAGGTTCAGACCTGAGGAACCTCAATGCTGTACCCTCATCTCCAGCTCACCCAATGAATCTGCCAATGATATGGGCAGAATTTTTTTAAATCTATTTTTCTCTATTATCTCTTTCAGCACAAAAGTAAAATTAGGTTTTATTGGGATATAAGTATCTTATTCTCCTTTATCCTTCCCTACTTTGAGTATCAGGGACTTATTTGATTCATAATAAGAGCTTGGTAGCAATTTATATAATGTGAGAATCAGTCTTTAAAGTTTGATAGAATTCACTTATGAAACTTTCCAGTTTCAGAGGGTTTATTTTGTTATTATTACTTTTTATTTTCCTTCATCAATTTATGTCATGTTCAGTTTCTTTTATTGTGATTGGATTGTTTAGGTTACAAAATTTCTGTTTTCTTGATTTGCATATTTAATATTTTAATATATTTATTTCATTTAAATTACCATTTCTGTCAGTCAATAGTTAATCAATAAACATTTATTAAACACTTATGTGCCAGGGACTGTGCTTAGCCCTGGGAATACAAAAAAAGGGACAGTCCCTGATTTCAAGAAACTCTCAACAATATAATAAATTTCTCTTGGTATATTACTGTTCATTGGTTCCAAATGTTAAAATTAATTATCTGAAATGAATGGAAACTGAGAGCAAAGTTACCAAGTATCTATGATTTAATTTTCAAGGCTAGCATTTGCACATCAAATCAGGTCATCTGATTCCTCAAATCTCAGAGAGACAAGGAGTGATTTACAAAGCTCATTTCTATAACAGAAAAGAAGAATTTAAAAAAAATGTAGAAACTTGTTTTGAACATATTTAGTTGGACAATTTTGGTCACTTGACTAGTTAGCTTCTCCCAGGCTTTCTTAATCCTACCCCAGAAGTTCTTGCCTTCACAGGTAGTGTCTTTTATAACCAGAAAGCTTACTGACCAGAAGAGGAACTCATCTTCCTTAGAAGATTCCTTTACTCAACTTATACTCTAGGTCAAGAGGAAAAAAAAGGAGCATATCTATTGAGACTGGAAAGAGGAACTTAATCTCTGGCTAACATTTCTCCATCTACCAGAAAGGGGAACTTAGCCTCTGGTCAACTTCGCTTTCTTCTAGAAAGGAGGACTTAGCTTTTAGTCAACCCCCCCCCTTCATGACAGAAAGGAAAACAGCCTTTGAAAACTATAACCCTATGATTATTGTGTAATGTCTTATTCTAAATTATATACTACTAAATGATAAAGCCTTCTCAATCTATCTGTTCACTAATGTATAAGTAACCTAGACTTAAGAGCCTATCTATGTTAGTCTGGCTAAGCTGTTAGGGCTAGCTTTTCCAAAAAAAAGAAGTTTAATCTTACACTCAAACTAAAAATAAATCAAAGTATGATATTAGTATTAATTTATTTCCTTTTCATCAAGGAAGAATTGTATAACTTTTATTTCCTATTTTGATGAAATTATTAAAATAGAAGATCAGGTGAATTCTACAGATAAATTTTACTTAGATTTTGGTAAGAATTTGACAAAATGTATCATATTATTTATTGTGGAAAAGATAGGGAGATTTGTACTATCTGATAGCAAAGTTAGAGGAATTCAGATCAGGTTGAATGGCTATACTAAAAGAATGGTTAATTGTTTGATGACAGTTTCACATGATGTGTCTATTGGACAGCCCAAGGATGTGTTCTTGGCCCTGTGATGTTTAATATTTTTATTAAGGACGTAGACAGATTAGTGGATTCATCATATTTGCATATGACACAAACCTGGAAGACAAGACACAGAATAATAGAATGAAAATTCAGAAAAGTTTCAACAGTCAAAAGCGTTAGGCTGAATATAACAGAACAACTTTTAATAAAGGATAAACGAAAAGTTTTAAACTTGGATTCAAAAATACAACTTGCCAAACGTATATTAGAGGAGCCAATGTTAAATAGTATTTTGTTTAGTTTTGTTTTCTGGCAAATGTCTTGCAATTTTAGTAGACTGAAATACGAATATGAATAAACACTGTTATGGTTGACAAAAAAGCTGATGTAAACTTAAACTTCATTAAGAGGAAGTATAGCTTCCAGGAATAAGGAGATGATAGTTTCAGCGTTCTCTTTCTTGTTTGGAAATGTCTAGAGAATTGTGTATAGTTCTGGATACCACAGGACACGAAAGAAGATGATAAGCTGAAGAACATACAGAGGAGTGAAGCCAGGACAGTGGAGTATTGAATCCATGTCATTTGAGTATATATCAAAGGAACTAGGGGGTTTCCAAGACAGCGGTTTTCAAGAATTAGAAAGACTATCTTTTAGAAAAGGGATTAGACAAATTTTGGTTGTTCCTGAAATGACCAAGAGCAATAGTGGGAAGATGCAAAGGAGCAAGGGCAATGGGTGTGTAAAGAACATACAATAAAAGTTCCAGCAAAGTCCAACTCCCTAGTAAAATACCTCTGGAACAAGGAAGAAGAGAACAAAGGAAATTAAGGCTGCTTGCATTTTTAAAGACACTTATGAGACATCTCTGAATTGTATAAGTGTTCACCTTGGTAAAATTTTAAAGTCTGACCAGCATATGGTCCAGCTTCTCTGGAGATTCTATCAGGATACAATAAAAGTCTTCATTTTGAATATGACTAAAATGGGACTTTGGCTTGTTTAACTATGTTTATTTGTTAATTTTTTAATGGGGAGAGGAAGGAAGGAAAATAAATACTTTTAAATTGCTATATATTTATATACATACATACAAACATATACACACATGCACATATATATATACATATATATATATATATATTTCATCAGTGGTTCGTCAAGAGATTGAAAACAAATTAAATTGCAAAACTCATGAGCAATTCTAGGAAGACTCCTCATTATTTTAGCAATAACTTCTTGTTTTAAGGCTTGCTCTCTTGTTCATTCAGGCTTTTTAACTGGATATACAGTAGATATCTCAAACTCAATATGTTCAAAATAGAACTCATTATCTTTTCCCTGAAACACCTTCCCCTCCAGCTTTCCCTACTGTGTAGAGACAACACTATCCTCTCAGTCCCTCAGGCTTACAACCTAGGAGACCTTCTGGATGCCTTGCTAAAACTTTTCTCTCTCCCTCTATATCCAGGCTGTTGCCCAGGCCTGCCTATTTCACCTTTGAAACATCTCCCAAATATGTTCCCTTCTCACTTTGAACACTGCCAAAACACTGGTGCAGGCCCTCACCACTATGTTCCAGGACTATCTTAATATCCTACTGTTGGGTCTGCCAGCCTCAAGTTTTTCCATTCATTCTCCATTCTCTATTCTCCATTCAGTCCCAAAAGTGATTTCATTAAAACATAGGCCTGATTGTGTCATCCCCCAACTCCCTACTCAATAAGTTCCAATGGTTTCCTATTCCCTCCAGTAGAAAATACAAAATTTTCTGTTCGACATTCAAAACTCTTCATGACCTAGCCATCTCCTACCTTTACAGTCTTGTTACACTTAACTTCCTAACATATTCTCCCCAATGCAGTGACACTGGCCTTCTGACTGTTCCAGGAACAAGACAATCTATCTCTCAGCACAGGGAGTTTTCTGTGGCTTCTCCATGCCTGGAATCTCTTCCTCTTCTGTTTTGAGTACTGACTTCCTTGGTTTCCTTTAAGTCCCAATGGAAATTTCACTTATCTCCAACTCCTTTTCATTCCAATGCCTTCCCTCTGTTATATATTTTCTATTTATCCTGTATCTAGCTGGCTTTGTAAGTATTTGTTTGCTTGTTCTCCCCCCATTAAATTGTAAGGTCCTTAAGAGCATGGACTATTTTTTTCCTCTTTTTTGTATCCTCAGGACTTATCTTAGTGCCTGGCACATATTAGGCACTTAATAAATAATTATTGAATTGAATCGAATTTTTAGAAACTTTCATAGTCTTTTAAAAATACTTATTTGCTGTGCCAGCAACAAGATTTTGCCTTACAGAAGCCTTAGAGAGTAAATCCAGTGATGGCTGAAACCAGATCATCAGAAGCACTATAGAGTATGGTTTTTCTCTGTTGGGAAGACAATTTTATGAGGGGTTTTAGCAGGATCAGGTTTTATATATACTGAGATATGCAGATGATATAGTTGTGAATGGTACGAATGATGAAAGAGGATGGCGTCCAAGGTCCTGAGATCTTTCTTGCTCCCTGAATGTTTGGCAGGATATGTCCAGTTGACCCTCATGGAGTAAGATCATTTCTGAACCTGTATATTTCAGGCACAGATGCCTTTAAATCTAATCAAGTAAGCTTGGACTCTCTGTGTAGCAGCATTGTCTAAGTGGCTCTTTCTAGAAAGAACCATAGCTGGGTTGGGTACTTTTCTAGTCAAACCACTATAGTTCTTAGTAATTTATACCTGTTTTATTTTTAAGTATTTTTTGAATTTGTTGGTCAGACTAATGGTGTAGCCACTCTGAACTCTGCCAAATATATTTTGGATGACTTAAAGGATCTTTAGTTTTTAGATGTTGATATTACTGGTGAAAAAATTTTCAAACTCTATCAGATCATCCCAAATCAGCATGCCACATGCATGTTAGGGAATAACTCATCATTGCCAAATGCTGGAGAGAGATTGTCTATGAACTGGGCATTGGAAAATAGGATTTCTAGCTCCAGTATCAGTAGTACCAGACATCAGTCTTTGGGACTTGGGAAGAGGATCCATGCTATCACTGTATTCTCACTTTTTTCATAGTGATAAACCATTAAATGCAATAAAAATAACTTTTCAATCATAAGAAAGTAAAATAATATAGCTTATAGTTTAAAAAGAAAGAAATTACTAATTTTCTTCACTTACATAGTCACCAAAGCACTAAGTTGTACCAGGGTAGGAAAGCATAGAACAATAGATCTTATAAAATGTCTTCTTCCCAGAAGACAGTAGATCTTATAAAATATCTGGCACCATCTCTCCCAGAGGCCTTCATATCTCAAGAGTTAAGGAAGCTAAGTGGCCTTTGCCTTTTAAAGAACCAATGCAGTCTTTATGACAAGGAAACCACTGACCACTTTGTAGCATACTCCTCCATACTGCCCAAGAAGAAAAGAAAGGTATGGGAGAAGGGAGAGAAATAGAAAGGAGGAAGAGGAAGAGGCTCTGTCAGGATTAGAGGCTGGGGCAGGTGTGGATGTAATCCAGGCCTCAATGGGCATCAGGGAGCATCCTGACCACTTCTTCTCAGCAATGCCCACCTCCCCCACTCTCTGGTTGTACAACAAGTATAGTTCCTACCAAATGGTCCAAAATATTTTAATTTTGTCAAAGGCACTTTAAAACCCTGAATCTGATCTGTACTGAAAAAAAAAAAATACTGGTCTATATCATGACCCTTGTTCCTGGGAAACTGCAGAGCTGTGGAAACTTACTTAGCTCCATTGGTAGAAAATTGTAAAAGGCATTGAAGTGAATTTTGAAGACTGATCTTTATGCACATCAGTTTTTCACCACGTGAGAGGATTTCTGCTTCCGTTTGCTCAAGGAGCAGCTGTGGAATTATAAAGTACTCTCATGAGATTTTGAATTATGTGCAGTAAACATCAAGTTTTAAAATTTAGCATTGATGAATTGTTACACAAAATATTTCCCAAAACCTGTACCCTTAAATTCCCACTATTGGGAAGACTCGTACATATGTGTAGCATAAATAAAGCTTGACATGTACATACCCATATCTTCCATGCATTCGAAGTTGTACACTATATTTTGGGGTGGTTTAGACTCTTTGATTGACTCCAGATGATAGCATGTTGATATTTTTTCTAGAAATGCACATGACAAGTATTATACTGCACACCTTTACAACTCTGACTTGAGGAAGACATCTACCTCTAAGAATCATCACAGAGTTTCTGATCCTAATAGGGCATTCTCCCATACTCTGCCAGATTGTCCTGCAAAGTTAGATAAGTATCTAGATGACAAAAGGACTTAAAATGAGTATAGATGATGGTTTGACTTTTCCCTACCCCCACCCTTTTGCCAGATTGTTGACTGATATCTGAGGCATGTCATGTACACAGTCTGCTGCCAGAAATATTTTTATATTTAGAAATCTGTAATAGTAGTTACCATATAAGAGCATGAAGACATTTTGTACTCTATGTGGCTACAAGGTAAGGCCTATTCTTCAACAGTATTCTCTAGTTCCCACATTGCTTGAAATTCAATCTATACTGCAACCTAGGGACTTCTTCCTTGTTATTTCATGAATGCCCCTTAACTCCTCTTCCTCTGTATGTATAGATGCCTAGCCATTAACCTACTGCAATATCCAATCCACCAGTCCACTAGTGTCAAACACATAGGCACATACCATGTGCTGTATGCCATAACACTCTCAGATTAAAATGTAGTTCACAAATCTTTAAAAAAATAAATAAAATACAACAAAACACAGATAATATTACATTTTAAAACTAAGACAACATGTGACCAAACACAGCCATATTATCATCTGGGGAGAAACAATTTATTGGTTATATATCTCTTCTCACATTGAATAGTGACTGCCTAATAATTTTCAATGATGGTAGGGTATTATTCTTTGTCATAAGACTCAGTATATATTAAGAATAGTTGAGATATTCATGCCTCATTTACATGTTTATACAGTTTAAGGCATACTTTTTGAAACTTTGGCCATATTTTATACCATGATGGCACCTTTTGAGAACCAAATGGTCTTTTAGCCAAACTCCCTTCCCTGGCCAATACTCCTCACACGTGTTCTATCCTCCTGTTAGAATGTAAGTTCTTTGTAAGAAGGGACTGTTTCACTTTTTCTTTTTCTTTTTTCTTTTGTATTTCTATTTTCAATGCCCAGCACTGTACCTTTTACATAAGTATGAACTTATTAAATATACTTGCATTTTTCATTAATATAGTAAGATCTTCAATTATTTTACCATATAGTACCTCCTCAGGAAAGCAAAATGCATTAACAAATAGATTTAGGTGCATAGGAAATATTCATAATAAGTTGGAATGGCTGCCGTTTGACTACAAATTGAGAGTAGGCATAAAGTGGTTGCCAAATTGATTTCTCTAAGTTTGATTTTCTAGACATGCCTTTATGGACAATCCAAAAAGAATTCAAAGAATCAATGACCCTATTGATGTAGATTGCAACAATTTCATGCCTTAGTAGATTACTTTCATAGATGATTGGTCCTAAGTTGGTCCTTGTATGATAAACATAACTGTAGAGGCTATTGCCCAGATTATATGATAGATTTTCCAGGTTGGTAAAAGTTGTCAGTACTTTGGCTATGTCCCCAAATTTTTGGAAAGTCAGGGTGACCTCCAGTACACAATTAGACTTTGGAGAAAAACTTTCCTTGTAAAAATCTGTTATGTTTCTTTGGTAAATAAATGCATCTCAATTTGCAAGATTAATGAAATGACTGAATTGTATCATCACATTAAAGACATGATATTTCTTTAAGAATAAAATGAACTTTTTTGTGATTTCTTAGAGATATGTTAAAAATTCCACAACACATTGAAATTTGGCCAATGTTCTTTATCTCAATACCACCATAAACTAATTAACACCAATACAAATATTCACAGCTGTGTGTAGAATGGCTGTGAATGCCTAATTTGTGTTTTTACATATAAGGAATTCTAATAACTGTGTTGCTATGTGAAATTGTAATACAAAATATATGAATCATGTGTCTGAAAAACATAAGTCAATGTAGTTTCAGCTGTTCTTATCTGCTTAAGCAGTTACCTGCTACCTTCCCTGGCCAATACTCCTCACATGTGTTTTATCCTCTTCTTACAGTACACTGCTGGTGTGTTGAAAAGAGGTCACAGATGCTCAGGGCAGTGCACGTCCCTCATCATGAACCACCTATAGGACTAAGTGTCTCCACCTTTATAATGACCTCAGTATCGGTGGAAATGAGCGTAGGAAATACAAGCACAAAGAAATTGTTAGAGAGCACAAAAACTGTGCGTAGAGATTTAGAAAAAAAACTACATCATAGATTAGGAAGGGAAAAAAGAGATATTTAAAGTGTTAACATAGAGTGATGTAATCTAAAATCCAGTTTGAATAGCAGACTTTTATAAACCTTTGGCAAGAGTTTCCACCCAATTTAACAGGGAGTGATGGATGGGGGATACAAAGCTTATAAAGACAAATAGGTTACACATTTTAATACTACTTTACCTCTTGGGGAATACATGAGAGGGTGAGGGCTCCATTTGTGATACTCATGGTCAGACTGGAGGTAGATAATCTTTTCCTCCATGTAGCCTGGTGGCTACTATTCTCACTTTTCTTTATGCCATCTTTGAAACAGCATGATAAAGGTATAAGATTTCAAATGAAAAGATGTGTGTTCAAATTCCAATTCTGCCTCTTATTAATTGTGGGACTGCTGGCAAATCAATTAACTTCCCTATACCTTAATTTGGTTGGCTTTCTCATCTGTATAATGAGGATATTATGCTAACTATCCTTTGAATCTATCTTCTAGTTCTAGAATTCTTATACTAGCTAGGATCTGAGTATTAGTGTTATAAACAAGTTTCCTTGTGATCTGGGAAGTGCCTATTACGGAGGATCAAATGATGTATGTAAAGCAAATTTTAAATTGCTTATATGTAAACCTTATAAGCCTTAAAGGGCTAGGTAAATGTTACTTCTTATTGCTTTTATTGTTATTACCACCATCATTGTTATTATGACAACTCAATATTCCTATTTAAACCATAGGAATGATCAGCAACCCTACCCAGACTACCATAGGATGCATTGTTTCTGACTTCATACATTTTAAGTTTCTAAGGGGACAGTCCTACATACCAGGAAATTGAGGAGACTAAATCACTTCTCAAAATAGTGAGGCTTCTGAGATAGAGAATAAGAAGAGAATAAAAAGGGCATTCAGAATTGGATCCTGTCTCTTCTAGGGTCAGAAAATGTAATAGTTTTATTATTGAGGATGATGGAGCTGATCTAGAGTCTTGTCTTTTTTAATGCAATGAAGAGCTAGATTTTTTTTTTATTTTAGAAAGAGCAAATATACATAGATAATTGTCCTTAGCATCTGTGTTGGAGTTTTTGTTTTCTTTTAATCCACAATATGGTTCTTTACCACTGAACCTGAAGACATTTGGTAGGCTGTTCTACAATTCTTCATACCTTGGCTTTTATCCTCCCCTTTTTCTTTTAACCTTTTCAGAATGTGGCCTCTTCATAAGAGAGGTGTACATAGAACACTTTACTGCACTATGTGAAACAATGAAGTACCTTATTGTGAGGCTACAATGTAACTTATTAGTACTACCTTTTAACTCCCTATACCATTGACTATCACTTGAACTTTTCTGTGAGGGTATGGACTGTTGGGGAATTCTGTTACCCCATACTCCCAGGCCTTTGTCCAGCAAAGGCCTGATCTCGCGGGCAATGAAGAGGCCAGAAGCCAAGATGGTGAATAGCTCCGTTTATTTAAGACAGTGACCAGATTTTATAGCCTTCATTACGTAGCACTAGGACTGCCTTGATCCGCCTACTCTCCACCTGCTCCCCGCCTACTCTTCGCCTATTCTTCTCCTGTTCTCCTCCTATTCT
Source organism: Phalanger gymnotis (assembly GCA_028646595.1). Taxonomy (NCBI): domain Eukaryota; kingdom Metazoa; phylum Chordata; class Mammalia; order Diprotodontia; family Phalangeridae; genus Phalanger; species Phalanger gymnotis. Next base: position 85,526,782 of record CM053626.1, read on the forward strand.
CCTCCCCTTTCTTTCCCGCGCTCTCCCCATGATTCACCTGTGCACAGGTGAACCCAGAAAAGAACCCTGCACCACGTTGCCAACAAGGGCGAGACCCTTCCTCCAGACTCATCTTGTTCCTCCCATACCTCAGAGCCCTG
>CM053626.1:85527421-85558157 GCA_028646595.1 Phalanger gymnotis
GCCAGTCACTGCTTCCCAGCCGCCATCTTCAACTTGCTATTTTTAAATATATAATAAAGTTATTGTCTGAACAAAAATAAGAAATTTTAATTCTTACAAGTGTACTATTAATGTGATCAAAATCTCCCCCACCCATTCAATAGGCTTCAGGTGGGGCTAGGTGGGAAAGCTAGATTATATCTTTGTAAGTAGGCCTAAAGCCTCAATTTACCAGGTACTAAGACAATGTGGGTGTGAATCCCTCAGGGCCCTAAGTGGAGTCCTTAAGACCAGAGACAATGGTATGTGCACTGAGTTGTAGTCAATCATTAATTCAGCCAATCAGAGACCTGAGTTCCAGGCAATCAGATGTCAGCTAGGACTTTATATAAGGAGACCCCAGAGTGTAAAAGAACCAGAATTGAAGAGGGACAGAACTGAAGAGAAGCAGAACTGAAGGGAAGTGATACCAAGAAGACATTGAGGCAGTAGATATCAAGAGGGCACTGAAGAGCAAACATTGAGAGAGCCATCAGTGTGAGAGACTGCAGAGCAGAGTACAGACCAGAGAGTTGTGGAGATCAGAGCTGAGAATTCACAGCATGGAGAGATTGGAGAACTGAGAATTCAGAGAATCCAGGAGACTGCAAGGACTTTGAGAACTGTGAGGGCTTTCAGAACTGTGGGAGAGAATGCAGGAAAACAGACAGTTGGGATTCATGCGCGGTTGTTTAAGGAAAGGCCCTAGCAAGGGAGAAGGTTACAGGATGATTTAGTTCCTTTCTAAAATATTGTGTTATAATTTACTTGTTGCTATATTGAGGTGGGCTTACTGGTTTTGGAATATAATTGCTGCTATATTGAATTGGAGCTATTAGTCTTGGGATTTTATCCTCCAGAGTCCAAATAAATGTTATGCTTCCTCTGCCTTCTACATAGAGAGTTTTTCATACTTTGTGATTCTGAACCATTCAAGCATGCTCATGGTCATCTTCGAGGTCATGAATCTTGCCTTACTGATACAGCAGGGGCTCAGATTGTTATTTTCAAAGTTATTTGCCAGAATATTCCATACCAAATATGAAAAAAAGCAGCAAGGAACTCTAGAACCAAAATTCTAGGAGTTTTTAGAAGCCTCATTATTAAAATCAAAATTATATTTAATGTTTTGCATGACTTCACATGTATAATTGATATCATATGCTTGCCTTCTCAGTGAATGGAGAGGTGCAGTAGGAAAGGAGAGAATTGGGACCTCAAAATTATTTCTAAAAAAAATGAACATTAGAAAATGAATGAAAGAATGGATAAATAAATAAATGAAAGCTATATTCAACTAGATCATCTAATTTAAAATAGAGCAAAGACATCTAAATGAGTAGTGCAATGTGTTAACTATTGCTAAATACTTCATGATTAAGAATCTTAATGCTTTTCCTCTCTTTTCACCAACAGAGCTGCATAAAGAAAAACTTGAAGTAATTGTCTCATTTATGGTTACTGTATTGTTTGAAGGTCTTTGGGCTTGTATATCATGAAAGCTTTTAGAATTAAAGCTTCCCTATAATCTGTAAAAATTTCTAGAGTCTCTTCCTACTTAGAACCATAGGTTTTTCACACATTCTCAGACTACAACTGCCTTCCTCAACAGTAAAGGACAACAATTCTCCATACCTGGCAGAGAGTGTAAAAGAAGTTAGAAGCAAATAGAATTTATCCTAGCACCAGACTTATTTCAGTGACTCTACTGGTTTTTAATTTCCAATTACTTGACTTTCCAGGACTTTTACTATCTTCTGAGTTGGTCTACACAGACTTTTTTTTTGTTGTTTCCCACTTTACAACCTCTCCATCTTCTAAATGTAGGACTTACCCTTTAGTATTATATCCCACTGTCATTTTGCTTCATATATATACATATATGTATATATATATATATACACACACACACATACACACATACATACATATATATCTATATATATCTATCTATATCTATATATCTACATATCTATATCAATATCTATCTATCTATCTATCTATCTATCTATCTATCTATCTACCTATCTATCTATATATATATAACTGACCCTTTCAGGCATAGGTAGAGTATTGCACCAGAAGCTGGGAAGACCATATTGCAAATCTCACCTCAGACATTTAGCTGTGTGATCCTGGGGAAGGCTTTTAGCCAGCAACCATCTGCCTTGGTTTCTTATACTGTAAAATAGGGGTAATGTAAGTACCTGCCCCCTAGTATTTACATAAGGATGAAATGAGATAATATTGCAAAGCACTTAACACAGTGTCTGGCTCATAAACACTTAATAAATGATTATTTCTTTCTTTCCCTTCCTTTCTTCCTTCTATCCTTCTTTGCTTCCTTCCTCCATTTCTATTCTCCAGGTATGTAAATATACTTATTCAGAAACACACAGTTTTCCTACACGTCCTAGCATGATTTTATTGCTTTCTAATAAATTATATAAAATATAAATATGCACATTATATATAATATATTTTATATGATTTTGTCAATGTTAAGGAAGTTATTCAACCATTTGACTAGTTCTATCGACTTTACAGAGCTTTAAGTATGTGTTCTGGGTTTTCTTAATAGTTTAAGTATTTTACTCAGGAGCCTCAAACTTTGCACTGCCCTTAAAATATTTAACTTTGTGAGGCAGACATTCATTCAAAGAACTTTCACTCCAATATCAGTGAGCTTCTATGTTGAAAACGTAACAAGGGAATGCCCTTAAATAAAAATTTAAATAGTGTTTGTGATTGTTACCACCATTGAAGGAAATAAGTATATGCCTTAAAGTAAGAGTGAGTTTGGACATATAACTCAGCATCCCAAAGCCCCACCTTTTTCCCTTGTAGAACAGATAGTTGTAATGTCGGAGAAGGCAAGGACCAGGGAAGGTCTCTGTGATGCGAGGCAGTGATGTGACACTAGGAAGAGGAGCAGAGGTGCCTTATCTAATTAAATCCTGCCCACTGTAATTTTATTACCAAACCCAATGGACCTATTAGAGGTAATCCTTATCTCATAGTTATGGATCAGTATTCCCACTTTTCTTATCTATATTAGTCCAACATGCCAGAGGCTATTCACTACTTTCAGAAAGTAATTTTGATATTTCTTGATTTTCACATTAATGGTTAACTTTATTATCATCCCACAAGTCCCCATTTAAGATGTGACTCCATTGTATATACATGCCAATAAACTACCCTTAGATGATAGTAAAGAAAAGGAGAATACTCAAAGGTTAAAGAAATAGCTGCTATAACATACACAGAAGGAATCTCAGAAAAGTTTGAGCTTGATGTGATACTTGAAGGATGAGCAAAAATAATACCTTCTCTTTTATATACATTATCTAATTTGGGTATAATCAGGACATGTTTGTTATTTACATTTTTATAGATGATGGAACTGACATCTCAGATAAGACCAGCATTTTATCTCAAATCACAGAGGTAATAAATAATAATAAATAATAAGCGATACTTCAAACTGTGTCTTCTGACTACAAATCATGTCGTGTTTTTGCTATAACAAAAAGCCTGAAACCTGGGAAGTCAGTGCTATAAAGGACAGTGCTTAGTATTTGGAGTCAGAGGGCCCCATCCAGACTCTGACTCCATTGCTTTCATTCTGTATTTGTCTTTGGACTTATTTATATGGCAGGCTTCAGTATCCTCAATCTGGAAAATGATGAGGTTTGGACTAAATTGCTTCTTAGGTTACTTCCAGATCTAAATCTATAAATCTGAAGTCTCCAAGGTCCTTTCCAATATTAGTTCCTATATTGTGTGATCACTAGAAGAAAACATGTTGATAATGTGCCTGGAGTGGAAGGGAATAGTGGAAGATAAAGTGAGCTGGAGCCTTTAGGGCCAAACTTTACAATTTCTATCACTTAAATAACCTTAGAAGTAGACAGGGCTCAACTTTGACAATAGATCCTACAGGACCAGAAGCAATTCACATTCCCTATCAAGACAATCTAGAAATGGAGATCAAAGTAAAGGCTGAGTAAGATGAACTAGAATTGTTCTGCACATGATATCTTTCAGACCTAAAAATTTAAAGAACTAGAATTTGAAGTTCAACAGTCCCTTTTGTGCCAAAATGCTTGTGTGTTGCTGGAAAGTCTTTCAGACAGAGGAAGAAAAGCTCTGCCAATCTAATATTCTTAGCAGCTCTTGCTTCATTTCTGTTATATATCAGAGAGAATATTTTCAGGTCATTCTAGATTGTAACTAAAACAAATTTTAAAATTATCACTCAAACTTTAATTGGACACTGTTCCCTTTTCACTTCTTAAAAATTAACATACCAGAATACCACAACAACAAACAAAATAGAACAAAGTCTAACAAGAGTGTTCTAAGCTCAGAGCTACTGAAATGTTTGGTCATTCTGTAATATAATAAGTGTTAATAACTTATGGTCTGGAATCATTTTTTTCAGAATGGATTAGCATCCAAATCAACATTCAGGATGGCACTCTTGAAAATGATATCTTACTTGAAGGTCAAGGTAGCGATGAGAGGAATTCAAACTCATTAACCTTTCGGAATGTTTGGGGTGATGATTTAATCATAGATCATAAAAGAAATAGGGTGATTTTCTTCAAAGAAATAATTTTAAAAGTATACCATATGTTTCATCTTTATATTGACATGTGCTAATATAACACTTTAATTGGGAATTTATGGATTTTAAAGACACAGAAACAAATAAAACAAATAAAAATTGCTTTTATTCATATAAATACAAGAAAAAAGTATTATAAACATGTAACCGCCAACTACCATTAATTGGTTATTTGAAAAAAATGACCTCAGGTGAAATGTCATTTTAGGAGGTAGTAGCAAAAGAATAACTCTATAATCGGGATACATGTTCCAGAGAAGACGAAATTAATAATAGAGCAGGAGCTTTTCAGACTCTTGAGAATATATGAGAGTTGATCTAGGTGAGGCTAGGATATACAGGGTTTCTTCAATACAACAGCACACAATTGTGGAAAAGTACTGACTCATAGAACTTTTCCTGGGGCTAATAATTTAAGCTTTCCTTCTTACTATTCCTGTGAGCAAGGGAATATTGCTTATTCTCTTGAGGCCTCAGTTTCTCATCTGTGAAATCTGAATGTTGCATTAGATTATTTTTAAATTCTTTCAACTTTAAACACATTCTATGAAATGACTTCTCCAATAATTTTCCTGAGCATCATATTTTCCAGAAATTAATATCAAAATATAACTTAATTATAGAACTGTATATATATACATATATATATATATATATTATGTACATGCATACATTTGTAGGCATGTAATTTGTGCCTCCCACTAGCTAAGAGCAAGGATTTGGTGTTTTAACTTTCTCCCAAATTTACCAGTAGGAAATACCAAAGTGGCTTTATAGAATAAAAGGTCACTACACCGTGGCATAAATGATTAGTACTTTCACCAAAATGTCTAAGAAATTTGATTTTTTTTCTCTAAAATGTTTAAGAAGTGGAGAAGAGGTGAGATGGCAGAGTAAAGACAGGGATTTACCTGAGCTTTCCCCAAACCCATTCCAAAGACCTTTAAATAATGCCTTAAAACAAATTCTGAAGCAGCAGAAACAACAAAAGAACAGAGTGAAACAATTTTCTGGCCCAAAACAACTTAGAAGGTCATCAGGAAAAGTCAGTCATGATGGAATGAGAGTGGAGTACAGTCGAATGAAGGCCGCACCAATACAGACCAGTCGCCAAAAAACCAGGAGAGTGCCTTAGGAGTGACTAAATCAGCACTAGCAGTGGCTGCTTCCAAAGCTCTCATTCCATAGACAGTAAGGTGGGGGAGGAGACAAACAACTGGTCAGAAGGAGATGCCAGGGGTTGCTTTGCTGGACTCTGCTGTTTTGCTCATACTCAGATCCATATCACAGTCCAGGGTAGAAGTCCCAGGGTGAAGAGGAACACTTGCACACCAGAACTTCAGACCACAGTGGAGCAGGGATTCTTCTCACAGTTCCTGGGCAAAAAAGAGTGCTTATAGTCACTCACAGTCCAGAACACAGGCCAGGAGAGAAATAAGCACACCTCTCCTTAGATCATAACACTTAGAAGAATTGAAAACTTACAGGTGCTTAGAAAGATCTCTGAAAACAGAAGCACAAAACCCTTGAAGTATGGGATAGCGCATCCTCTACCCTGGAAGTAGAGTGTTACTTTAACAAAGAGTTAAGAGTCAAGTAATAGGCTAGAAAAATCAACAAACAATTGAAAAAATCTGTGACAATAGAAAGTTACTATAGTGACAAGGAACTTCAAAACACACACTTAGAAGAAGACAACAAAGTCAAAGTTCCTACATCCAAAGGCTCCAAGAAAAAATATGAATTGATCTCAGGAAATGGAAGAGTTCAAAAAGGATTTCGAAAATCAAGGAAGAGAGGGAGAGAAAAAAATTGGGAAGAGAAATGCAAGTGATGCAAGGAAATTGTGAAAAATGGGTCAAGAGTTTGCTAAAGGAAACCCAAAAAAATACTGAAGAAAATAACACCTTAAAAAATAGACTAGACCAAATGGCAAAAGAGGTCCAAAAATCCAATAAGAAGAATTCCTTAAGAAGCAGAATTGGCCAAATGGAAAAGGAGGTCCAAAAGCTCACTAAAGAAAATAACTCCTTAAAAATTAGAATGGAGCAAATGGAAGCAAATGACTTAATGAGAAACCAAGAAATTATAAAACAAAACCAAAAGAATGAAATAATAGAAATATCTCTTTGGGAAAACAACTGAGTTGGAGAATAGATCCAGAAAAGATGAATTAAAAATGATTAGGCTATCTGAAAACCATTATCAAAGAGCCTAGACATCGTCTTTCAAGAAATTATTAAGGAAAACTGCCCTGATCTTCTAGAACCAGATGGTAAAATAGAAATGGAAAGAATCCACCAGTCACCTCCTGAAAGAGATCTGAAAAGGAAAACTCCTAGGAACATTGTAGTCAAATTGCAGAGTTTCCAGGACAAGGAGAAAATACTGCAAGCAGCCAGATAGAAACAATTCAAGTATTGTGGAAACACACTCAGGATAACAGAAGATTTAGCAGTTTCTACACTAAGGGATTGAAGGGCTTGGAATATGATATTCCAAAGGTCAAAGGAGCTAGGATTAAAAGCAAGAATCACCTACCAGACAAAACTAAATGTAAAACTTAAAGGGAAAAATGGAATTTCAATGAAATAGAGAACTTCCAAGCATTATTGTTGAAAAGACCAGAGCTGATCAGAAATTTTGACTTTCAAATATGACAATCAAGAGAAAAATGCAAAGGTAAACAGGAAAGAAAACTCATAAGGAACTAATTAAATTTGAACTGTTTACATTCCTACATGGAAAGATAGTATTAGAGGGAATACATACATATGTACATGTGTACATGTACATATGTATATCTGTGTGTGCCAATCTGTGTATATACAGACATATTCGCATGTACATATATACACATATATATGTGTGTATACATATATGTATGTATATATGCATACGTATATATTTATACATATATACATATACATAGACAGAGGATACGAGGTGAGCTGAATATACAGGATAATATCTGAAAAACAAAATTAAATGTTGATAGGAATGTATTGGGAGAAACAGGAAAGGAGAGGTAGAAAGTAGTAAATCATGTCACATAAAAGAGGCAAGAAAGAGGTTTTACAATGGAAGGGAAGAGGGGGGAGGTGAGAGAGCATGAGTGAGCTTTACTCCCATCAGATTTGGCTTAAGGAGGGAATAATATACACACTCATTTGGGTACAGAAATCTATCTTACCCAACAGGAAAGCAGGGGGAGGGGAGATAAGAGAAGGGAGATAGTATAAAGGACAACATATTGGGAGAAAGAGCAATTAGAAGCAAACACTTTTGTGGAGGGACTTGTCAAAGGAGATAATAAAATAAATGGAGGGCCAGACAGGATAGAGGGAAATATAATCAATCTTGCCCAACATGACTGTTATGGAAGTGTTTTGCATACCTACACATGTATAACCTATATTGAATTGCTTTCTTTATCAATAAGGGTGGGTGCAGAGGCAGGAAGAGAGAGAATGTGGAAATCAATGCTTTAAAAAATGAATGTTAAAAATTGTTTTTACATACAACTGGGACATAAGACATACAGGCAATGGGGTATAGAAAGCTATCTTGTCCCACAGGGAAAAAAAAGTGTAATCAGAATATGTGCCATCCTGGGGTGAAGGGAGAGAGGAGACTGGGAGAAAATTTGGAATTCAAAATCTTGCGGAAATGAACATTCAAAACTTAAAATAAATAAGTTAAAATAAAAAAGAAAAGAAAATGACACCTTGAAAATTAGAGTTGGTCAAGGTGAAGCCAGAAATTTTATAAGAGATCAAGAAATCATTAAACAAAATATGAAGAATGAAAAAATAGAAGAAAAAATGAAACATAAGATAAACACATGATCAAGAGAACAGATCAAGAAGAGAAAACATAAGAATAATCAGACTCTCTGAAAGTTATGCTAAAAAAAGTGTCTTGATACAATAATACAAGAAATAATCAAAGAAAATTGTTCTGAAGTGTTAGAACAAGGGGGAAAGTAGAAATAGAAAAAAAAAACATTGAATACCACTTGAAAGAGATCCTATGAGGAAAGCTCATAGGAATATTATAGTTAAATTCTGAAAGCCCCAGTTCAAGGATAAAATATTAAAAGCAACAAGATAAATCAATTTAAATATGATGGTGCCAGAATTAACATTACACAACACCTAGCAGTGGAGACACTGAAGAACAACAGATCTTAGAACCCTATATATTAAAAAAAGAAAGAACTGTGGCTCTGGCCAAAAATATTATACCCAGCAAAGTTAAGTATAATCTTGAATGGAAAAAAAAAAATGGATATTTGATCAATTGTCAGAGTTTCAAGATTTTGTTTTAAAAAAAAAACAGAACTTAACAAAAGATTTGAAAAACAAGAGAAACATAAGGTACATGCAAAGGACTGATTATAAGGGATTCAATAAATACATACCATTTTTCTTGTACGTATTTAAAATGTATATATGTCTAAGATTGTCATTAGTAATCGGGTAGTTCCTAAGAAATAGGGGTAAATCTGAGTGTGATATGACTTTAAAAAGTAAAACCATTTAGGAATAGCTAAAATGAGTAATTATTTTATACAAATGATGTGCAAGAGGAAAAATGGATACAGAGGAATTAGATGGGGGAGGATGACTGGTAGTTCTGGTGACCTACTTTCTTCAGGAATGAGTTTAAGAGGGAAATACATATGCGTGTATGTGTGTGTATCCAGAAGAGTATAAAAGTCTTCTAAATTCAGAAGAAATTAAATGGTAAGGGGATAGGGAGGGGGGAGAGGAGAAGGAAGGGACCTCTAGAGAGGAGGGCAAGGGAATAGGGTAACGGCACTATAGATGGCTATTTAGATCAATGGGAGGTTAAGTGAGGGATCTTTAGAGGATAATGTAAGGGAATAAGTTATGGGGGGCTACAGAAGGGTGTTTAGATTTATGGAAATTGGAAGAAAGGGGAGGGATCCTTGGAAGGGGGTATACTAAGTAATAGAAGCACAGGGTAGTAGGTAGAAGTCAAGTAGTGGAGTCAGGAGGTATAGGAAATAAGAGATATGCACAAACATAAAAACAAAGATCAGTTTGTTAGGGAAAGTGTATGTCTATATGTGTATGTATATATGTGTGTGTATATATATATGTATATATATATATATAGATGTATATGTGTATGTATGTATCTATATTTATATAACCATAATTCCAAATATAATTGTATTGGGGAGGGTAGGAAGGGTCAAAAAAGAACAAAGTAAAAAGTGCACAGCAGAGAACAAAAGAAAACTTAACAAGGGAGCAAAGAAAAGGACAGCTCTCAAACCATGTAGTATTTGTCATACAGGCTTTCTTGAAATGAAAATTTATCATTACATACTTTGAATATTCTCTCATGTTCCACTATGCACATCACAAGCTTTTTCTTTTTTTTTTAAGTTTCAGTCTTTAAGTTTATGACATGTTGTATTTCTTTTTCTTTGCTCTATTCTGTATTTGTGTTCCAGTGTTAGTCTTAAAAAAAAAAGATTTAGCAGCTTCTACATTAAGGGATTAGAGGGATGGGAATATGACATTCTGGAGGTCAAATGAGCTGGGATTAAAACCAAGAATCACCTACCCAGCAAAACTGAGTGTAACCCATGAGAGGAAAAAAATTGATATTCAATAACATACAGGAATTTAATGCATTCTTGAGAAAAGACCAGAAATAAATGGAGAATTTGACTTTCAATTACAAGACTCAAGAGAAGAATGAAAAAGTAAAGAGGGAAGATAAATCATAAGGGATTTATTAAAGTTAAATTGTTTACATTCTTACATGGAAAGGTGATAGTTGTAACTCATGAGGCCTTTCTCGTTATTAGGTTAATTAGAAGTATATATATAGACAGAGGGCACAGGGGTTGAATATGAAGGGATGATATCTAAAAAGTAAAACTAAGAGGAGAGAGAAATGTACTGGGAGAAAGAGAAAGGAAGAGGTAGAATGGAGTAAATGATCTCACGCAAAAAAAAAGGATTGAATAAGCTTTTACACTGGAGGGGAAGAGTGGGGAGGTGAGGGGAGTGAGTGAACTTTAGTTTCATCAGAACTGGCTCAAAGAGGGAATGACATAAACACTCAATTGGATATTGAAATCTGCCTCACCTGACAGGAAAGTAGGATGGGAAGGAGATAAGAGAAGGGGAGAGGGTGATGGAAAGGGAGGGTAGATTGGGGCAAGGGGTAGCCAGAAGCAAAATACTTCTTTTTAAATTTTTATTTAATTTGTTTATTTTTAGTTTTCAACATTGATTTCCATAAGATTTTAAGTCCTAAATTTTCTCCTCCTCCCCAAGATGGCAAGCAATCAGATATAGGCTATACATATACATTCACATTAAACATATTCTCATATTATTCATGTTTTTTTAAAAAATAATTAGAACCATTGGGGGAAACCATGAGAAAGAAGAAATAATGAGAGAGAGAGAGACACACACACACACACACAGACATAGAGAGACAGAGAGTGCTTTAAATACTAATGGGTATTGTATTTTTCAAAAGCTTTTTCTGCATCCATTGAGATAATCACTATTGCTAATAGTTTTGCTGTTGATATGATCAATTATGTTGATAATTTTCCTATTATTAAACTAGCTCTTCATTCCTGGTATAAATCCTACCTGGTCATAGTGCATTATCCTTAAGATAAGTTGCTGTAATGTCTTTACTAATATTTTATTTAAAATTTTTCCATCTATATTTGTTAGGGAAATTGGTCTATAATTTTCTTTCTGTGTTTTGGCTCTTCCCAGTTTAGGTATCAGCACCATATTTGTTTCATAAAAAGAATTTGGTAGGATTCTTTTTTTGCCTATTTTCCCAAATAGTTTATATAGCATTGGAATTAATGGTTCTTTAAATATTTGGTAGAATTCATTTGTAAATCTATCTGTCCCTGAAGATTTTTTTCTTAGGGAATTCATTGATGGTTCATTCAGTTTATTTTTTTCTTGAATGTGATTAAGTATTTCATTTCCTTTTCTGTTAATCTGGGCAATTTATATTTTGTAAATATTCATCAGTTTCACTATGATTGTCAAATTTATTGGCATACAGTTGGGAAAATAGCTCCTAATTATTGTTTTAATTTCCTCTTCATTGGTAGTGAATTCACTCTTTTAATTTTTGAGAATGATAAATGGTTTTTCTTCTTTCTTTTTTTAAATCAACTTAAAGATTTATCAATTTTATTATCTTTTTTCAAAAAAACCCTTGGTTTTATTTATTAGTTCAACTTTATTAATTTCAACTTTATTAATCACTAATTTGGTTTTCAGAATTTCTAATTTGGTATTTAATTTGGGATTTTTAATTTGTTGTTTTTCTAGCTTTTTTAGTTGCATGTGCAAATCATTGAACTCTTCTTTCTCTATTTTATTCACGTAAGCATTTAGAGATATAAAATTTCCCCTAAGAACTGCCTTGGCTTCATCCCATGAGTTTTGGTATGTTGTCTCATTATTGTCATTCTCTTGGATGAAGTCATGTTTGTTTCTTTGTTCTTTCCATGGCTCTTTAGTACAGACAAATTTTTATTGCATCATTGTCTGAAAGCAATGCCTTGAATATTTTTGCTTTTCTACATGAGATTCCAAAATTTTTATGCCCTAGTGCATGGTCAGTTTTTGTGCAGGTGCCATGTACCACTGAGAAAAGATATATTTCTTTTTTATCCTCATTCAATTTTCACCAGAGGTCTGACATGTAACTTTTCTAAGAGTCTATTCAGCTCCTTAATTGCTTTCTTGTTTAATTTATGTTAGGTTTATCTAGTTCTGAGGGGACGATGTTGAGGTCCTTCACTAGTACTGATTTGCTCTTTCTTCCTTTAACTCATTTAATTTCTCCTTTAAGAATTTGGATGCTATGCCACATGGCGCATATATGTTTAGTATTGATATTATTTCTTTGTCTATGTTAACTTTTAGCAGGATATAGTTTCCTTCCTTATCTATTTTAATTTGATCTATTTTTGCTTTTGCTTTGTCTGAGATCAAGATTGCTACCCTTGCTTTTGTTTTTACTTCAGCTGAAGCATAATACTTTCTGCTCTAGCATTTTATCTCTGTGCGTATCTCTCTGCTTCTTAAGTGTTTCTTGTAAAGAAGATATTGTGATATAATGGTTTTTAACCCATTTTGCTATCCACATCTGTTTTATGGGAGAGTTTATCCCATTCACATTCACAGTTATTACTAACTGTCTTTCTATCCAATTTTTGCCGTTTATATTTTTCTCTCTCCTTTCTCCCTTTTCCCCCTCACCTATGTTTTGCTTCTGACCACTGACTCCCTCAATGTGCCGTCCCTTCTATCAGCCCGCTTCCCTTTTCTTCCTCCTTCCCCCTTCTACTTCCTATAGGGTAAGGTAGATTTCTATACCCAATTGCATGTGTATGATATTCCCTCTTTGAGCCAAACCCAATGAGAATGAGGTTCAAACAATACTCACCTCCCTCCTTTCTTTCTCTCTACTTCAATAATTCTTTGTGCCATTTTGTGTTATATAATTTACCTCTTTCTGCCTCCTTCTTTCCTCTTCTCCCAGTACAATCTTTTTTTTTATCCATTATTGATTTTTTATCATTGTATCAAAGTCAATTTATGCCCATGGCCTCTATCCATTTGTCTATCTATCTATACATATATATGTGTGTATACATATACATATCTATGTATATATAAATATGTATATATATATACATATATGTATATATATATATATATATATATATGTATGTATACTCTTTCTAAATGTAATAATAAAGATACAATTCTCAAGAGTCACGGGGCAGTTTTCCTTGATTATTTGTTGAAGAGGCTGTCCAGGCTCTTTTTTGGATCATGCTTTTCAGGAAGATGAATAATTCTTAAATTCCCTCTCCTGGATCTCTTTTCAATATCAGCTGTTTTTCCAATGAGGTGGTTTAAGTTTTCTTCTATTTTTTTTTCATTCTTCTGATTTTATTTGACTGATTCTTGATGTCTCACAGAGTCAGTAGCTTCCACTTGCCCAATTCTAATTTTTAACAAATTGTTTTCATCAGTTAGCTTTTGTACCTCCTTTTCCATTTGGCCAGTTCTACTTTTTAAGGAGTTCTCTTCAGTGAGTTTTAGTGCCTCCTTTTCCATTTGGCAAATTCTGCTTTTTAAGGAGTTGTCTTCTTCAGTGGAGTTTTTTCCCCTTTTTGCCCATTGTATTTTTTAAGAAATTGTTTTTGGAGGCAGCTAGGTGGCACAGTGAGTAGAACACTAGCCCTAGAGTCAGGAGGGCCCTGAGTTCAAATCTGGCCTCAGACACTTGACACATATGTCAAGTGTGACCAGCTGTGTGACCTTGGTCAAGTCACTTAACCCTGATTGCCCCGCCAAAAAACAAACCAAAAAAATTGAAAAAAAAGAAATTGTTTTCTACAGTTAATTTTTGTCCTTCTTTTTCCAAGCTGTTGACTCTCTCTTGCATACCTCTCATTTCTTTTCCTAATTTTTCTTCTACCTGTCTTATTTTACTTTTCAAATCCTTCCTGAGCTCTTCTAAGAAGGCTTTTTGGGCTTGAGAACAGTTCATATTCCCCTTTGATGTTTCAGATGTAGGTATATTAACAATATTGTCCTCTTCTGAATTTTTCTTTTGATCTTCTATGTCCCCATAGAAAGAAGCTATGGTAAGTGTCTGTTTCTGCTTTTGCTCATGATGTTTGCCTAATTCCTAACTTTTCAAGTGGAGCTCTCTTGCTGGAACACAGGGGGTACTATACCAAGCTTGTCGTGCTTGGGGCCAGGGGCCTAGTCACTGGTTTGTGTGCTGGGGCCTAAGGTGCTGGTGGCTAGAGGCTGTAGGAGTTGGGCAGCTTACCTGGTCCTAAGCTAATGTCCTAATGGTGGCATCTGGCATGTGCTGAAACCAGGTAGAATTTTTCTTCATTTCCCCATGGGTACACTGAAGTTCTCAAGATGGGGTGAGGTGGAGGCAGTATGGCCATGAGTGGACACATATTCAGCCAGAACTGCACTGAAGCATAGGGAGTACAGCTGTTGGAGGATGCCTGCCTGCTGGTGCACATGGTGGTTCTCCAATCTGTAGTCTACTGGTTCTTCTGGCTGTGGCAAGGCACTTGTGAATCCTGGTGTTGTCACTTACCTGCTCCACCACCGTACAACTCAAAACTTCCCACTGGCTTGCTGAGGTGGGGCTTCCTGCTGGCTTACAGGGATACCTCAAGTCCTGGACTGTGCTCCCTTCCACTAGGGTGAGAGGGACCTTTTCCACTGATCTGTCAAGCCTCCTGGGCTAATAGAATGCTCCTCCCTGTTTTTCTGCTACCTCTGCTGTTCTGGGATTTTTCCTGGGGCCATATTTGCAGAGTTTTTAGTGCTCAATAAGGGAAAGTGAGAACAACTTACTGTTTACTCCACCATCATGGCTCCAGGAAGTCCCAAGCAAAACACATTTTAAGGAAAGATAGGGCAAAAGGATAGAGAGAATGGAATAAATGGGTGTGGGGTGGGAGGAAGATATGAAAGGATGGAGGGAAATGCATTTAGCAATAGTAACTATGAAAAAAAATTTTGAAGCAGGTTTCTCTGATAAAGGCCTCATTTCTCAAACATATAGAGAATTGAGTCAAATTTATAAAAATAAGATCCATTCCCTAATTGATAAATAAACAAAAGAAATGAACAATTTTCAAATGTAGTAATCAAAGCTATCCCTAGCCGTATGAAAAAAATGTTCTAACTCACTATTGATTTGAGAAGTGTAAACTAAAACAATTCTGAGGTGCTACCTCATACCTATTAGATTGGGAATAGGACTGAAAAGGAAAATGACAAACATTGGAAGGGACGTGGTAAAGATGAAGCATTAGTGCACTGTTGGTATGGTTATGAACTGATTCAACCATTCTGTAGAACAATGTGGAACTATGACCAAAGGGCTATAAAATCATGTGTACCTTTTGACCTAGGAGTACCACTCCCAGGTCTATATCCCCAAAGAGATGAAAAACAGAAAGGAAAAGGACCTACATGTACAAAAAATATTTATAGTGCTCTTTTCTGGCGACAAAGAATTAGAAATTGAGGGCATTCTTAATCAATTGGGGAATGGCTGAACAACTTGTGCTGTGTGATTATGATGCAACCTTATTGTACTATAAGAAATGATGTGTGGGATGGTCTCAAAAGAACCTGGAAAGAATTGCATGGGCTGATGCAAAGTGCAATGTACTGTCTACAAAGTAACAGCAATGTTTTGAGATGATTAGCTGTGAATGACTTATGTACTCTCAGAAATACAAAGATCCAAGACAACTCTGAAGGACTGATGATGAAAAATGCTATCCATCTCCATAGAAAGAACTGATGATGTTTGAATACAGATTGAAGCATTTTTTAACTTCATTTTTCTTGAGAGTTTTTGTTTTGTTTTGTATGTTTTCTTTCAGAACATGACTATGTTTTGCATGACTAAATATATATAAACTGTATTGAATTTCTTACCTTCTCAACGAAGAGGTTGGGGAGGAAGGAACTGAGGGATTATGGAACTCAGTGTTTAAAAAAGAATGTTAAAAATTGTTTTTACTCATGACTGGAGAAGAAGAAAATACTAAATTATAAAAAAAGAAATAGGCTTGCAAATGAGCAAACAGCAGGAAAAATTCTGAGTAAAGCAAGTTGCTATGGTGACAGGGAAGATCAAAAAACATACTTAAAAGAAGACAGCCCAAGTCAAAACTCCTATATCAAAAGCCTCCAAGAAAAAAAAATGAATTGGTCTCAGGCCATGGAATAACTCAAAAAGGATTTTAAAAGTAAAGTAAGAGTGGTAGAGGAAAAATTTGAAAGAGAAATAAAAGTGATGCAAGAAAAACATGAATAAAAAGTCAACAGCTTGGTAGAGGAGGGGGGCACACACACATGCGCACACATACACGCACACACACACACACACACACACACACATACACACAATACTAAAGAAAATAACATCTTTAAAACAGAATAGGCCAAATGGTAAAAGATGTACAGAAATTCTCTGAAGAAAAGAACTCATTAAAAATAGAATTGGCCCAATGGAAAAGAAAGTACAAAAACCCTAATGAATAAAATAGTTCCTTAAAAACTGGAGGTGAGAAAATGGAAGCTAATGATTCTTTGATACATCAAGAGCATATAAAACAAAACCAAAAGAATGAAAAAGTAGAATACAATGTGAAATATCTCATTAGAAAAACAATTCACCTGGAAAATAGATAAAAGAGGGACAATTTAAAAATCATAGAACTTCATGAAAGCTGTGATAAAAAAAAACACACAGACATCATCTTTCAAGAAATTATCAAGGAAAACTGTCCTGATATTCTAGAACCAGAGGGCAAAATAGAATTGGGAGAATCCACTGATCACCTCCTGAAAGATGTCCCAAAATGAAAACTCCCAGGAATATTGTGGCCAAATTCCAGAGTTCTCAAGTCAAAGAGAAAATATTGTAAGTATCCAGAAAGAAACAATTCAAGTATGGTGGAGCAACATTCAGGATAAGACAGAATTTAGCAGCTTCTACATTAACGAATTGGAGGACTTGGGATATGATATTCCAGAGGGCAAAGGAACTAGGATCACAAGGATGAATCACCTACCCAGGAAAACTGAGAATAATCTCTTAGGGGGGAAAATAGATATTCAATGAAATAAAGGACTTTCAAGCATTCCTGATGAAAAGACCAGAGCTGAATGAAAAATCTGACTTCCAAATACAAGACTCAAGGATAAAAAAGTAAACAGGAAAGAGAGATCATAAGGGACTTAATAAGGTTAAACTGTTTACATTCCTACATGTGAAGATGATACCTCTAACTCATAGGAACTTTCTCATTATCAAAGCAATATAGATCGATGTGACTTGAATATGATGGGATGATATCTCACCAAGGGTGAGAAAGAGGAATGCCCTGGGAGAAAGAGAAAGAGAGAAATAGAATAAGGTAAATTATCTCATATAAAAGGGACAAGAAAGAGCTTTTATAGTGGAGGGGAAGATGGGGGACATGTCACAAGAACGCTTGAGCCATACTCTCATTAGAATTGGCTCAAAGAGTGAATAGCATGCACATCCAGTTGGGTATAGAAATCTTTCTTACCCTGCAGGAAAGTAGGAGGGGAAGGGGATAACAGAAGAGGGCTATAATTACATTTTTAGAAAGTTATCAACCTCTTTATTTGTAAGCTGAATCAGTGTGGGCCTAAATCTCCTTAGACCACATAGTTTAAGGAAGCTCTATGGGAGAGGGCACATGACATTGCATGTTAACACACATGTACTTTACTCCGGCATCATCTTTTGTGCATCCAGTTGGGTCTGAGGCACAAGGAAAGAAATTCATATTACTTGACAAACACCTACATGATCTATAAACTCCTCCAAAATCATTCACAAATGTACAGTGTAAATAGGAGGAGGAAAACTTATGCAAATAAGGCACCCCTTTTAAAGATGACAATCTAAGAAGCACAAATTGAAATGAGAAATAGAAAATAAAAATATTAATTTAAGAGGACATTCATTTAATCAAAAATACATGTGATCTCATCCAAACAGATTTTCCCTCTCACAATGCAAATCACAACTGATTCACGCCTGCCCATTCTAGACAATTGTTTGTTATGTTTTTCCTTAAATTCATGGCATAGTTTCTACCAATTATTCTAGGGGACCTTTTTTTCTTTTCCTTGACATCATAAGGAGAGTGGTAGAGACATCAGCTATTTATTGGCTATTTTACACTCTTACCACATGACCAATCTGTCTTCTTTTCCAATCGCACATTTTTGAATTTTTTTTTTCTGATTCATTTTCTTATGTGTCTTATTTTTAGAATGTTGCAGTATGCTTTCAACCATCATGTAGGTTTCAAATGCTATCTGAATGAAATTCATTTTCAATTCTTTGGAGAAAGTAACATCTATGACTTACCTCAAAACACCAATAGTAGTAGAATGTAAGCATTTAAAGAATATATGTAATTAAAGGTGGATGTTTGTTTCAGGGATAAATTTGGGGTAATTTAAAGAAAACTTTGCAATTTCCCCAAAGTAATCCACCCTCCATTCTTTCTATATAATGTTGGGATAAAAAGATTTTAAGGACATTTCTTGAAGTATTCTTGGCCTTACATGCCAAAGTACTGGAAGAATGTGCAGATATAACCACTGTGGGTTACCTTTGAGAGGTCATAAAAATAAGTTATGAACCAGAACACTCGATGAGAGTTCAAGCCAGAAACATCAAAGAAACAAAATATGACCAGCAATGGCTGGTGTCTGGTAAGATTTACTAACACAACATCAAATAAGAAAGACCTTCCCAAGGCTTTTTGCAATTGGTAATTACTAACCTTTTCCAGTGATTCCCGAGGACATCAATGATATGCAAGAAGCAACAGAGAAAGTAGTCCTAAAAATTATGGTACCTTGGGTAAGTAATTTAAGCCCTTAAGGGCACAGGTGGGGGGGGGGGGTTGTTTGTTTGTTTTTGTTTTTATCACTAACATAAATCAGAGGCAAAGGATTCAGAAGAGAGGCAGATTTATGAAGTAAACAGAACATTAAGATTATATTAAGATTAGATTTATGGAATACTACTTAAAATACAGGAATAAGTGGCTCTGCCCAGGAATGGAATGCACCTAATATGTGCTGATAAAAGTGCATTTGACAAAAGTCTTGTAAATCCAATCAATAGCTACTTAAGCTAAGAAAGATGGAAGAGGGAGAAAATTGCTTATATCTTCCTTTCCTCTGCCAACCCAGTTAGAAATCACAGAAAATGTCTACAAACTTGACAGACGAATAGTAAAGACACTGCAAAATACATAGGATATTACATTCAAAAAAGGAAGCAACAATAAATCATATAACCTCAGATGTCCATAATGAAGTTCAAAGTTCACTAGTATTACTAGTATTAGTGTTACTACTATTACTAGAAAGAAAGATGGATTTTTCCAGGTATCACTGAGATTGGATAGACTAAAACAGATGACATTTTTTTTTCTTGAAAGCCATGCTTTATTCAAAAAAAAAATGATAAAGTGGCAGAGAGGGAGGCAATGTAAAACAATCTCATGCTCATCAATTTGTATTTGGCAGGAACTTTAGAGATCATCTAGTCTTCATATTACAAATGAGGGAACTGAGGCCTAAAAGTTAAAGCGATTTGCCTTAGGTAGCACCAGTAATGAATGGAAAACCAGATAATTAGGCCCAAGTATTTTTTCCCATTCCACCACTATTTGCCCTGTTCCATAAATAGATTAAGTAGATTCATTTCATAAAATATAGGAATTGAAAGAAAAAAAAAACATGGGCAAAACATCTAAATTAAGAACAATGAAGGCAGAAACAGAAGCGGTATTGTTATCAGAGTACACTAAAAACAACTTTGACATAAAGACAAAATATAGAAGAAGACTGGAAATGGACAATAAGACTGACACAGTAGCATGATATAATAAAAATGGGAACTTCAACTATATAAATAAGTATTTGAAAAAAAAAGGTCTCGTGATTTAAGTGAACTTCAATATTCAAGAATATTCAAGAAAAGTTAGAAGTATGATATAGCAGTAAGAAAATAAGACAAATTAAGTAAAAGTCAAAACTAGTGAGTCCAGGCCCAGGGCTCTAATCCTTACTCCATCTAGCTTCTTCTAGGAAAATATATCAATGTATAACCAAAATAAATATCTTTCATGATGACCAAGGTGGGTTTATAATGGTAATGTAAAGATGGCTTAACTCAACATTAGGAAACTATTCAACATACTTGATCATAATAAAAATAACAATGTCCTGCTCCCATGATCATTTCAATAAATTTAAAAAAAGCTCCAATAAAGTACAACATTCCTTCATGCTAAAAGAAAAGAAAAAAGTATAAATATTGGCATAACATGATCTTTCCTTAATAGAATGAAACACATATTTCTAAAATAAAAAGTAAACATTGCAATCAGTTGGAAACCCTAGAAGTTTTCCTGATAAATATACCAATGAAACAAGGATATATCTGCTCATTATTATTTAATATAATAGTCCTAGAACTTCTAGCAGCAATAAGAGAAGAGAATAAATTAAATTAATTAATAAAATTAGACTACAAAGTAGACTAAAAGGATACAAAACTATCTCTACTTACTGATTCATTATGGTTTATTTAGAAAATTCAAAGGAATTAGCAAAGTTATTGTGATACTAGTTTAGACAAAGTTTCAGGCCACTAAGTACACCCACAAAAATCAATAGCAATTCCATATAATAATAACACAACTCAGGAGGTAATACATAAGAGAGTACCATTAAAAATAACTACAAAATGCCTTTAAAAATTGGAATTCAGACAACCAAAGAACACTCAACAGCTTCATAGATCCAATTACAAAATGCTACTTTAAAAAATTAAGAATTGAAACAGGAATATATAATGCTCATGGTTTGATTGTGCCAATAGAATAAAAATGATGATATTATTCAGATTAATTACAAGTTTAGTATGATGTTAATGGAATAACTAAGAAGATACTTTATAGAACTAGAGAAAGTATTACAATTCATTTGGAATAATACAAAACATATGTGCAATATAATACAAATAACAATAATATAAAAAATACAAACATTTCAGAAATCATGAAAAAGTAGGAAAGGAGGAATAAAATTCCAATCATCTAACAATTTGATATAAAGCAGCAAATCCACTCAACATTGATTTTAGAAAACTGAAAATAGATCAACAAAACAGGCTAGACAAAAAAATCTAAATGATAATTAAACTTGATAACCTAACACTAAACAAATAAAAATATTAATGATTTAGTAAAGAATTCTCTGTTTAGTAAGAATTTGGGGGGATACTAGAAAGGAATTTGTCTTAAAATAGGATTAGATGAGCATTTTCCAACATATTTGACAATAAATTCAAGATGGATATGTGACCTAAGTACTAAAGATCATAATATAAACAGAAGAAAAGCACATCAAATACCTTTAGTGTATATGAGTTCATGTGTATATACATATAAATATATGTCTATGTATTGTTTATGTGTATGAGTTACACTCTTGATCGAACAAATGATCAAGGCTAACACAAAACATAAAACAGATACTTATATATTAATAACACATCCATAATTCCCTGGGAAACACTCAAAAAATCAGGAAAAATTGACACGACTTTCCCAAATTATAACCTAAATTCTAAACTAACTCTCTCTCTCTCTCTCTCTCTCTCTCTCTTTCTCTCTCTCTCTCTCTCTCTCTGTGTGTGTGTGTGTGTGTGTGTGTGTGTGTAAAACATGACCTTTTAAGGGAATGATTGAATAGATTCAAGAGGAAATACAGTCAGCATGAAACATATCAGCAAAAATTGATATCTTAAAAAAATAAAATAAAAACAGGACCTAGTGAATTATTAAGGCAATTGTTACTTAGGGTGTGTTGTAACAATGGCAATGAACACCTTTGAAGAGTTCCAGTGCCTTAGGAAATTCCAGTAAGATTTATAGTTTCAAAGCCAAATTAATTAGTTTGAGGACCTAGATGGCAATTGTTGTTTCTGTGTTTAGATGTTTAGGAAGGGGAAAGTCTCTCTTCCTGATTGCATAAGTATGAATTCTTTCCCCAGACAATTCCCTTTTGGGGGTGAATAACAGTAGAGATGGGCTGCTACATGGAGCAGTAGATAGAGTGCCAGGAATGTAGTCAGGAAAACTTATCGTCCTGAGTTCAATTTGACACTTAGTAGGTGTGTGACCCTTGGCAAGTCATTTAACCCTGTTTGCCTCAGTTCTTCATCTGTAAAAAGGAGCTGGAGGAGGAAATAGCAAACAGCTCCAGTGTCTCTGCCAAGAAAACCACAAAAATGGTCAGAAAGAGTCAGATGTGACTGAAAGTACTGAATTGCAAAAGTAAAGGTGAAATTCTTCAATTACATTCATTTGATAAAATGGATTTACCAGGCTTCTCCACCCCCTATGACCAGTGGCATTCAGGGGCAATTAGATCTTTCCTTCTGGGTAGCTCTCCACTTAAGTGAAAGTGGTGTTAGGTTTTTAGAGGCTTCCTCACCACAACTTCTACTCCACACAAGACCCCACCACACTTTAGGCTTCATCTGTGCAGACCTAAACAGACTAATTCATTAAATTCCAGTGGGAGATTGTGACAGCTGCAAGAAAACTTTCTAATCTTGCATTGCTGCATTACTTCCATGGGTAATGTGGAGGGAGTGGGAAATAATATTTGTATTTACTCTTATATTATTTTAATTGTCATTAGCAAGCCATTATTATAATGTTTATTGTTTTAAGGGGAGAGGTATTTTGTTTTGGCTTTATCTGAGTACTTAATTTCCTTGCAATCTCCAAACTAGGATCCAAAATATTCATTGTGGTTTCAAAGTGTAGTAAATAGGGCCATTGTTTAGAAGTAAAAAGGGAAAAGTCTTTGACTATAAATATTTTTTTTTAGAAAAACTTTCTAACAATTGAAGCTATCCAAACGGGTTTTTTCATATATGTTTCATTGCATTGCATATTCTTAATCAGTTGATGTATTTAGTCGGAAATGTTCACAGCTGTTGTTGCATAGTTGGAAAAACAATGGATAATTAGAAGACCTGGGTTTAAATTGCAATCCTTCCATTACTTCCAATCCTTACTAATAATGTAACTCTGGTCAAATCATGTCAGCTCTCTGAACCTCAGTTTTTTCAACAGTAAATGGGCATGATCCTAAAAATTCCTTATTACCTATTTCACAGTGTTTATTGTGAGAAAATATACTTTGTAAACAAATAACTAGATATAAAAACATATGCATAAATGCATGTGTACATCTATGTATAAATATAAATTGTTGGTATTTTACAGGGGATTAAATTTGTGGAGTATTGGATTAAATTACCTCTAAGGCATTTTCTAACTCCGTAAGTTCAACATCATTCAGTAGATCTTCTATCATTTAATAGTGGTTACTTCGTTGACTTTTGCACATTTTCCTACATTTAATTAACATTTACTCATTGGATACCTACTATGTGTTCATGATACAGATATAGATAGACAGACAGAAAGACAGACAGATAGATAGACACACATACACACAAACATGTATACATACACACACATATATACATATATACAGTCTATGCTCAAATTTTTATGTACTGTGATTGAAAAAAGAAAGAAAAAGGAAGGAAAGAAAGAAGGAATGAATGAAAAATGAAGGAAAAGAAAACAAATTGATGTCAGTTATTGATTTTCAGGAAAATATATATTTTCAAGGGATTTCATAGGATCAGATTTCATCTGATCTTTTACAATTTGGTATAGCATGAGAGAGAGATCTATAATGTCTATATTCATATAATTCTACAGATTCTGCAAATTCTGCCCTTGAAAATCACAAAGATTTCAGTATATATTGCTCTAATATTACATGTATTTTATCATTATATATTTAAATTATTTGAAAAAAATAGTATTATATTGGGAACTTTCTAATTGAAACTGAGTTTCTCTAGTTACCTTACTGTCCAGAAACATGCCCATTATTAGCCTTATCCTCAAAAAATCCTCTCTTAATCTATCCATCTTCATTAAATACCATCTTATATCTGTCCTCCCTTTTGTAACTAAACTCTTTGAGAAAGCTGTCTACAGTTGGTGCTTCCACCTCCTTTTCTCTCACCCTTTGTTTTCTCTATAGCCTGGATTCCAATCTCATCATCTCATCTAAATCTGCTAACTCAAATCCATCTTCCACTCCGTTGTCAAAGTACTCTTCCTAAAGTGCAGTTCTGACTGTATCTTCCCCCATTCATAAGATCTGGGGCCTCCCTATCACCTCCAAAATCAAATAGAAACTCCTGTTTAGGATTCAATGTCCTTTGTAATCCAGCTCTTTCCAATTTTCCAAACTTTTTACACATTACTTTCCTACTGACTTTTCTCAGACTACCAGAAATAAATGGGAATCTTTTGAATTTTGTCTATCATCCACATATTTGGAAACTTTGAAATAACTGACTGCATTTTCATGCTTAATCCTGATGTTGAGTATTGAAAATTGAGTAAATTATTATTGCTTTTATTTCATGAACCCCTGAGTAAACATGCAATCCAGCTCCATTATATTAGAGTTGTTATGGCCTGAATTCAAACCGTGACTTTAGAAATTTAGGAGTATAACAATTTGGCTAGCAGCAGCTGATGAGGTGTGAGACCCAACAAGACTAGCAACCAGAGCTGCCAGCACAGGTTCTTTGATCCACTTTTCTAAGGACAGCAACTTTAAGGGGTTAACAATCTCACTTTAATCAAACATACAATATCATTCACTTAGTTCAGGGGAAAAAGGCAGCACCCTGGACTTCAGAGCAAACACAAACAAATTGCAAACAGAGACAATATAAACAGACCAAATCACAATTCATAGTTACCAGAGAAGAACCAATGGGTCTAGGTTAGCAAAGCCAGGGGGCAGTTACAACAGCTTGCCCAGAGTCTCAACACTCCTTCCATGAATGAGCCCCCAAAGGGAAAAAGCCAAGCTCTGAGATTATACACCCTGTTCAGGGTCAAAGGGCATCACAACATGGGACTCAAACCCATGTAAACTAGGCTTTCCCTTGAGGTAAGCAGGTCATCCAGACTCCTGATTTAATTTAAAAAAAAAAAAACAAAGGCTGGACTCATAAAGAGCACTTGATTAAATAAATAAAAAAGTCCCACCTTAATTACTGTAACAAGTAGCTGTATAGACCATAACATGCCTGAGTCAGAGTTTCCTCACCTATAAAATGGGAAAAATAATAGTTCTTACATTATAAGACTGTAGTAATTAAATAGTATCCTGTATATAAAGTAATTTTGAGTCCTGAAATTTCTTTATAAATATTAGCTATTTTTATTGTTAAGTAGTACATGTTTTTAGCTTTGCTATGGTGTAAACACACTATAATATTCAGTTATTGTTGCTTTTCAAATTAATATTACTAAGCACAACACATGAGTCTTGTAAAGATATTCTGGTTTCAATCCTAGTGTTTACAGTAAGAAAAAAAATGTCATCAATATGCAGATATAATAGCAAATGCCTTGCAGAAACCCCAGGCACCTTTCATTATCTTTTTTCATGGAATACTATTTTAAGTAGATATTTTAGGGACTATTAATATGGAAAAAATCACAGATCCATGTGAGGATTTAAGGTTGTTTTTTTTTTTTAATATGGCCCAATTTTGTGGAAAAACAAACAAAAAAATGAGGACCTTAAATACCTGACATAATAGGAAAGCTTTTAAGGTGCTCGAATTAAAAAGGAATAATTTCAACTAAGTGCAACATAGTAGTATGATGAATGAGAAAGAACACTGAACTTGGATTAGATTTGCAATTGTATCCTGTCTATGTTATTTCCTACTTGTGTTATCATGGGAAAGTCACTTAACCTCACTGGGTCTCAGTTTCCTTATCTGCAAAATTATGAAATTAAATTAGATGGCTTTCAAGGTCCTTTCCACGTTTAAATCTTATAAACTTTGAATAGACTCAGTATTATTATTCTAATTGTACTCTTTTCCTAAGCTATTTTAATTAATCTATACCTTGTCTATCATGATTCTAAGAAGGTATTGATTAAAATACAGAATGCATATTGTTCTATTACCTAGATGGAAAGAAACAACTAACATATCTAATGTAATCATAAGCAGCGTGAGGTACTACAATATTAACTGCTATATTGTGAAGGAGTGATAATAATACCTTACATTAGAAAACTGAAATAGAATGTCAATTAAAAGTCAATACATCATCCTACTTATATATTAGTAACACATCCATTATTCCTCTGGAAACACTCAAAAAAAGCAAGAAAAGTTGACTTTCCCAAATTCTAACCTATGATTTCATTGTAGACATATAGACTACAGAGAGCAAGCTGTAATCAATAATTTTTCAGTTAGGTCTGGCTAATTACATGTCACCTCATTATAGCTGTCTATGGTGAAAATGTTTAAACAACATTTTAGGAAAACCATATTAGAATAAATTGTAAGGGATGAGATTAGCACTGCTAATATCTTTGTATTTGAACTGAGAAGAAATTGAATAATAAAAACAGATTTATTTTATGCTCCATGGGATTCAGGCATATGGTAAAGATATACACAAAAAAGTGACACAGAGAAAAGATTAGAATAAAAATGATTGAATTATCCAACATATTTTAGTCTTCTATATTGTTTTATACTATTGAAAACTAAAGTCAATGATAAGTATGAAATAACTTATTCATGCCCATTATGAAACATAGAAGTTTAAAATAATGCTACTTTTGCTTTATAAGGATTTTGGATAGGTGCAGGAGCATCAGAAATGGATTCTAAATTTGCATTTGCTAAAATTAATATTCATCTAAAATATACTTGATAGTTCATTCATAAAATATTTTAATGTCAAATAAGATCCTATGTAATTTGATATAAATAGGGCATCAAATGGCCTAAAATGCATAATTCTTCACATTTTCTTTTAGCAATCTATATCAAACATTTTTTTTAATTAAATCTTGAAATTCCTAAAGACTGACATTGACCAAATTCCTTCTCTCAGTTAGATCTACTGATCTTTAAAAATCAATAGATTGATTAAAAGAATTAAGCATAGGAAGAACTACTTAACAAAGTTAGAAAGAAGCTCAATAATTTTAACTTGCCTACTAGCCACATTAGCCATTTTTCCTAGTAGCCACTGCCTGAAACCCAGAAGGACTTCCTAATCTTCTAGCAGATGTAACATGTATTATAAAGTGAAAAAAGCAGAAGTTTTTATGCCTTTCAGGCTTGCCTTTTTCTTTTGCAGAAAGGAAAAATCCAAGGCAGCATAGTTAGTATTATATGATTTTTAGATTATCATATTAACTAGAATCCAAAGTGTAGAACTGCAGGCGTAAAATACTTTTGGCTGCAAACTTCCAGACACAGTGGTAAACCTGGATTGATTACTGTTTATAATAGCAATAATCCCTGCAAAATCAGTCATTAGCACAGTTAACAACTAATTTGTTGAAGTGTTAACTGCCCTTGGCTTTGCCTCAAGCTGTTAGCAAACTGGTCATTAACTGCTGGTTACAATTGATTTCTTGGGGCCCTATTTAACAGAAATTTGATTCAACTCAGCCCCCACAGAGCCTAATCTTGATTCAGTAAACAACAATCTCCCTTTTCTTTGTATCAGCCTTAGCAAACCATTGAACTTCTATGATATATCAAAATACATTTTCCAAAAGTCAATGTTTAATGGATGTAATTGGTATGAAAGGAAAGTGTTAAGAAGGGATTTGGCAAAATGTCTACCTCTATGTCTCAACTGACAAACTGGGAGGGGGAAAGGGAAGAAGGAGATGCATGGGGAAGGAGAATTATGATAGACAAAAAAGAAAACAGAGCAAAACACCGAATAAACATATAGCATGTTATTTTAATGTACTGAAATTCCACTCTTGTCATCAGTCTTTTTTCTTTAAGATCTAGATATTTATTACTGAGAGCACACCTCCAAAATAACCAATTCTTATTTCCAAAATTCTGGCAGAGTATGCTTTCCTAATAATAGTCTCACGATGCCTAAAACCAAGTCTTGGTGACAGAACTGTGGTCAAATGGGTTTAAGTCAAAATATCTGGATTCAAGAGCTCTTTCAATTAATAGGCATGATTAAAAATGTAAGCTCTTTGTCAATTTCCTCATCTGCATAAGTGCGGTAATAATGTTTCTGCTATGCAACTCAGCACCATATTTATGTCAATTAGTATTACTATAGGGCACCTAGGTAGCTCAATGGATAGAATGCTGGGCCTGGAGCCAGGAAGACTCATTTTCCTGAGTTCAAATCTGGCTTTAGATACTTACCAACTGTATGAGCCCTGTTTGCCTCAGTTCCTTCAGTTACAAAATGAACTGGAGAAGAAAATGGCAACTCCCTCCACTATCTTTGCCAGGAAAACCCCAAATGGGTTCACAAAGAGTCAGACATGACTGGAATGACTGAACAATAATAATGACATCATTACTGTCAATCAATCACCAAGAGTTAGCTAGGTAGCTAGATGATGCACTGGAGTGGGAATCAGGAAGACCTGAGTTCAAAATTAGCCTCAGTGGGGCAGCTAGGTGGCTCAGTGAGTAAGGCACCCGCACTGGAGTCAGGAGGACTTGAGTTCAAATTACGCCTCAGTCACTTGACACACTTACTGGCTGTGTGACCTTGGGGAACTCACTCAACCCCAACTGCCCTGCCTTCCTACCTTGAAAAGAATTAGCCGCAGAGACTTTATTAATTATGTGACAGTGGGCAAGTCACTTAACCTCTATCTTCCCATTTCCTCATCTGTAAAACAAGGATAATAATAGCACATACTTTACAGGGTTGTTCGGAGGACCAAATTAAATAATATTTGTAAAATGTTTAGAAGAGTGCCAGGCACATAGTCCATGCTTAACAAATGATTATTTTCTTCCTTCCTCCTAATAATACAATAATTAAAATATTAAACTTTATGGTATAGAATGATAGAAATAAAACTAGATTTTGGGTCAGAAGTCTCAGGTTGGTGCCTAAACCCTTGCTATTACTAGTTGTGCCAGTTCTTCAAGTCACAATATATCTGAGTTTTGATTTCCTCATTTTTAAAATGAATATAATAGCATTTGCACAATAATCCCTCCATAACAAATGCTATGAAGAAACAAGATGTTAAGAAAATGTTTTACAAACCATGAAGCTCTAGATGTTATTGTTACCATCGTAACATACCATCTTTCCCTGTTAGAATGTAATCTCTGTGAAGGCAAAGACTTTTTTTGTTTTTCTTTATATCCTCAAAGCTTAGCACAGTGCCCTCCACTTAGTAAGTAATAGACAAATGCTTACTGCCTTATTGATTGATCATCATCATTTTAGGAACCTTATGCAATAACTTAATAATTTCTTATGTTCTTCATTCCCTTTGTAACAAAAATCCAGCTCCTTTTCACTTTCTTTCACAAAGGCCTGCTTTAGAGAATAGTAGAAAATAAGGGGAAAAATTTGCAGATGAATCTATGAGGAATCAATTAGGAGAATTCTCTCAAGTAATGAAGATTGCAACTTATCCATGACTACTCATCCTTTGTGACTCTTGTCCACATCCTCACACTTGTTTATCACAACAGGTCTACCCAATGTACTTGAGGGACTCCCTGTTTTATTCTGATATTGCAAGGGTGGCAGTGGAACATGGTTTCTACTGTCACCCTTTGTCTTCATCATGGGATCGACCCACCTTTTCTCCTATCATATGATTGCTTGGTAACTTGTTTTACTCTTCTTCGTGTTTGGATTCCCTCATTAATTATATATTTTATCTTGCTCCCCCTCCTCTGCTACTTTTCCATTGACCTGTGCGAGATAAATACATTTTTTCCAGAGACTATTTTGTTAAATACCTGATATAAAGAAATACTAATGTAATACTGGTAAAAACATGGTCCCGGGGCGGAGCCAAGATGGCGGCTGGGAAGCAGTGACTGGCATGAGCTCCCCACCAAGTCCCTCCAAAAACCTATTAAAAATGGCTCTGAACCAGTTCTAGAGCTGCAGAACCCACAAAGTGGCAGAGGGAAGCAGGGCTCCAGCCCAGGACAGCCTGGATGGTCTCTGGGTAAGGTCTGTCCCTCATGGAGCTCCCAGCCCCCAGCTGAGGGGAGCAGAGCTGAGCCCAGCACGCACGGCGTGAACAGACCAGATATTGACCTTCCAGACCAGGAGACGAGCGGAGAGTGCCCTAACATGCTGAATTACTGAGCTGTGGCATCCACCAGACTTCTCAACCCACAAAGAGCAAAGACATCAGAGAAGGTTAGTAGGAAAGCTGCGGGACTGAGTTTGCGGGTCCGGCCACTTGCCCCTGGGGCAGCGGAGGTGGGGCAGCTTTAGAACTACAG
>CM053626.1:85558657-85629006 GCA_028646595.1 Phalanger gymnotis
ACCACTGTACTTCTCATTCAATCAATTGGAATATTTTTCCTGGTTTTACCCCCAGACTATATTTTTTAATCAATGTAGTCTGTTTTCTTTTGACATAGTTGTGCAACCAAGTCAACTGGACCAAAATTTCTTTGAAATTGAACTTGCATTTGGAGAGTCTGAAATTATTTTTCCCTGTATCGTCTGTTTCTCATCTGGCCCTGTTCTAGATTGTGTACCCATATTTAATTTTAGGTCATACATCATTGCTGAAGTCTTTCCATACATTTTCCTCTCCCATAGAAACTGCTAGCATAAATCAGTGTTAAATTGTTCTGATACTACTGGCAATACATTTTATGCTTCAGATCCAAGCTTCATTCTAAAAGTTAGTTGCTTATACTATCAGCAGATATTCAAATAAATATACAAGCATGAGCCCAAATTACAGTACAGAAATTATTCAAAATGATTGGTTGAATAGGCTTGATTTAGTGTTTTGTTAAAACTAGAGTATCCTAAATGTGTAACATGTTACTCCACCTAAAGAAGACAGTGGAAAAAGAGGCATATGTGTGGGATGGTTTTCCTGATAAGTGACTAATTTTAAAGTCTTTAAATTATGTTAAAAAATCTTAAAACTCCTCATCAATCCTTCCATATGTACCACATAAATCAAATTTTCACATCAATGCTTAAATTATATTACATTATACTTTTTGACAGGTAGCAAATAGTGTATATGGTATTTATCAGCATTGTACTGCATGCTAGAGACTACAAATGACAATATATGATTTAAAGAAAAACCTTCTAAATTAAGAATTTCTTTAAGAAATAGATGGCACAAAAACTTGTTAGACAAAACAGGCCATTTTATGGGGATTTTTTAAGTTAAGTATTTTGCATATTCATAATGAGTAATGTGCATTTAAATATGGAAAAAATCTAATATTTATATACCTGGTACATGACTGGCAGTCTATCCTAGTGATCAGAGTATTTATTGTCTATTCCCTGAATTAAGAAATGTTTGTGAATTAAGAATGTTGTGAAACTACTGCATGGGGCAACATTATATATAAGGAATGCAAGAGGAAATTAAGTCTTTCTAAAGAAGTGATAGGAACAATATCTTAGGAAACAGCTTTTTCTGTTTTCTGAAAGAGACAGTACATTAAAGTATGCAAATTAAAAAAAATTGGGTTACCAAAGAATAAAATGTAATCTACAAAGTGGGTAGAGAGATAAGTGGCAAAAGAAATGAAAAATTGTGTATAAGTATTTTCGTTACAAATTATTATGACATATTTGGCTTGGATTTATTTAGGAAAAGTATCTCACTCTGCTCACCCATAACCCCATGCAAGAAATGGAAAATTTTGTGCATGAGAACCTCTAATATATAAAGGTCAACTTCGTATTTCTAAGCACTTTTTGGCTAAAAGTAATAGTGATGATGATAGTGATTATGAAAACGATGATGATGGTTTTATAAAAAGATGAAAACAAAATAGACATCTACTAATGGAGAATCCTTCCTAAATGTGTATGAAAATATCCAGTGTCATAGTTCTTAATGTGAAGTCTATTCTGATAGACTTCATCTACATGAACAGCATTCTAGGCTAAATGTTTCATGTTTGTTGAAAGTTCATAGGGGTGAGGTGGCATATTTTTCTCTCTTGCTTGAATATGATGCTATACCATCTGATATTCTTGTCTCTGTAGAATAACCACCTGGTCTACCAAGGTTCTTAAGCAAGGTGAAGAGACACTTTAGAGTTCTCCAAATTTGTTACTTTCTTCCTATACAAGGAAATAAAAAAAATTCCATGGGCCACTAATTTCCCTAGTTGTTCATGATTCTCTATTTGGATAGTTTAATTGACTACCATCTTCAAAATTTTCACTATTTAGCAGACAATCACTATGCTTGCCTTCATGTGAAAATATCATCAGGTAGGAGTTTTTCCTAGGAAATTTTCTATGGAAAATCGTGGTGACTCTACAGATATTCAAGAAGGTTTGAGATATACCTAGAATTACTTTAACTTGCACTTGAAACTTTTTTAAGTCAAAATTTTTAATTGAAAAATTTGTGACAAGTCCTAGAAGAGACTCTCCAAATTCTTACCACAAAATTGCTATTTATACAAATTAATTTATTTTCAGCTTTCTATATTCACTTCCATAAGATTCTGAATTCCAAATTTTCTCCCCATCTCTCCCCTCCCCCACCACATGACAGCATGCATTTTGATAACCAATTCCTCCAATCTGATCTCCCTTCTATTACCCTCCCCCTTCTCTTATCCCCTTCTCTTCTATTTCCCTGTAGGGTGAGATAGATTTCTATACCCAATTGCCTATATATCTTACTTCCCAGTTGCACATACAAACAAATTTGAACATTCATTTTTAAAGCCTTGATTTCCACATTCTCTCCCTTTCTCTCTCCCCACCCACTCTCACTGAGAAAGCAAGCAATTCGAATTAGATTACACATGTGTAGTCATGCAAAACTCTTCCATAACAGTCATGTTGTGAAAGACTAACTATATTATCCTCTATCCCATCTTGCCCTCCATTTATTCTATTCTCTCTTTTGACCTGTCCCTCCACAAAAGTGTTTGCTTCTGATTGCCCCTTCTCCCAATCTGCTGTCCTTTATGTTATTCCCCCCTCTTTTATTCCCTTCACCCCTGCTTTCCTGTAGGGTAAAATAGATTTCCAAACACAATTAAATGTGTATGTTATTGCCTCCTTAAGCCAAATCTGATGAGAGTAAGGCTCACTTTTTCCCTCTTACTTTCCCCTTTTTATCCTCCATTGTAAAAGCTCTTTCTTGCCTTTTTTGTGTGAGATGATTTACTACATTCTACCTCCTCCATTTTCTTTTTCCCAGTATGTTCCTCTCAACACTTAATTATAGTTTTAGGTATCATCTCTTCATATTCAGCTCACCCTGCTCCCTCTCTCTACATGCACACACATATACATATATGTACATACATATACACACATACATGTACATACATACATATGCACACATACTCATACTATATACATGCATATATATATATATACACACACACATATACGTATACACATATCCATATACACACATATTCCCTCTAATTACCCTAATACTGAGAAAGGTCTCTTGAATTGCATATATCATCTTTCCAAGTAACAATGCAAACAGTTCAAACTTAACAATTCTCTTTCTTATGGCTTCTCTCTCCTGTTTACCTTTTCATGTTTTTCTTGATTCTTGTATTTGAAAGTCAAATTTCTATTCAGCTCTGGTCTTTTCAAAAAGAATGCTTAGAAGTCCTCTATTTTATTGAAATTCCATTTTTCTCCTGCATTATTATACTCAGTTTTGCTGGGTAGGTGAGTCTTAGCTTTAATCCTAGCTCCTTTGACCTCAAGAATATCATATTCCAAGCCCTTTGATCCCTTAAGGTAGAAGCTACTAGATGTTTTGTTATCCTAATTGTATTTTCATAATACTTGAATTGCTTCTTTCTGGTCACTTTTAATATTTTCTCCTTGACCTGAGAACTCTGGGATTTGGCTACACTATTCCTAGGAGTTTTCCTTTTGAGATCTCTTTCAGGAGGTGATAGGTAGATTCTTTCTCTTTCTATTTTACCCTATTTTTCTAGAATATCAGGGCAGTTTTTCTTGATAATTTCTTGAAAGAGGATGTGTAGGCTTTTTTATTTGTTCATGGCTTTCAGCTAGTCCAATAATTTTTAAATTATCTCTGCTGGATCTATTTTCCAGGTCAGTCGTTTTTCAATGACATATTTCACATTGTCTTCTATTTTTTCATTCTTCTGATTATGTTTTACAATTTCTTGAGTTCTCATAAATTCTTTAGCTTCTATTTGCTCCATTCTAATTTTTAAAGAATTATTTCCTTCAGTGAGCTTTTGGATCTCCTTTTCCATTTGACCACTTCTGGTTTTCTTCCTCTCATTGGCTTTTTGGACCTATTTAGCCGTTGGGTTAGTCTATTTTTTACGATGTTATTTTCTTCAGTATTTTTTGGGTCCCCTTTAGCAAGCTATTGACTTGTTTTTCATTATTTTCTTGCATCACTCTCATTTCTCTTCCCAATTTTCCTCTAATTCTCTTACTTGATTTTCAAACTCCCTTTTGAGCCTGAGACCATTTCATATTTTTCTTGGAGACTTTGCATGTAAGAGCCTTGATCTTGTTGTCTTCCTCTGTCTGCATGCCTCAATCTTCCTCTTCAGTAACTGTGTAAGAAAACATCTTTTCACCAAGAAAGTAACCTCTCATAGTCTTATTCTTTTTCCCCTGTTTGCTCTTTTCCCCAGCCAATTATTTGACTTTTGAGCTCTTTGTTAAGTGGAGGGTGTACTGCCATAAGTTTAAGGGTTTTTCTGTGGTTGTTTTCAGAGATGTCTCTAGGCACCTGTAAATTCTATGTTCCTCCAGAGTGGTGTGATCAAAAGAGAGGTGTTTACTCCTTTCCTGGTCTGTTCTCTGGTCTGTGAGCAACAAGAAGCGCTCTTTTCTGCTTTGGAACTATAAAGAGGGTTCCCTCTCCATAGCCACCGCCAGTTCCACCATGCCAGCACATCTCCTCATGTCAAGACTGCCACTCAGGACTGTGACCCAAGTTAGCTGCTCAGTTCCACCACCATTTCTAGGCCAAAAGTTCCAGAAGAAGCTCCTGCTGAGGCAGTGGCTGCTGCCACCCTGGGGCTGTGGCTGTGGCTGGACCAAGCTCCTCTATCACCCAAGTGAGAGCTTTCCCACTGACGTTTGAAGTTGTCTTTGGGGTTTGGTGGTTGAGAAATCTGGAAACTTCCACAGCTGGCAATTATTCAGTGCCCTGAGGCCTGATTTAGCCCTTTCTGTGCTGTTGCAGCTCATGCTGGGCTGTGCTCCACTCTGAGCCTGGTGCAATAGACTCTTCCTGTCTGCCTTCCAGATTGTCCTGGGCTGGAAATCTGCTTCGCTTTGTCACGTTGAGGCTTCTTCTGCTCTAGAATTTGTTTAGAGTCATTTTTACAGGTATTTCAAGGGGTTTGGGGGGAGAGCTCAATCAGGTCCCTGCTTCTACTCCACCATCTTGGCTCTGCCCCTGCTTCAAACTTTTAAAGGGCATTCATGATCAATTAGTTTTTCAAAAACTTTCTTAAACTTTCAAGAAATACCAATTTAGTTTCAATTATAATGTTCTTTAAATACATGATAGGCAACATTTATATGTTATTTTTAAGATTCGCAGAACATTTTACATAAATTATCTCATTTTATAGTCACAAAAACCCTGGGAGGTGGTGAACAGTATTACTCCCATTTTACAAATGAAGAAACTGAGCCTGCCAAGTTTAAATTAGTTGTCCAGAATCATACAACTAGTAAATCTATGAGGAAGGATTCAAACTCATGTCTTCTTGAGATCAAGTCCTGCATACACTATTCTCTATGTCACATAGCTCCCCTCCCTACTATGACACTTAACTGCTTTCGTTTGTGTGTTAAGAATAATTTTATTAGAAAAGGATGTGTATATGTGTGTGTTTAATAAAATTATAGCAATCTATGTTTTCTTTGTGAGAGATAGAGAGCCAGATATCAGACTGTATGAAGAAAGTAAAAGTCATAGAGGGATTTTGGATAGATTAGGTTAAGGTGAGTCAACCACCCATTTCAACATGCCATAAAGACTAATTGGATTATGAGGTTTTTCATCTGAATTGTTAATTAATTATAAGAATTGGTTGTTTGTTGAAAGAATAATTAACAAAATACAGATTGTAGAATTGAATGTCACCTTTTTTCTGATAGAATAGCTACTTGGATAAATCTGGAGACATATCAGGGAAATGAAACAAATAGATTAGCTTACGTGCTCCTACGCTTGCTTATATCACTCACCTTTAATTCTCACTCATGCTTCTGGTTTGTATCATTCTTTTTGACCTCTCCTAAACTTCCTTATATAGTCATAAATGACTTTCTAAGTGTAAAGATTTTATACCTTAATTGGGAGAAAGGCAAGAATAGTAAGGATAAGGTCACATATTCTTTACAGGGTGAGTGCATGAAGAGCAAACAGGCACCACATCAAATTTTCATTGCAAGTCTGTGTGCTTCATTTTACTAGCATCAATTTAATATGAAAAAAGAGCAAATTAAGAGTAGGAATAATAGTCCTGAACTCACGAGTTGAACATCCATTTACCATATGATCATCCAATTCCCTATATTCCACATTTCTAGAGGTTTCATAGTCAACAAACATTTTTTCTATGTAGGATCAAAATTGTTAATATGATGATAAAATAGAGAACATACAGACATATTTCTAAGTTGATGATGGAATTTTGGACCCAGTATAGTTCCCTTACAGCGGCAATCACCTCCTTGCACAGTACTTTACCAAAAGGCAAATGTTTATAGACTGAGGTCACGATTCCTGTATCCTGTAGGGATGTTCTTCAGCACTGGGTGATTCTTCAGCTCCCATTTCCTTGAAGATTTTTCATTCTCTGCAAGTTCAGGTCAAATGACTTTTACTTTCTTCATGTCATGGGATTATAAAATTCTGTTCAGTACACAAACTATTCCATACAGTTATGCAATACTGGGCTATGAATTTTTTATGCCACCAATTCAAATCAGAATTTCCAAGGTTTTGTTTAGCATCAAGCCCAGGGATTCAACTCGTTTTACAATTATTTTATTAGCAAAGACAGACTCTCGATATTTTATTCCCTGTTAGACTTTATATTCCCCACACATTGACCTTTGTTACTTTTATCTCATTCCTTGTCTCCATTATCTGGATTATCTAAGTTCTGTAGATCACAATGAATTGAAATTCCATTTGAAATTCCAACTTCAGCCATGAATGAGTCAATAGGAATCCCTTTTGTTTAATGGATGAATCATATGGAAACCACATAGGTTCATATATAGCAAGCAGATATCTAGACATATGCAAAATATGCATAGTTAGGGTAAAAAAGGCTTTCCAGATTTTGAGAGCTAGTAAGTTATGATGGGCTCCTACCACAGAGCATTATCCTTCATATCGGTTTTATTAGATAATTTTGAATACCAGTAGGGAAGAGGATTGTGGTTTTCCAATAAAGATGGGCATAAGTAGATATGCATAGGCCCTGGGAAACAAAGTCTAATCAATAATTTCAATATTCCAGGATAAATGGGGATAATGTGAGTA
Source organism: Phalanger gymnotis (assembly GCA_028646595.1). Lineage (NCBI taxonomy): Eukaryota > Metazoa > Chordata > Mammalia > Diprotodontia > Phalangeridae > Phalanger > Phalanger gymnotis. The sequence goes on from CM053626.1 coordinate 85,565,874, forward strand.
TTTTAGATATTTGATTCAAGGGATGAGAATTTCTGGAATGTCCCTTGCACAAATAAATTAATGGTCTGCTATCTAGGACTGAAGGATGGGAAAGACAGAGTCCTTAAGACCAAATTACATCTGCTCTAATTTGGTAGTATAATGTGACAAGAAGCCAAAGCTAGCTACTTGTTCTTTCACTGACTCTTTAAACCACTTTAAGCCCTTGTTGGTTTTAGGACTGTAGTATAGCTATCTATCACCAGCTTCCCACTCTTCTAGTTTGTGGATATAAAGATGAAGAATCTTGATAATGATAACATACTCCTCAATACATACATGATAAAAATCACTATTCAACTCTCAAGTTAAGTAGCATTCAATACTGGCGAATGTGATAAAGGGTTTATCATCTGAATTGGGCATTCTTAACCAGAAGTCTATGAATTAAGATATTTTAATGACTGCAATACTATGCACTTTTCCTTTGGAACCCTATATAGCTATAATTAAAGACTAGCATTATTGTATTATTCTGAGAAGGACTTTATAAGCTTGTCTAGACTATCGAAGTACTCCATTCCATGAAAAGAACTCCTGATCTAATGATTAAAGGGTCCAGATGTAGCACAAAGAAAGATGAAAGACACTGATGATGGATTTTCCTATTTTATGGATGTCTTTAATGATCATGAGTGAGGACATCTTAGTCTAGGGTAAAGAGTAATTTTCAAAGAGGAGTCATCGAAAACAACTGTGATGTTAATTCCATTTTCAGCTTCAAGTGTTGTCTCGGAACACCTATTGTTAGGACTGGTACAAGGCAAACATGGCATATTTAAGAGGCAAAAAGGGCCTGAGGCATTAAGAGTTAGCCAGAACCCATGGACCCTTGATGACAGACATTCTTGATCGAGTTAAGGCATATTGTAGGCCACCGATGGACCATAATATTCATAGCCTATTATAGCTCTATGAGAGCTCATCTATTGCCCTGGTAATGGTCTTGGAATGTTACTACCATCAACTTCTGAGCTCAGTGACTAAGGAGGCAAATTTTCATGGTCTTGCTAACATATCAGATCATCAATAGATCAGTTCAATTTCCAAATTTTAACTTCAGGGCTGATATTTTTCCTGTTATTAAAATATGACAAAGCATGCTAGTCGAGAAAATCTCTTATATTTAACCACGAATAGGAAAGCAATTCAGAATGGTCTTTAAAAATTGAGTGGCTCACCATGATGTATCTCTAAATAAATTTCAAACTCTTTGAGTCACAAAGTTGACTTTATATTTATTTTAATCCCTCACAAGTTTGAGAGCCATGCATTGCCTTTATTGAGATCTAATAAATTTTTATTTGACAAGTGACAAAGAGATCATTTAATAATTAGTGGATCATAAACTTTTAACTTTGCTTTGTATAGCATTTCTCATTGATTTCCTAATTAATTGTTACTTACATGGGGCCTGAGAGGATGTTTGTATTTTGTTCGGGTCACCACCGGTCCAAGATGTGATTGTCAGGTTTATTGGTCAAGGATACTCTTTTGTATCCTTTCATCTCAAGTGGATCAGGCTCTGTGAAATCAAGCTACATCAATTTAAAATGAAGGGTTGAGGAGGAATAAGCATTTCTATGGTGCCTAATATATGACAGGTACTATGTTAAGCCCTTTATGAATATTATCTCATTTGCTTCTCAAAGCAACCCTGAGAAGTAAGTGCTGTTATTTCTCTCCATATGAGAGCTGAGGAAATTGAGTCAAATATAAGTCAAGTGACTCACCCAGAGTCACACAGCTAAAAAGTGTCTGAGGCTAGATATGAACTCAGGTCATCCTGACTCCATACCCAGCACTGCATCCACTGTGCCACACAGCTGCCTCAAATGATTTAAAATCACTGAAACCTGTTTATAAAAGCAGCTATCAATATATCATGTTGCAATGGTCAATATGTCAATCTCATGAACAAGTATTTATTTCAATTTGATCACCTGTGACACATTCTGAAAATATTTTTTTCAGAGTCCATCTTCCCTTTTATATCTGCAAATCTGAAAACGTATTTTACTTTGACATTTTCTCAAAAATCATAATAGATAATTGATAATATTATACTAATATGATCATGCATGCCATGCACCATTTAGAATTACTTAAGGTTATTTTCCCTAATCTTTAATCCTTTTCCTGCCTCTCCTCTAGTTATCTAACTCCTACCAATCCTTATGGGAACAGATCAAAATGTACCTTCCTAAGAATGCATATACTGGTAGTGGAAGTCCACAATCATCTTCTATATTCTGTACTCCTCTAGCACTAGTTTTATTTTTTCATTTATAAAAGTAGCACCAAAAATCACAGATTTGAAGTATAATGATGTTTGGAGACATCTCATCTAATCCTTTCAATTTACAAATGAATGAACTGGTCCGAGGAAGGCAAGATGACTTGCTTAGGAGCACATAGCTAGAATATGAGGCAAGAAGAGCAAGAAGGCAAAATGCTGTCTGATGAGGCTTTACAAATAACTGAGGAAAGAAGAAAGCAAAAGGTAAAGGAGAAAGGGAAAGATATATCTAACTGAATGCAGAATTACAAAGAATAGGGCAAAGAGATAAGATTTCATTAAATGAATACAGCAAATAAATAGAAGAAAATAATAAAATGGAGAAGACAAGAGATCTCTTTAAAAAATTAGAGATATCAAGGAACATTGCAGGCATAAATGGGCATAATAAATGACAAAACTGATAGGGACTTACCAGAAGAGATTATGAAGTGGTGGCAAGAATACCCCAAAGAGTCGAATTTATAAGAATACTAATCATTCCCCAATTGACATGAATATACCATATATGAACAGGCAGTTTTCAGAGGAAGAAATTAAAGCTATCTATAGTCATCTGAAAAAAGTGCTCTAAACCACTCTTTATTAGAGAAATGCAAATCAAAACATCTCTGAAGTATCACATCACACTATCTCATTGGCTAATATGACAAAAGAGGAAAATGATAAATGTTGGAGAAGATGTGGGAAAGCTGGAACACTAATGTATTGTTGCAAACTGATCTGACCATTCTGGAGAGCAATTTGGAAGTAGGCTCAAAGGACTACACAATTGTGCATACCCAGCAATGCCACTTCTAGGTTTACATCCAAAAGATATAAGAAACAAAGAATTGGACATTGAGGGGATGTCCATCATTGGAGAATGGCTGAACAAGTTGTGGTATATGAATATAATGGTATACTATTGTGCTATAAGAAATGATGAGCAGGTAGACTTCAGAAAAAACCTGGAAAGGCTTATATGAATTGATGCTGAGTGAAGTGAACAGAACCAGGAGAACATTTTTCACAGTAACAGCCACATTGTGCAATGACAGACCTTGAGAGATTTAGCTCTTCTCAGCAATGCAAGGATCTAAGACAACTCCAAAAGACTCGTGATGGAAAATGTTATCCACATCCAGAGAAAGAACTTTGGAATCTGAACGCACATAGAAGCATACTATTTGCCTTCATTTACTTATGTTGTTTGACTTTTTTTCTTTCTTTCTTTCACTTCCTCCCATTAGTTCTCATTCTTCTTTACATCACAACTAATGTGAAAATATGTTTAATATGAATATGTAAGTAGAGCCTGTATCAGAATGTACATTGTCTTGGGGAGGTAAGAGTAGAAAGAGGCAGAGAAAATTTAAAACTCAAAATCTTATGGAAGCGAATGTTGAAAACTAAAACTAACTAAATAAATTATATTAAAAAAGAATACCCCAAATAACTATAGAAGAAAGATGTTAACATTACCAATAACCATGATGGTATGGCTACTGATATAGAACCAGACTTCCTGGAGAATGTAGTTAAATGGACCTTATGAACCATTGCTAACAATAAATCTAGTGGAGATAATGGAATTCCCACTGAGCTTTTCAAAATCCTAATAGATGATGCTGTTAAAGTGTGGTACTCAATATGCCAGGAAATTTTGAAAACTCAACAACGGCCACTGGACTGGAAAAGACTTGTTTATATCCTAATAATAAATGGCAATGCCAAGGAATGTTCAAATTACCAAACAATTGTTCTCATTGCACACTCCAGAAAAAGTTATGCTTAAGGTAGGCTTCGGAAATATGTGAACTTACAATTACTAGAAGTATAGGCTGATTTTTGAAGAGGCAGAAGCTCTAGATACCAGATTGTGAACATTCACTGGATTATAGAGAAAGCAAGGGAGTTTTTGAAAAAAAATCTATTTCACTCACTACATAAAACCTTCAACTGTGTGGATCAAAACAAAATGTGGCAAGTCTTCAAAGAGATGGGAATACCAGATCATCTTACTTATCTTCTGAGGAACCTCTATACTGATCAAGAAGCAACAGTTAGAAATGAACATAGAACAAATAATTGGTTTAATACTGGAAAAGGTGTAGGACAAGGGTGTGTGGTGTCATCTTTATTATTTAACTTACATGCACAGTATATCATGTGAAATGCCAGGCTGAATTAATCAAAAGCCAGAATTAGGGCTTCCAGGAGAAAAATTAACAATCTCAGATACGAAGGCATACCATTCTGATGGTAGAAAGTGAAGAATTAAATGGTCTCTTTATGAGGGTGAAAAAGGAAAGTGTAAAAGCTGACTTAAATCTTAACATCAAAGAAATAAGACCTTGGCAATTGGTCCCATCACTTTCTGGTGGCTAGAGGGAGTAGAAGTGGAAGTACATAAGATTTTGTATTCTTGTGCTCAAAGATCACTTCAGATGGTGATGGTAGCCATGATATTAAAAGTCGCTTGTCCTTTGGAAGAAAAGGTATGGCAAATCTGGACAACATGCTAAAAAGCCGAAATGTGACCTTGACAAAAAGTTCCATGTAGTCGAAGCTATGGTTTTCCAGTAGCAATATATGGCTATGAGACATGGAATATAAGGAAAAGTGAGCACTGCAAAATCAATGCTTTCAAATTGAGGTGCTGGAGAAGATGCTTTAGAATTCCTTGTACAGCAGAGAGATCAGATCAGTCTATACAAATTAATTGAGACTATTCACTAGAAGGTCAAATACTGAAGCTAAAGCTTAAGTACTTTGACCACATAATGAGAAAACAGTATTCATTGGGAAAAGACCCTAATGTTGCAGGAAAAAAATTAAGGCAAAAGGAGGAGATGGCAGAAGAAGAGATACATAGATAATGTCATGGAAACAGTGACTATGAACTTGGACAGACTTTGAGAGTTAGTGGGAGATTAAAGGGATTAGTAATCCATGGGGTCTTGATGAGTTGGACATGACTGAACAACCAAATAACAACAAACTTCCTTAAAAATCAGTCTAGTGCTCTCTACATTGTAACACCCTGCATCTCAATGATTATTTACTATCTTTTGTAGTTGTTACAGTGTTTTATGCATTATGTATTATATCCCAATGGATATTGTAAATCAAATTTTAGGTTATATCCTTTTAATGGAAATAAGAGCTACCTACAATTTGTGATACTACAACCTTTGTTTGAGGGACAAATGTTTACAATAAATTCTGGTTAATTATATGTAAGTAAGCAATACTGGACTAAAAAGAATGTTAGATTCAAAATTTTCAACTGTTCCATTTTGTTGGATCTGACTAATTAGTTCAGTCAAAAATAGTCAATTTATTAAAATAAATGACCAATAGTATTGCCAATTCAATTAAAAAATTATTGAATAGATTTTATACATAAATACAGCTTCAATAGCTTAATTTGGAGGCTGCTGTTGCTGTTGCTGCTATTACCAATAACTTTTGAGCTTACTAACTTAGGAGGCAAATTTGTGGGGTCATGCCAACATGTCAGAACTCCACACATCAATTCATCAACTTCAAATAGGAACTTTAGGACTGATTATTTCAACAAGCACTACCGATGAGAAAACACAGCCTACTCATAAACCCCTGCTGCTATCTATCAATAATGTGTCTTTCAAGTCTACCTCCTACATCCTACATCCTTCATCTATGCTTTCCACAATTACTCTCCAAAATGCAAAACTTTACCCCCTACTATATCCTACCTAACCCTCCTCTTCACCCGAGGCCTTAGCCCAATCCCACTTCACCTCTACCCTCCCCACCAACTATTGCCTTTCATGTTGCCACATCGAACCTCTGTTGTATTGTGAGTTAATTTGACTTAATATTGAACATTTTACATAAACTCCTTTCATTTTGTTTAAGTCCAATTTTACTTCTTCCTCTCAATTCCTTCAAAGTCTACAATATAAGCCCATTTCTTCTCCCACCTCACCTTGCTCACAAGGAGAAGAATAAGTATTATTTTACTCCTTGTTTTCTGCTGTCTCTCCTGGGCCATTTTTCTATCAATATAACTGCATAGCCTCTCTTTTCTGATATCACCATCTGCAGCTTTTTTCTCTTTCCATCTATATTATTATTATCTAACAACCAGTTTCATGGTTTCTCTACTTGGCTTATGGTATTTTACTCTGATGTTTTCCGTACTGTTATTCTAAATGAGTTTGCCATTCACGAAGCTGGTCCTTAAACTTCTTCACCACCCATGGAGTACATTCCATTCTTGCTAACCACAAATATACTTATACCTTGAAGATGATAGTGTGCTGGAGCCAGTTGGAATTGACTTGTCAGAGCTAATTACCAAATTTTCAGTGCAAGCATTTGCACCTCAGAAATTGTCAAACTCTACAAATCAAGGCTTTATTTTAAAAAATCTGTACTTAAGAAAGTGATCAATAAAATGCTAACAAAGCATATAAGAAATGTTATAAAAAATGAAGTGTTTGGTGATTTAAGAAAACATGCATAGACACACAAAATAATGAAGAAAGAAATTATCACAACCAAACAAATGTTGTATACAGTAAAAATATTGTTTTTATCTAATATTTTATTTTCCCCCAATTACATGTAGAAATATTTAAATTATTTTTTTCAAATTTTGAGTTCCAAATTCTGTCCCTTCCTCCCCACCCCTCATTGAGATGACAAGCAATTTGACATATTTTATATATGTGTAGTCATACAAAACACGTTTCTACTTGAGTTGTTCTGTGAAAGAAAACAGACAAAAAACTCCAAGAAAAATAAAGAAAAAAGTATTTTTGATCTACATTCGGGCTCTACCAGTTCTTTCTCTGGAATTTGACAATATCTCTCATCATAAGTCCTGGAGAATTGCATTGGATCATTGTACTACTAAGAATAGCTGTTATTCATAGAAGATCATCATACAACTTGTCTGTTAGCGTGTACAATGTTCTCCTTGTTCTTCTCATTTCACTTTGCATCAGTTCACTTTCCATGTTTTTTTTTTTCTGAGAGCATCCTGCTCATCATTTCTTGCAGCACAATAGTATTCCATCACAATCATATACAACAACTTGTTCAGCCATTCCCCAATTGATGGACATGCCCTCAATTTCAAATTCTTTGCCACCACTAAAAGAGCTGCTATAAATATTTTTGTACATATAGATCTTTTTCCTTTTTGTTTTTTTTTTTTATCTTTGGGATACAGACATAGTAGTGGTATTGCTAGATCAAAGCATATGAACAGTTTTATAGCATTTTGGAAATAGTTCTGAATTGCTCTCCAGAATGGTTGAATCATTATACAGCTTCACCGATAGGACATTAGTGTTTTAGCTTTCCCACATCCCCTCCAATATTTGTCATTTTCCTTTTTTTGTCATATTACCTAATCTGACAGGTGTGAGGTAGTAGTTCAGAGTTGTTTTAATTTGCATTTCTCTCAACAATACTGACTAGAATGTTATTCTCCTTCATATGGCTAAAGATAGCTTTGATTACTTTGTCTGAAAACTGCCTGTTCATATCCTTTGACCATTTATCAATTGAGGAATAGCCCTTATTTTGATAAATTTGACTCAGTTTTCTATATGTTTGTGAAATGAAGTCTTTATCAGAGAAACACACTAAATTTCTTCACAGTCATGATTACCTATTATGTATTTCCCTCAATCATATGTGGCCTCTATTTATCCTACTCTCTTTCCTTTTATCCTGTACTTTCTCAAAAGTGTTTTGCTTCTAATTTTCACCTTCCCCAAACTGCTATCCCACCTATCAGCTCTCTCCCTTCTCTGTTGAGTTTCTGATGTTCTCTTGTTAATTTTTACTTCCCTTCCTACTTTCCCAAATGGAAAGATAGATTTTTATACCAAACTGAGTGTGTATATTATTTTTTCTTTGAGTCAGTTCCAATGAGAGGAAGGTTCATGGGCTCCCCTCCTGATTTTCCCATTTTCTACTCCCATGAAAAAATCTCTTTCAGAACTCTGTTATGTCAGATAATTTATCACATTCTACCTCTCCCTTTTGCCTTCTCTCAGTGAATTCTTCTTTCTCATTCTACTAATGAGCAATTGACAGTTTCCAATTGTTTAGATCTGGTTTTATTTGTGTGAAAAGTGTTTTGTAATTGTGTACATATAGATCCAAGGTTTATCTTGGCAGGTAAACTCCCAAATATTTTATATTTTCTACAGTTACTTTAAATGGAATTTCTCTTTCTATCTCTTGCTGCTGAGATATTTCAGTATTATAAAGAAATGTCAATGATTTATTTGGGTTTATTTTATATATTGCAACTTCGTTAAATTTGCTAATTATTTCAAGTAGTTTTTTAGTTGATTCTTTAGGATTCTCTAATTGTACCCTCATGTCATCTGCAAAGAATGATAGTTTTGTTTCCTCGTTGCCTATTCTAATTAATTCAACTTCTTTTTCTTCTCTTATTGCTAAAACTAACATTCCTAGTACAATATAGAATAACAGTGGTGATAATGGGCATCCTTGTTTCACCCCTGATCTTATTGGAAATGCTTCTAGGTTATCTTCATTACATATAATGTCTGATTTTTGTTTAAGAGAGATACTACTTATCATTTTAAGGAAAACTATTTATTTCTATGCTCTCTAGGTTTTTTTTAAAATAAGAATTGAAGCTGTATTTTGTCAAAAAAGCTTTTTTTTTGCATCTATTAAGATAAACACGATTTCTGCTAATTTTCTTATTGATATGGTCAATGATATCTCCATCAGCCTGGAGATATTTTCTTAAGGAATTCCTTGTTAGCTTGGTCAGTTTCTTTGTTTTCTAATTTGGGTTATTTAAGTACTTTATTTCCTCTTCTGTTAATGCAGGCAATTTACATTTTTTGTAAATATTCATCCATTTCACTTAGACTGTCAGATTTATTGGCATACTGTTGGGCAAAATAGCTCCTAGTGTTGCTTTGATTTCCTTTTCATTGGTGGTGAATTTGCCGTTTTCATTATTGCTACTGGTGATTTGGTTTTCTTCTTTCTTTTTTTTTAAATCAAACTGACCAAAGTTTATCACTTTCATTGATTTTTACTGATAAAATCAGCTCTTAATTTTATTTATTCTTTCAATAATTTTCTTACTTTTGATTTTATTACTCTCTCCTTTGAATTCAGAATTTGAAATTGGGGATTTTTAATTTGCACTTTTTCTAGCTTTTTTAGTTGTATGGCCGATTCATTGATCTCATCTTTCTCTTATCCATGAAAAAATTTAGAGATAAAAAAAAATTCCTCTTAGAACTGCTTTGGCTGCATCCCATAAGTTTTGGCATGTTGTCTCATTATTGCCATTCTCTTGGATGAAGCTGTTGATTGTTTCTATGTTTTCTTGTTTGACACACTCATTCTTTAAGATTAGATTATTTAGTTTCTAATTTTTTTTAGTGTATCTTTCCATGGCTCTTTATTACCTGTAATTTTTATTGCATCATAATCTGAAAAAATGCATTTAATATTTCTGCCTTTTTGAATTGTATTGTGAGGTTTTTATACTCTAGTGCATGGTCAATTTTTATGTAAGTGCCATGTACTGCTGAGAAAAAGTGTATCCCTTTCTATCTCATTCCATTTTCCCCAGAGGCCTACCATATGTAACTTTTCTAAAATTCTATTCATCTCCTTAACTTCTAACTTGTTTATTTTTTGGTTGGATTTATTTGGTTCTGAGAAGGGGAGGTTGAGGTCCTCCACTAGTATAGTTTTGCTGTCTATTTTTTCCTATAACTGACTTAATTTCTCCTCTAAGATTTTGGATGCTATACCACTTGGTGCATATATCTTTAGTATTGATATCACCTTATTGTCTATGGTACCTTTAGCAAGATGTAGTTTCTCCTTCTTTATCTCTTTTAATTAGATCTTTTTTTTTTCTTTTACTTTATCTAAGATCAGAGTTTCTTCTTGTGCTCTTTTTACTTCAGCTGGAGCATAATATATTCTATTCTACCTTTTTACCTTTATGCATATCCTTCTACTTCAGATGTGTTCATTGTAAACAAAAGATTGTAGGATTCAGGTTTATAATCCACTCTGCTATTTGCTTCAGTTTTATGGGAAAGTTCATCCTATTCACATTCACAACTATGATAACTATGCCTCTCTCTCCATTCTATTTCTCTCACTTATACTTTTCTCTCTCTTTTCACCCTTTCCCTCCTCACCAAGGTTTTGCTTCTGACCACTGCTTCCATTAATCTCCCCCCTTCAATCAGGTGCCTTTCCCTTTCTTTTCCCTTCCCTCTACTACTTCTTCCCTCCCTTCTTTCCTGCCTTCTATCTACCCCCTCTCTTTTCTCTACCCTTTCCCCTCCTACTTCCCTGTAGAGTGTGCTAGGTTTCTATATTCAACTGAATGTGTATGTTATTCCTACTTTGAGCCAAATCCCATGAGAGTATTGTTCAAACAATGCTTCCTCCCCTCTCTTGTTTCCCTCTACTGTAATAGGTCTTTGGGGCCTCTTCACATGATGTAATTTACCCTGTTCTGCCCATGTAATCCTTTTTTTTACCACTTAATTATTTTTATGATCACATTAAATTCAACTTATACCTACACCCTCTGCCTACGTATATCCCTTCTAAATTTCAAAAAAAAATATACCATTCTCAAGGGTCACAAGTATTATCTTCCTATGTATGGATGTAAAAAGTTTAAGCTTATTGAATATCATCTTTCCCCTGCCCTTTCCTGTCTACTTTTTCATGTTTCTCTTGAGTCTTGTATTTGAAGATCAAATTTTCTATTCAATTCTGTTTTTTTTTATTAAAGAATGATTGAAAGTCCCATATATTATTGAATATCCATCTTTTCCCTGAAAAGATTTTACTTAATTTTTCAGCATATTTGATTCTTAGTTGTAAATCAAGCTCCTTTGCCTGCTGGAATATCATATTCTTGGCCTTGCCATCCTTTATGTAGAAGTTGCTAATTCCTGCATAATCCTGACTGTGGTTCCATAATACTTAAATTGTCACTTTCTGACTACTTGCAGTACTTTCTCTTTCACCTGAAAATTCTGGACTTTGGCTATGTTATTCCTTGGAGTTTTCATTTTCTGATTCTTTTTCAGGAGGTGATGGCTGGATTCTTTCAATGGCTATTTTGCCCTCTGGTTCAGGTATATTGGGACATTTTTCCTTAATTTCTTGAAAGATGCTATCCAGGCTCTCTCTCTCTCTCTCTCTCTCTCTCTCTCTCTCTCTCTCTCTCTCTCTCTCTTTTTCTCTCTCTCTCTCTCTCTCTCTCTCTCTCTCTCTCTCTCTCTCTCTCTCTCTGTCTCAGCTTTCAGGCATGCCAATAATTGTTAAATTATTTCTCCTGGATATATTTTCCAGGTCTGTTGTTTTTCTAATGAGATATTTTACATTTTTCTTCTATTTTAATTCTTTTGATTTTGTTTGATGTCTTGTAGAGTCATTAACATCCACTTGTCCAATTCTAATTTTTAAGGCATTATTTTCTTCACATTGTACCTCCTTTTCTGTTTGGCCATTTTTTTTTTCTTTTTAAGGAGTGCTTTTCTTCAGCAAGTTTTTGTACCTCATTTTCCATTTGGCCAATTGTATTTTTTAAAGAATTGTTTTCTACACTCAATTTTTGTCCTTTCTTTTCTAAGCTGTTGACTCTCTCTTGCATACTTTTTAGATCTGTTCCCATTTTTTTCTTCTATCTCTCTTATTTGACTTTTAAAATCTTTGTTTACATCTTCCAAGAAGGCTTTTCGGACTTGAGACTAGTTCATATTCCCCTCTGAGGCTTTAGATTTGTGTTTATTGATAATGTTGTCATCTTCTGAGTTTGTGTTTTGATCTTCCTGTTCCCATAGAAACAGTTTATGATCTGTGTTTGCTTTTGCTTTTTGCTCATTTTGATTTTCTGCTTCCTTGCCTTTAAAGGTAAGCTTTCCTGATTGAGCACAGGGGGCATTGTCCCAAGCTTCTCTTGATGGGGTTCAGGCACCTGTTCACTAGCTTTGTGACCTGGGGCCTCAGGCACCAGTCACTGGAAGCTGTAAGTGGCTGGCAGCTTACCTGGTGCTGAGCTGGGGTCCTAGTCCACAGAGGCCAGGTGGGATTTTCTGTGTTTACCTGGAGCTGTGCTGAAGCAGGAGGAGGTCCAGATGTTGGAAGGAAACTGTCCATTTGGGGCTACACTGAAGCATAAGTAAGTCCACTGCTGGGGGACATCTGCCTGCCTGAGGCTGTGCAGGCACTCATGGTGATTCTTAGAGCTGGAGTCTGCCAGTTCCTCTGGTTTTTCTAAGGCATGTGGGGGTGTGGGGGTCTCCTGGTCTCAGCATTTGCCTGCTTCACTGGCAGGCTCAAGATCTCCCATTTGTTTATTGAGGTGGAGCCTGCCACCTGCTTACTTGGATGCTACCTGTCCTGGACTGCCCTCCCCATTTGCCTGGGTGATACAGACTTTATTTACTTATTGTCTAAGTCTCCTAGATCAAAAGACTGGTCCTGCTTGTCTTTTTGTTCACTCATCTATGCCAGGATCCGTTCTGGGGCACTGTTTTATAGGTGTTCAGGGACAGGAATGGGGTAGGAACAGACACCATTGCTTACTCTGCCATCTTCTACCCACTCAGTCTTTAGGATTAGATTACTAAGCTTCCAGTTAGTCTTTAGTCTATCTTTCTATAGTCCTTTATTACATGTAATTTTTGTTGCATCATGATCTTAAAAGATGCATTTAATATTTCTTCTTTTTTACATTGGATTGTGAGGTTTTTATGCCCTAATACATAGTTAATTTTTGTGTAGTTTCCATGTACCACTGAGAAAAAAGTATATTCCTTTCTATCCCCATTCAGTTTTCTCCGGAGGTCTATCTTATATAACTTTTCTAAGATTCTGTTCACCTCCTTAACGTTTCTTGGGTCTATTTTGCGGTTAGATTTATCTAATATTGAGAGGGAGAAGGCTGAGATCCTCCACTAGTATTGTTTCACTGTCTATTTCTTCTAGTAATTCACTTAATGTCTCACCTAAGAATATGGATGCAAGAGGAGGAGCCAAGATGGCAGAGTGAAGTCAGGGAGTCACTTGAGCTCTGCACTAAGGACCTCCAAATACCTTTGAGAATGATTCTAAACAGAATCTAGAGCAGAAGAATGCGCAAAAAGACAGAGTGGAACAAATTTCCAGTCCAAGACAACTTGGAAGGTCAGCAGGAAAAGTCTGTTGTACCTGGATGAAGGAGGAGTACACTCCAGTGCAGGCTACTCCAACACAGCCTGGGCAGTAGCAAACCAGGAGCAGGAGCAGGTCTTGGGAGTAATTGACTCAGCAGGGACAACAGCAGCAATAGTGGCTACTTCCAGAGCTCTCAGACCACAGATTGTAAGGGAATTGAACAAATGTTCAGAAGTAGATTACAGGGGTCTCTTTGCTAGCACTGATGTAGGACTCTGTTGCTTTGCCCATACTTGAATCTGGGTCACCATCCAGGGTGGCAGTCCAACATGAGGAGGAACACTAGCATAGCAGAGCTTGTGGCCACAGTGGAGGGAAGATGTTCCTAACAAATTCAGGGCAGAAAAGAGTGCTTGTGGTTGCTCAGAGACCAGAGCATAGGTCAGGAGAGTAGTAAATACCTCTCCTTAGATCATACACCCTTGGAAGAACTGAAAACTTACAGGTCCCTAGAAGCATCTTTGAAAAGAGCTGCACAAAAACCCTGAAGCTTCTGACAGTGCACCTTCCACCCTGAAAGCAGAGCCCTACTTTAATGAAAAGTTAAAAGTCAAGTACTAGCATATTGTATCCATACAAACACACACACACACACACACACACACACACACAGGAACATACACACATATTTTTGTCCAATGATAGCCATCTCTAGGGTGGGGGAAGAGCAGGAAAAAAGGAAAAAAAACAGGGAAGTTACATGATAACTTTATTATATATTTAAAAGAAAAAGCAAGTTATTCATGATCAATTTGCAGTTTGATGTATAATCATTTTTTTCTATTCCACTGTTACAGAAATATTTTATTTCTTAAGTTCCAAATAAAATAAAATTCAGAAATAAAGCATATTAAAATAAATATGCATTGTATATATGTTTTTTCTGTTGATGAATGATTATTAAACATATACCAGCACATCACTGTTTGGAGCTCATGTTAGGCCCAAACTGCTAAGGGTTGCATGGGAAGCACTTTGAAATTTTCCCCTAAGCTTATTTTCCAGTTTTGTTTAATTTCATTTCATTTCACACACTTGATGTTCCTGCTAAACTGGAATAATCACTGTTTACTGATCTGTCTTGACTTTTCTCCGTCTACCTTGAAACTCTCTCTTTTTCCACCTTTCAGGTTCTATTTATCCTTCAGGACCCAGATTAAATGATCTTTCCCTCATCAAATCTTCTTCACTGCTAAGTTTCCTCCCGTTTGTCTGAAATTCTATAGCACTTTGGTCATATTGTCCTCAAAGAACTTTCATATTACATCTTATATTTTATTAATTATGGGATATGTTTTGGTCTCCCCTACTATGGAATGGAATGTAAAAACATCTCAAGCATTTATTAGGTAGTCTTTGCTAAGCCTTTTGAATGCAAACAGAAAAATAAGAATGCTTGTCACTTCAAGAAAGTTACCTTCTAATTGGGAGATATAACACACATGTGGTCTGACCCAGTAGTGCCAAAGGTGTCCCCAGAAAGAAAATATTCTGCACTTGAGTGCACTCCTCTCTCACCCTGGTGCAACAGACTTTTCCTGCTTACCTTCCATCATCAGGATTTGGGTTTATCCTTTATAATCTTCATTATTGTTCATATGAATTGTTGAATTTAGGTAAGTCTAAATAGTATGTGGTACATAGTAGATGCTGAATAAATATTCATTGAATATAAATATTGTTTCAAAAATATGTGTCATAGAAGGCAGATGAAAAGAATAAACCACTAAGCTCGGCAAAATGAAAATAGCATAAGATTTGGAATCAGGTTACATTTTTGCATTTTATTTGTGTCACTTATTAACTGTATAAAGTTGGGCAAGTCAACTCACCTCTTTGTGCTCCATTTTCCTCATATGGATAATGAAGAATTTCTATTGGATCAGCTGGAAGGTGTTTTCCAGATTGAAATTTTATATTTTTATTAAAAGTAAATATAAATTGTCAAAAAATGTCACAGCATGCTTTTCATGGTTGTTCTCTAGATACCTATATGCCATGCCTATTTTTCCTAAATGTCCTGGTAGCTTCTGCACTGTGTTTCCATTGGTTCTAGCTATCCAAGACCAACATAACCTAGACGCATGATGCTATTTTCTGGTTATCTTCTTATCATCTGTTGACAAAGCCCTTTCCCTTTCCTCTGCTTTATACAATGTGAATTGGAGTGGGGAGTGAGTTGTGGATTTCTACGGGACAAACATGACAGAGTTTGTCATCTGAAGCCCAATTTTTTACAGTTCAGTGAACCTAGTCAAATGCCATCATAGAGTCACATTGTCCTTCTGTCATTTCTGGGTTTGGTTATATAGAAAAGAACAGAAATTTTCAATGCAGACATAAGTCTTTCTGCCATAGTTCATCTCCTCTTTCATAATTCGTAATGCTCTTATACTGCAAACACTAACATAGTTACACTGAGAACAAGCAAAAAACCTATATTTTTTGACAATTAATAGTTCATAACATGCTTCTCTTTTTATATTTCTTTTTTCTTATGATTAACTCATTTGAATTTATTGTGTCAGGATTTTTGTTTGTGGTCTCTACTGCCTTAATAATTGTATTTTGATTAGTTTCCATTGGTCAATTACTTTTTTCTTTCATCAACTCCCCGAAACCTTGAGAAAAATGATTCCTTATATCTTATATCACCCTTTGGCTAACCATCATGATTTAATCACCTAGACTACCATCTTAGCAGGGGGAAAACAGTCCTGAATTGAACATTAAAGACAGTCTAATATATTTTATACAATTACATAAGGCTGCAGTTCTTCTTTTTGAGGTCAGAGGAAAAAGAAGTGGAACAGATTATCTGGTTAGCATAAGATTTGAGGTTCATTTTAGGTTCAATCACTGAAGTCAATTGTATTCTGAATTTTTATACTTGGTTCTTTCTGTGAATTTCAGATCCCAGTTGGAATCAAATAAAAAAGTTATAGATTCAAAGCTTTTGATGTATATAACTTGTAGCATTAATAGGTTGACACTGTTTGAATAGCCTCGATCATTCATAAACCATTTAAAACACATTTTTTCATTCCAGAGTGTAATAAACTAATAGAATTAGGCTTTGAGTTCCTTGAGCCTTTGAAACTCTTACCAGAAATCTGACATCTATTAGCCATTGTCTGAATTCAGTGACTGCTGTGATAGAGAATAAACCATTACATACCAGCTCATTGCAAATATAATATACACAACAGCTGGAGTTTTTCGTTTTCTTGTTCTCATTCTTATTGACATAAGCTGTGAGCTGTAGATTCCCATTTAGTGAATAAGATTTTATTGGCAGGTTCAGAAAGCCATATAATTCTCCTAAAAGTGTCATTATGATACAAAGTAATAGAATCAACGGCTTAACATATTCTTTCTTGTAACTCTTCTTTTTTCCCGTGATACTAACTTAAACCATTTAGTGGTTTCACAGAGTATTTTTGTGCAATTGTTTGTGCCTCATTTATCTTACCTTTAAGAATATCAAAGCTAAAATGGTTAAGAACTCAATATGGAATTTATATTTTACTTGGCTTGTTACAGGACTTAAGATGAAATATTTATGAGTAATATATCTAACAGAACTACTGTCAATAGGAAGCAACTAAGCCACTTTTATCCATAGCTGCTAGATTGAAACAACTAGAAAATACTCTAATTAAGAAGACATGGAAATGAAAAATACTTGTTTTAATATTCTATTTCTTCTCTTTACATGAAAAGAAGTCACATTTTTAAAAATCATGTAATCACATTGCAAAAACAAACAAATCTGTAAACCCTTACATGTTATTTACTCCATTTTAAAATGTGTAATCTTTTTTCTTTTGCCTAATGAGAGGTAAAGGTAAATCCATACACACATACATATATCTACATACATATGTACACACACATATATACATACACATATAGATATATCCATATAGAGAGATACACACCTATGACTACATATAATTGCATGTATGCACACACACATATACATCTATATTTTCAAAAGGTTTAGCATTTGAATATTTCACTTATTTTCAGGTATTATTTTAATACTTGGATGCTCCTTGGTTAAGCAACCCAATGTGATACACCATAAAATATTGTGACCTATTTGAAAATTGCCAGTCATCTCTTACTTGTGGAAATAACCAAATCATCCCTGAGGTCCCTGCAAAGTTTTTCCTTCCTCCTTTTGTTTCTTTCTGCCTTTTTCCATGTTCTGATGCTTGTGACACTCTGATCCATGCCTGCAAGGAGTGTCTCACTGACTTAACTTAACTAAGAAACTCTAGATATAATCAAACCACAGAAGACCTAGAGTGTCTTTCCAGCTTTTGCTCTGTAATTGATCCCACAATTCACAATGCAGCCTGAGGAAAAAAAGCGTGGCATCAGCAGAGTCCAAAGAAATCTGCAAGGATTATCAACTAAATTCTTAGGAAAATCTGTAGGAATTAGATGGAGGTTTTTCAACATTTCTTAACCACTTGTCAGCTTTCTTACTTACTAACAAATAGCAAAAAGGAGGACAAAAGTAAGCAGTACTTGATTCTACAATGTAAAACGACTAAGAGAAAAAAAAATAAGGGGAAATTGACCTGAAAATACAAAGAAGAAAAATTAAGCCAAAATAACTGAAATGGTAATCATCCCATTATAAGAAATTGAAACTCCTCCCCATTAGTATCACTCTTCAAATAATTTAATTTTCTATTACACTCATTTATGTTCTTGGCTCTCACTAAGTCATTCTATAAATAGCTCTTAAATACATGTTTTATTGTATCTGATTTTGTCGACATCAATTTACATTTGCAAATTTCCCTCTCACCCCTTAGCAAATTTATCATTGTAACAAATTAAAAAAAAAGTCACTAAAACTAACCAACATATTTAGTTTGTGTGATAGCATATGCATTATCAAACTCTGTAGTCACCTTCCTTTGAGAGGGAGATGCATTTTTTTTTTCAGAGCTTCAATTCCTCTAACCTGTGTCACTATATAAATATGCAATTGTCATTTTCCATTTTTTGTTGTTGTTGTTCCATTGACAGCATTGTAATCACTGAATGGAATGTTTTCTTGGCAAGCCTTACTTCATTCTACATCTATTCATGTTTTTTTTCCATTCTTTTCTGAATTTTTCACATTTCTCATTTCTTATAGAACAGTAATATTTCATTGTATTCATTCTCCCCAGTTTAAGCATCCCCCAATCGATGAGCACCTACTTTGTTTCTAGTTCTTTGCTACCACAAAAAGTGCTTTTATAAATGTTTTAGTGTAAATATGAGCTTTCAGTTATTGACTTCTTTGGGGTACCATATATATTATTCTACTCATGTTTTTGTTCATAAAATTACTTTTTAATCTATTTCTTTCCTTTCAGCTATACTTTATCCCTCTTACAGACTGTTTTAATGAAATCTTTTATAAATCTTTCCTACCACTTGGCATTTATTTCTGTATTTCAGTATAGCTCAAATTCATTATGTGATATATTTCCATCAGAAATTTTTAAATTTCTTCTATTTGATTGCAAGCTCTTTTAAACAGAAAGTGTGATTTGGTTTGTTTTCTTTTGTACTTTTTTCTACTACAGTATTTCCTTTTCTACAACAGTATTTTATTAGAGTATTTTGCATATAAGGACTGCTTGATTAAAATAAGCCAACAAAATCAAATTAATCAGTTAAAAATCCCTGCAATTCACAGCCAAACTGACACAGAAAGTGTGATTTGGGTAGGAAAATTTTTCCTTAACTCTAACATAGATGTCCAAATATATTGGGATATCTTCCTGTAAACCTAATTTTACCTCTACTTCCAAAAATTTTTACTTTATGATTAATTTAGTTGTCCCATAATTTTTAAGTGAAATTATAAAGTTTGCATTATTCAAAAGTGAAAAAAACAATATTTCCTCTATAGCTCACTATGATATAGTTGTCATCATGCTCAAATTGATATAAACATATATTCCAGCATTTTATATGATAGGCTTGTTGACCTGGTTATGTCTACCCTGTGAGGAGTACAGAGAGATAATTCTGTCAGTAAGGTGATAAAGACATGGATTCAAAGAAGAGGAGTCACAAGGAGGACAGATGTCATTGATTGTATTTGGGAGCTGAGGAATCAAAGAATATTCCTGAGACTTCACAAACTCAGAACAGACATGACAAGGTCAACAAGTTTTTCAGAAACACAGTCTTTGGGAACTAGAATCTTGATCAAATGGGACTTGTGTCTACCATACAAGGGGCTGGGATATATGTTTGTATCAATTTGAGCTTGATTACAGTTATAGCATAGTGAAAAATAAAGGATTTAATATCAAGTCTTCCTGACTCCAGGTACAGCAGTCTGTTCATTATGCCATCTAGGTATCTAATAATCAATATTTAAGTACCCACTGTGTGTGAGATGCACTAAGCTGCTAAGTGCTGAGGATACAAAAAGATAACAGAGAGTCACTAGATTTTATTGAGTAGGGGAAAGGCATAATCAGAACAATACTTAAGGGAAATCATTTAGGCAGCTATGTGGAGAATAGATTGGAGAGAGGAAAGGGTTTAGGTAGAAAAATCAAGTAGGTGTCTGTTGTCATTATCTAGCAGAGAGATGCATTAAGGTGGTGACTGTATGAAGAGAGAGAAGAGATTGGATGTAAAAAAAGCAATAGGCAAATGGATTTAAAAAATGGCAACACTTCAAATAAATATAATAATGAAGACAACTCATTAATGTCTACTCACTCTAAATAATACCAATGACTTCTAACAATTTTGAAATTTGGGACTAATCAATATGCTGGGGGACTTACAGGAGTTCTCTTGACATCATGAGGATACCAATCATGTTTGTTGTTGGTGTTTTAACTTAGTGGCTACCCCATATTCTCTCTCAGACAGGTATTACTTTGATGAAATTGTTTACAATTTTCCATTAATTTTAAGCTATGAAATATTGTTCATTAAGTCTATGAAAACATGACCTGTAAAGAAATAACATTTCAAGAGGCAATTAGTCTCATAGAATCAATAACATGAACATTTTAATATTAACACCATATGGAACAATAAATATATACATGTTTTGAGACATATACATAGGTGACTGTTTAAAAGATGATAAAAAATAGTCTATGACATTATGACCAGATTTTCTTAAAATGTAAAATTTTATCGTAAACCATCACTGGCCATTTCTCTTCAAAATTTAAACTTCTATAAACTCCCATGAATTACTTTAATGTATACATAAAACTATTTGTTGCTCTTTGTCATGAACTAGATACACTTTTCTGTAGTTTCCTTTTAATTTAAAAAATTATTGACTTGCTTCCAATTATATAATTTCGACTATTATTTGTTACATGTGTTTATCTTATTTTTCTCTTCACTTAAAATTGTAGATTTAAAGGGTGCTTGAAAGGCAAGTTTCTCCATGATTATACCTTCAGAATAAAAACCACACCTTCAAATAATACCCAAATCATCACATGGAGATGACCACCTTTTCTTCTTTAAATTATTTAATCATTCATACTAATTAGTCTTTTTATACTTACGGATTGGTTCCCTTTATTTGAATACTATGATGGAAAGCATAAAATACTAAGTATAAGGGTAATTAAGTGATAGTATTGGCTTTGGTGCTCGGTTGCCTTAGGCAATCTCCTTCTCTAGGTTTCAGTTTACTCCTCTGTAATATGTTGAGTTCAAAGAGAGTCTCTCTAACCATAAGACTCAATGTTATGAATACATGAGGCATGACAAAAGCCGAAGGCATCATCCAAACTGTTGAACATTTCTTATAAATAATTTTTCTAATATAACTAATTTTTAAAACATTTTCTTTGTTTCTTCCAAAGGAAAACTGAAAACTAAGCTCACTCTAACTCCATTAACTACTTTCAATTGTTTTTTTTTCTTTTCATGTTGAACATGTAAAATATATATGCTTACTATTTTGCAAATCCTCAAACTATATTTATTACATGACAAAACAGCACATTGATATGATCAATTTAATGTAAAACTCATTAATTCTGTGATTAAAAATCAATCAGAAATGTTTGCTTCAATGAATTGATATAGCAGGTCAATTTTAAAACCATTGAATATCATAGATTTCATCATAGAGTTTTCATCTTTAGCCCAAGAACGCAGGGCATATAATCTATATTAGTGAAAATCTATTTGTTTAAAATTTTTTAAAGCTAGTGATATAAGCTTTGAATATTTTTAAAGGAGGGAAGAAGAAGAAGACAAAGAAGACAAAGAAGAAGAAGAAGAAGAACAACAACAACAACAAGAAGAAGAAAAACAGCAGCAGCAGCAGCAGCAGCAGAAGAAGAAGAAGAACAACAACAACAACAAGAAGAAGAAAAACAGCAGCAGCAGCAGCAGCAGCAGCAGCAGCAGCAGCAGAAGAAGAAGAAGCAGAAGCAGAAGAAGCAGAAGAAGAAGAAGCAGAAGAAGAAGAAGAAGAAGAAGAAGCAGAAGCAGCAGCAGCAGCAAAAGAAGAAGAAGAAGAAGAAGAAGAAGAAGAAGAAGAAGAAGAAGAAGAAGAAGAAGAAGAAAACAGTTGTGATAGGCCATAGTCAGGCCTATTCACATTATAGGAGATGGAGCATGACCTATAGCATTTTCATAAATAATAGTCAGTGTATTTTGCCACAGCCAGAAATGCAAGTTGCATGGGGAGTTAAAAATAGTGCTAACTGGTAGTCCTGCCAGATGGGCAACTGAAACATAAGGGTTTCTTTGTTTCTTGCAGAATAGAATATTTTGTAGTGGTGATGTGGGTGTTATTATCTCTACAAGCACATAAAAATTACCCAGCATTGGGGGAAGCCTTGCCTCCTCAGACTTGGTGAATTTTCCCCACACTGAAGAGGCTGTTCTTTCCATGACTCAGAGGATGTCTGAGTACTCATCAGAATCAACATGTATCCTTGCTCTACATGTAACAACTATCATCTTTTCAAGCTAAATATACCCAATTTTTAACCATTGCAGGTGTCAAGCTAGTCGTTGACACCATTCCATTGTCAAGAATTAGGCTTAATCCTTTTCTCTTCTTCCCTCCCATCCACCACGTTTCTAGGACCTTTTCTCTGTTGATTACGTAATATTTTTTTCCTGGACATACCTTATTTTTACAGATATTTGCATATTGTCTGCCTCCCCCATTAGATTGTGAGCACCTTGAGGGTAGGACTATATTTTGCTTTTATTTATACCCATAAACACAGTTCCTGGCAAATTGTAGGCACTTAAATATTCATTGGCTTATGGACCTATGTTTTAGGAGCATTTATTTCTAAGACTTTAAAGGAAGGGTAAAAACCCATGGTCTAAATTCTTTAAAAGAAATTATACTAAATTATGAGTGGTGTGTGTGTGTGTGTGTGTGTGTGTGTGTGTGTGTGTGTGTGTGCTCTCACATGGAGCATGGGTTAGCCCTCAAAAATTAAATTCTAATAATGATTAATAATGGAAACAGAAATGCTTTTGATGGGGGGAAGTGTTATCTAAAGAGATCAAGACAATTGTAGAAAGCAACATTTTAAGAGGTGAAATAAGAGCAAGGTGAAATGAAGTAGAAGGTGAAGTAAAGGGAAAGTCATTGAGGATGGATGCAAGAGTGGAAGCATTCTGTGAAAAATTATGTCAGGAACAGTGGAATTTACAGTGAGCTGATATTCATGTGAAATGTGACAGATGGCAAAAAGCCATTTTAACCTATTATCTGAGTAGGAGGAATATCAAACATAGTCCAGGACTGCTATTTAGAGTAGATGTGATGTATGATCATCAAGAGAAGACAGAACTATTCAATTTAAATTTTTGATCAAGGAGAATGATCTTGAGAATGGAGAAGAAAGAACAGAAGTAATTGAAAGGGAGTTGAAACCCAAGATAAATAAAGGATTAGAGTTAACTTAAATTCCATCAGTTCAAGTCAGGAAAGACAGATATTTCCAAAGGCAACAACAAGGAGATGTGTTATTTTAAATATTATAGAGAGTAAAAGAAACAATGAAGGATGGGAAAATGTCCTTAAAAAAGAGGAAGAGTATTAAGATAACAAACAGAGGCATGTGAGCTTGAATTTGATTCTTGGCAAAATTCTAGAATCCATTATTTTAAAAAAAGATATTGTCTCAGTATTCAGAAAAGAAAGATCTACTTCTTCAAAAATAGACTATTCAAGACTTCACTATTTTGCTTGTTTGATAGAATTAATAGTAGGTTTAAGTTGAGAGTGCATTTGGTATATCTAAATTTCAGAGAAGCATGTAACAAAGTCTGCCATACAATTTTTTGGATAAAGTAAATATATTGAGTTAGATGGACTTGGGCTAGTTGAAATTTTAGATCCAAAGAATTCATTACTCTATCTCATTTTGAAATGATCTCTAATAGAGTGAACCAGTGAATTGCCATTACATTATATATATATAACATTTTAACCAACAACCCATGTTAAGCTACAGGTGGCACATTTATCAGCTTTCCAGATGTTGTAAAACTGATAGGGATAGCTTCACTTTATATGACAGATTCAAGAATACACATACATATGCATATACACACACAGACATACATACATACACACAGATACACACACAGACACACACACACACAGGGTCTTGATTAAAGGGCTAACCCTGACAACATGGAATATAATAGAAATACATATAAAATCTTGTGCTTATTATTAGAAAAAATAAAGTCAACTTCAAAAATACACGATAAGAGATTTAGATTGATTGTAGATTGTGTGAAAAATTATAGATTATAAACTTTATATCAAACCATTGTGATATAACAATGAAAAATTCATATAGTCTTAGACTACATTAAGAGGAATAATGTTCAGGATGAGTGAGCCTGGTCTGAAGACATCAGAAATACTGCACTTTTTTCAATTTTAGGGATCACATTTAAGAAAGAATACTGATAAACTCAAGTATATCCAGAAGAAGACAACTGGGAAACCTGGATAAAGAGATCATACTAGAGACCATACCCTATGAAAATAGCTTGAAGGCACTAGGGATGGATGCTTAGCCTTGGGAAGAGTTGCAAAGATGATAGACATAACTCTCTATAAATATTTAAAACTTTGTCACAAAAAATGATTTGTCTTCCTCTGCTTGATCCCTTAGTGCAGAGCTAGGAACAATAGATAAAATCTATAAAGAAGCAAATTTAGCCTTCATGTTACAAAGAACTTCCTAAAAATTAGAACAGCTCAAGGTAAGGCTGAATTGGAAGATAATCAGATCTTCACAGGATGGCCTTCAGCAGAGACTGTGTCAGCATATTATTAGGGGTTTTTAAAGGGTATGATTTATTTAGAATGCATTAGACAAGGTAGGCTCTGAACTACTCCCTTCCAACTGTGAGATTTTCTGAATCTCTCGTAGTCTCGTATGATGAATTCCTTGTGAAAAAGCTGAAGTGACTATCTCAAGGTAAGTTTTTAAATGCCTTTACCAGTTAAGCAACAATTCGACAAACATGTATTACATATATACAATTAGTCAATTCAGTGAAGGTAAAGTCAGTCCAACTGGAGTTTTGGCATCAAACTGACAGTTAACTCTACATAAACAAAATTGTTGATTTTTGATGAATTATTTTGGAGTCCTGGAGAAAGAGCCTGTATCTTCTATTTTTCTCTACTATAACAGATCTTTATCTGCTTTGTCACCCCTAATATATAACCTCCACACCGTGCTGACACAAATATGCCCAATTTTCAGTAGAAGTGAACTGACATGGATGTTTGTTATCTACACATTTCTCCTTATTTACTGAAAGAATTGAAAAATAAAGTAATTTTACATATAGTACAAAAGTTTTTATTCTAATACCATGTCCTTACTTTAAAATATGGGTATGTTATATTGGGAAAACAGTAGAACATTTTCAATTAATACAAACTTTCCCATGATACAGCAACTTAACTTATTTTTTAAAGCAACAGTATTCTCTAAGTGTTTCTATTTGCCTGAAATTCATCCACCAGTATGTTGACTCCAAATTATATGTGATCCAAAGTGCAAAGGAAATACATATTATGGATTTGATCTGGCTGCTGTATAATACCCATGGTGTCCTTCAAACTAGGTATGGCAATGAAGAAATCATCATGGACACGTATGACTTGGATAAAAGGCAGCCTGGTCATGTAATAAGAGTGAGGGACAAAAGGTGGACAATCTTAGGTCAACCCTCACGTTATGAATTATTGAAAGACCTCATAGAAGACCTCCAGTCTATTAGGTAGTTTCTGTATGGAAGATTTGAAGAATATGAAGGACATGATTAAGAATTTCTCAGAATGAGAAAGTATGGATGGTTAATGACTCATGTGGTTATGGGAGTACCTACATTGAGCTAGTGGATCTATCTAGATATCTCTCCAAACTGATACTTTTCTTTTGCTTATATAATAGGGAAATAAGAACTCTATAAATGTGATTTAAATGAAAACTTATAATAAATAGGGACAGGAACATTTGTTTATATGACATCTCATCCTTTCTCCATTAGATTGCAATGATGCTTAAGGTAAAGGGATATCCTTTTTGTTTTTTACTTTATATTCTGAGTATCTATACCATATCTCGCATATATTCAATAATCACAGCCCATAGAGATATTTAGATAGATAATCAGATAACTACCTAGACAATAAGAGCTAGTCATTTGGATAGATATATAATCAGTCCAACAGTATCTCAACTCCTTTAGACATAATTTGCTCTTAATACGAGAAACCTAAAATATCAGGGGACCTGGATTTCATTTCAAGCTTTAAGTTAGAGAAGACATTCATCTACCTGTATTTCAGGTTCCTTGTCCATAAAATGAAAAGAACTGACTAAATGATATCTCACATTCAAATGTTGTCTCTGTGAATGTTAACTATTGACTCCCATCGAACAACAACAAAGTAATTATTAATTGTTATCATATTCAGCATTTTGCTTGTATCTTGTGTGTCCCCACTTTTTCAAAGAATGAGGAGGTAGATAAATTTGATAAAGATTCAGGAAAACCCTTCAAATTAAATAAATGCATAATTGAGTCATTGGTGACAATGTAAAGTTGTAATTAGAAAGAACTGGGGGGAAATTATTAAAAAAATGTTTTAGAAGTAAGTTATAATACCAAGGTCTGTCAATTGTCCAGAATCCCTGTAAAATATGAGTACTTTCTTTGAGAAAAGAATCATGATTCATACTGAATAGTATCACAAAAATGAAATTGTTTACATTTTAATGGGCAAGAAATGATTCATTATTGAAGTGGGATTCATTCCTAAATTAGCTTTCTGTTTACAGTCATACTATTGACTATTCAAAGCAAAGATCAAAATGAATTCAAAACTCAAACAAAGAATTTAAAAAGAGGAAAATGATATGGCATGCAATTAAAAGCATTTTCTGCCTAACATATTAAGCAAGTTATTGACATGGAAACATGGGAATTAGATGGAGAAAAAGAAAAAATCAACCACAAGATAGAAATTTCATACACAAATTTAATTGTTTTGAAACAAGTAACATAAGGAAGAAATCAAAATAGTTTCAATGTTCCTTAGTCAGCAAACACATGACTTATGCACCAATTTGATATAGATGGCACAGACAATCAATAAACAGGAGAAAAAATGGAAAAGATTTTTACAAACTGTTTACATTGTGAAGAAGCATAGAGTCTTTGCTTTGCATACTTTATAGGTCTGTGCATGCTTACAGGGGAAATGGAAATGTGACTCAAAAATAAAATCACAAAATTGGTTGCAATAAACCAAGTATATACAGCATAGATTTATCCAAATACCATATAATTTTCAATTTGGCAATTAAAAATTTTCAAAGAATTTGAAGGAGGCAAAGATACTGAAGGGATTGAAAAAAGCCTAATACTTCATTATTGCGCTCAAATGTATATATGGCAACTTCAGTATCCCTGAACTGACATCTCTCTGAGTCATAAGTTCTATCCACTGTGCCACCTAGCTGCCCAACTCTTGATGCTTCTGCATCAAGAATGATCCATGCCAATGAAATCACAGATCCAGTCAACATTATTCATATAGGTATACACAAATCTATACACACCGACATACCTTCATCTACATACACAGAAGACTTTTATATTTTATAAATAATCCCATCATATCATTGAGTTAAAATGATATATTTCAAAATAAGTTATGTGGGTTCTATGACATACAACTAAAGTTAGATTATTAGATAAGGTAAATAAATACAACGGACAGATGGATAGATTAGATATACACATTTGTGTATATCTATGTAGATAGATGGATATATAGATAGAAAGATAGATAGATAGATAGATAGATAGATAGATAGATAGATAGATAGATAGACAGTGAGAGAGAGTACTGCATGGTTTTGAGTCCTCCATCATTAGCACACTTCCACCTAAGCTCATCACAAGGAAATTCATCATGATGGAATTTACTTTAGTTTTAATAGTCACAACTCCTAAGTATCTTCAATTGCTGCTATGCCTCTGATTGGAGGGATATATGGAGAAGGAACACAACAACAACAAACAAATTCTTCCAAAGTGCCCTCCCTTTAAAGAATCCCAGAAGTTCAGCAAACCCTTCTTTCCTGCCAGCTTTAATGTTTGTTTTCAATTTCACTATCATAATGACTCTTGTACTTATTATATATGCTAGACACTGTGATAAGCCCTTTAAAATTATCCCATTCGATCCTCACAACAACCCTGAAATGTAGCTTTCATTATTATTTCTATTTGATAGTTGAGAAAACTCTGGCAAATAGTTAAGTGACTTGCCCAGGTCACACAACTACTACGTTTCTGAGGCCTGATTTGAAATGACATCTTCCTGAGTCAGGACTTCTTGACTCCAAATCTGCTGCTTTATCCACCAATCCAATTAGCTGCTCAATGCTTTGTGTTTCTACATTAAGAGTTTCCTATGCTAATGAAATCACAGATTCAGTCAATATTATGCAAATATGTATATGTATACACAAAACCATACCCTCATTCATACAATATATACACAGAAAATATGTATGTTTTGCAAATAATGCTATCATATCATTGAATTAATATATTCTGAAATAAGTTATGGGAGTTCTATAATTAGAGATAGATTATTAGATAGATAAGATTAGATAGATAAGAAAAATTAAATAAATTAGACAGATATAGATAAAAGGAAGAGAAAGAAGGAAGGAAGGAAGGAAGGAAGGAAGGAAGGAAAAAGAGGAAAGAAACAAGCAAGGAGGGAAGGAAGAAAGGAAGATGCTCATTGATATAAAGGAAAAGGATATATTTTTTCTTTTGAAGGTCAAACTTCATGAACTCCAGGACAATGTCAAGCAATTGATCAAATGTTGAGATAATTGGCAACAGAGGCTAAATGTTATGGAAGAAAAGCATTAATCTGACTAGAGCAAAGGCTCTCAAACTTCTTTTTTTTTTGTCTAAGGACCCCTTTGTATTCTTAAAAATAAATGAGAATGCCTCATAGAGCATTTGCTTATGTGGATCATATTTATCCACCTTTACCATATTAGAATTTAAATATCTTAGTAATACAAAAATAGTTTTGATTTTGCATACCTCTAAGAACCATATTGAAGACTTTCAAGTGTCACTCCTTCATATTTTGAGAACCCCTGGATTAGAAAGATTTAACAGGCTACTACAACTTCATTTCTCTTTTTGTTGACCTAGGTGACTGTCATATTCACTCATAACTTAGTGCTAAAACATCGATATAAATAATTTATACTTCAAAATGTACACTTTCTAACATTAGGAAATAATATTATTATAAAGTTATAAGAAAAAGTAGTATAATACCTTAGGGATATAGCATTTATAGGAGAGGCAACCTAAAAACACTATATTATTCCTTTGAGAACATAAAACACTAAACTTTTTAATTGCAGTTTAGAAAAATAAAGCTTTTTAAAGAGTCTAATGTCTGTCATAGCTTGAGAAATTTGGATTTAGAATTCTGATTCTGAGAAACATCTGAGGATGTTTTTGGGCCTTTGCATCTCTTGTCATAAGGAACAATTGACACCCACAGAACTCTTTTCTCTGTCTCTGTCTCTCTGTCTCTCTCTCTCTGTCTCTTTGTCTATGTCTATCTCTGTCTCTCTCTGTCTTTCATTCTCTGTCTCTGTCTCTGTCTCTGTCTCTCTCTGTCTCTGTCTCTCTCTCTCTCTCTCTCTCTCTCTCTCTCTCTCTCTCTCTCTGTAAACTTCTCAGTAGTTACCCCCACATTCCAAGCAGGGGCCACAGATCCAAGTGGTGCCAGATCTAGGAGAAATGCATATAACTCTCTTTCTAGTTTCCCTCAGGTTCATTCACTTCTTCTTCCTTTTTTTAAGGAACTCCTAGAACATTTTTATTCACATATTTCTTTTTTCTGGATCTTCATTCATATCAGAGGCATTTACTATGGCTATCCCCAAGCATCAGTCCTGTGTCCAATTTTTACTTTTTTTCTATTCTTTATATTATCTCACTGAGTGATCTGATCAGCTGCTATGGTTTCAATAATCGTCTTTACATAGATAGCAATATCCAGCCCTGGTCTTACTCCAGAGCCCTATTTCATATTATGAACTCTCTACTGGACATTTGGAATTGGATTTCTTGTAGGCATCTCAAACTCAAATGTCTAAGGCATAACTCAACAACAACAGCTTGTGTGGGATGAGTGAGAGGATTTAAAACTTGATTGTGTCCTATTTCCATTCATTTACACAGACTGTACACATCTCTTTTCATCTCTGACTCAGAATCAGTGGCTTCACTTAATGCTCAGTTCAAGTGTTGCATTCTACTAGACACATTTCCCCATCTCCCTAGATGCTAGTGCCTTCCCCTTTAACACTCTTGTGCCTACTTTCCACTGATCTTATGTATGCCTATTTATGTATGTATTTTCTTGCCATTAGAAAATAAGCCTCTTGCAGGCAGAGACTGGTTTTTCCTATTCTTTGTATCCATGGTATTTGACCCAACTACTGGCATTTAGCAAGGCTTAAGAAATGATTGTTTATGGACTGGTGGACTGATTGTCATGCTCCATCTCTGCTACAAATCACAATGTCCATAATAGTCTTGCAATAGATATCTGGCCTTCTTCTTATTGATACTGCTATAGCTGCTTGGGCTGCCTGCATCTGGTTTCATCTTTTTCAAGACTTCTTTGTACATCAATCTTTACCTCTCTTATGTGACCTTCTCTACCAAGTTTCTGATCCCTGTTCCTTGCTTCCTGATACTCCTGAGCTCTTACATGACCTGTCTTCTTGGAATTCTGTTACTTTCATTGTCTTCAAAGTTTATATTGATTTTCTATGCCCTTGAACCTAGCCTAATTATTTTAAACCAAGTTGGCTTTCTACTCTTCTTATTGATAATATTTGACTCTGGACTCTTTTTCCCAGTCTGGGTTTATGATTCTGAAGCACCCAGCCCCACTCTAACTGATGTTCTGTCTTTAAGCCTTTGCTTTTCTAACCCTGGATACCTGACAGACTTTTAGTTGGTTTTATACTGATGTACTCTTTCTATTGTTACATAAGACTTTCTGCATTATTTGGATTTGAAAGACTGGACCTAGGAAACTAGTTATCTTTCCCAAATTAGGCATCTTAGAATTATGTTCATTGAAAGACATGAGTTTTCTTGATCACAATTATGATGGAATCTTCGAGTCCCATTGTCAAAAAGAAAACTGATTATTCTTGCGTAGGGCTAGTTTTTATAAGAAAAATACTATTTGATATTTATATAGCACTTTAAAGTTTGTTAAGCACTTTTTAAAAGCCTAACATTTGATCCTCATGAGGGACATAGAGTAGTTGTTGTGGTATCATTATCTCCATTACACCTAAAGAAAAGCTAAAGCAGGAGATGGAGTTTTTATTTAGAAGTACAATTAATAGACCAGTTTGACTGGAATGGTGAATGTGTGAAGGACAGTTATATGAAATAAGATTGGAAAGGTTAAATGGGGACAAGAATGGAAGGGCTTTAGATGTCAGGATAAGGAGTTTGTACTTTATCCTGAGGTCATATGAGGGATTTAAACCTTTTCAAAAAAAAATCCAAAAAAACCAATTTCAGGTCCAGCATTTTATCCACTGGGTCAGAAGGTGGAACCCAGGAGGCTTCTGCTTATTTGAAAGAACAAAGATCAAGTGATAGGGATTACTGAGTTGATCCACCATTGGCACTATGATTTCTTCAAATTTTGACTGTAGATGTGACCCTTTTGAGCTTCTACATTTGGCATTAGTCCACTCCTGTTCTCTCCTCTACATTTATTGCCCATTTGATGAGTGGCAGTTGCCAATTAAATTGGTAGAGGATAAGGCTAAAGTGTTCTGAGACCTAGAGTGGCTAAAAGGCAGGATAGGTCAAATTATGGCTCATTCCAGTTTCCAGGCCCTGTTCTCATGAGGCATTGCATTTCTGAGGGCCAATTTAGATGAAAAATGTTCAGGAATGGCATGGTTCAAAATGAACCTATTCAGGGCTGAACATCAGTTCTTGAGCCTCAGGGTATCACTGCTGATGATCTCTCTGTTGTTTGTGCAAACCAGAGCTGCCACCAGATCAATGATGGTGCACCAATTTTTTTCTGAATAGTCAGGGCTTCTTTTGGTGTGAATAAGAGAAAGCAATTTATAAACAAACATTCCATGATATATTTTGAAAACCAAACCTTAACCTAAAAATTATTTTTAATCATATTTGTCAAAAGATACTCAATAAAAGCAAGATAAAAATGAAATATACATATCTAAGTATGCTATTCAAAACCACTTAATTATTATGCCATACTTCACCACAAAGCTTCCCCAGTCATCACCAAATGGATAAAACAAACAATTGAACAAAAACCTAAACAAACCAAAACAGAGACCTTCCCCTAAACTCTTGATCCAGGGTAAAAAAACCCAGCCTTATGGGACCTTGCACCTGCTACTATATTAACTTCATTTAAAAGAATCATTCTAATAACTACCCTCTTCCACAAATTACTATTAAAGTATTTTCTCTTAGTTTTTTTGTTCCATTGTCTTCAAACTTCTTTCTTTTTCCTTTTAAAGAGTTTGCAAAAAAGAGATTACATGTTTCTAGATTTGCTGGCTTGAAACCCTGTAGTAGCCCTTTTCCATTCAGAAAAAAAAAATCTTACCCTTCCTCCCTCCCACCCTAACTGTAACTCTTGGTAAAGTTGGAGTTATTCAGAATTTTCATGGAATTTGAAAACCATTACGAAAGCAAAATTACATAAAACCACTTCTAAATAAAACATACCTATGTGGGCATGTGTATATAAATAAGAGTATATTTACATATATAAATATACACATGATAGGTAAATTTTACTCATAACTAATATATCTTTTTCCATGACCTTTAGTTATTTGAAACTATATTAGTACTTATGTTTCTAAGAATCCATTTAATCATAGAAACACCAAATTTCAGACTTGGAAGGGACTTAAAAATTTATCTGTCACAAGCCATACCTTAAGTATGCATATTTTTATTACGTCTCTCTATAATGATCATTTAGCTACTGCTTGACATTTCTAGTAACAGTGAGGTCACTAACTTAAAAAAAACATTCAAATTGGGGAAAGCTCTATAAACTTTGTTCCTAAGATTTTGTCTTATTTGTGCTGTTTCTGAGTTAGACCAAACAGATCATGTGAGAATTCTTAAAAATTTATGAAGACAATGTTCATGTCTCCTCTATCACTCTCTGCATGTCCCCTCACATCTAAGTTGAACATAATCATTTGCTGTGAATTATTTTTTTATGACAGGCTTTTGGGTGAGCTTCTTATCCATGTTGTCCTCAGAATTAATTCCAGCTAATTTCTTCTCCCCTGACTTTTGATAGCTGGAAATGAACATGATAATCCAGGAGTTCTTTGATCAGGACAGAGTATAGTGCTATGCATAGTAATTTCCTTCCAGCAGGACATTCTATTTCTGCCAAAATAGTCTAAGATTGCAGTAATTTTTTGGACCAAAGCATAATGCTGTTAAATTGAATTTGATTCATTAAATCCCCATCAGTTTTTCACAAGATCTTCCATCTTCACATTATTTCTCCATGCTCTTCTTGAGAAATTGATTTTGTGTACCCCAGTGAAGGACTTTACATTTATCATGATTTAATTTCTTCTTAATTGCTTTAGCCTTAATAATTTCAGCTTTTTGAGATATTTTTGTGGTTTTCTAATTCTTTCATTCAAAATATTAGTTCTCACTCACTTGTTGTTTAGGATCATAGCTTTAGAGCTGGAAGGGACATTAGAGGTCATCTTGTCCAAACTCCTCATTTTAAGATGAGGAATGGAGGTCCACAGAATTTAAGTAACTAGCTCGTGATCACTCAAGTAGGAAATGACAAAGCCAAAGTTCCAATGGAATATCTTTGACCCAAGAGTTTAAGTTATTTCCATTGTACCATGATAAATAATTATAGTTTGAAATATGAGATAAACCAGAAGTACAATTCAGTAATCTTACAAAAATGTACCCATTTTTGTTGAGAAGATTTTGAGATTAAACATTGGTTGATAGATTGCCTTTTCTCTGACAAATTACTTATGTTAAGAAAATAAATTCTTCAGTTATTTCAGTTTTAGGAAACTGAATAGTGAGATTTTTTTCCACTACAATTTTCTAGTTTCATATCTCATTTGCTCCTTATTCTTAGAATTTTTCATGACATGGTAACTGGAATGCTCCAAAAAAGAAAGTACATTATGGAGTTAGATCAGGCAGATGTCTGAGTGCTTTGATGAGGCTGAAGCAGAAGAGATACTCCAGTTCCTAAATAGAGGAAAGTGATATCGCATTGCCTATCATCTATCATTTTTCCTCCTCCCATGAGATTGGCAGACAGCCAATAAAACACTCACTATAGTTTTCTATTGATTCTCCTGTGGCTTGGAGAATGTAGTGTACATTTCTGGTTTGGAAATAATGTAATTATGTTGATAATGAGTGAAAATCTGTTGTAGACAAATAAAAATAATGTAGATGCAATTTATGGTAGGATCGGGGTGAGAAGGTAGTTTCTGATCTATTCTTGTTAAGAAAAAAATCATTCAATAAAAAATTTAGCGAATTATATTAATGTGCTTTTCCATGATCATTTATAAAATGGGCACATGGAAAAGAGGTTTTTCACTTCTATGTGCTTTCATATTTTTTTCTCTTAAGGAAAACCAATTCTTTTGGTGGGGAGAGGAAGTTAGAACTTTTCAAACTTTAGCTACAAAAATTCTGAATCCATCTATGAGTTCACTATAAAAGTATTTTAGTAATACTTGGGAATTTTATATTGATGCATTTTATTTGAAAAGCCACTCTGAGTGTGGGTGAATGCATTTTTTTACCTCTGAAGAATCAAGGTCTTTCAAATATTTCTTTACTTTCTTCCCACACAAGCAATCAGAAAACTAATTTAGGACCTAGTTAGCAGCTAGGTAGGGGTATGCAGTGAATAGCACACTAGGCCTGGAGTCAGGAAGATCTGAGTTCAACTTTGTTGAACACACAACTAGTTGTTTGGCCCTGGGCAATTCACTTAACCTACATATGACCCTTCATTTCTATATCTTTTCATACTTCCTGATTCCCATGTCAAATATAGTATCCTTACCTCTACATCACAGAAGTTTCAACTTCCTTTAAATCTTGGCTCAAGTGCCAACTTTATGGCTGGGGTCCTTGAATTTTTTTTGAACTTCTACCAGTGTATTTCTATATAGTTTGTTTCCTTTGTAATCCTATGTATTTTATTTTATGCATTTTAAAATATTATTCTGAGATGGCACCCATAGGCTCCACCAGACTGCCAAAGAGGTCCATGATGCAAAGCAAATCAAAACCCCCTATTCTCTGAATCATCTCAATAGTCATCTCCTTTCATCTCTAAACTACTGTATAATTTTGATTGTAGAAATTGTTGAAAATATGGAATGAAGAAACTTTCTACTTCAAAATACACACTGTCATTCAACAACTTTTCATTTTGCTTATAGTGTGTCTTTTTGATTATCCATCAAGTTTTAACTAGATATGAATACAAAATACTCTCATGAATGAAACTTGGTTTCTTTCCTTCCCTGGCAGCCAGTAGGGGGAAAAGATATTGTGGGCTTCTGGATACTGGTGCATCCTTGGGCCCTTTGTCACCCAGAGCCAATAAGTTCCTGCTAGGACATGGCTGGCCCTGATTATTCTAAGAGAGGTAGAATTAGTGACTGTAATCTACACTTTGCACTTGAGTGAAAATAAGGCCAAGAGCACATGGCCTTGATGTTGCTTTTTGTCTGTGTTGTACTATTCTTTCCCATCTTAGGTGAAGGGATATTTCAGATAGAATGGACTAGGCTGCAACCAAGTGATTTTAAAAAAAAGATTGGGACAGCTACTAGAGGTCTGGGAGTGTAATCCCACGCAAGAGGTTTGGACAGACAAGCCTGATTTAACTGCATAGCCTCTGGAAGCTATTACAATCCATGCCAGTAATAAATTGACCCAACAGAAAAGATGTTGGGAAGATGGAGGGCAGAGCCAAAATGGGGGAGTGAAAACAGGGACTTACCTGAGCTCTCTTAAAAATTCTGCCAGATACCTCTAAAAAAGTAAGCAGATTTGAGAGAGATGGAATACACTAGAAGACTAAGCGTGGCAGATTTCCTGCCCAGGAAAGTCCCCAGGGTCGATGGTACAGATCAGTAGGCTGGGAGAGTGCCAGGCAAATGGAAGTAAGCCATGCTGGAGTGGGAGTGGGAGCAGTCCTGGGGCTGAATTGCTGGTTGTGGTGGCAATCCCTAGGCCTCTCAGCACAGGACAGGAGTCTGTTGGAGCTTTCTGAGACAGAAGGGCAGAGCCTACAGCAGCAGTAGCTACTCCCAGAGCTCTTGGCCCATGGACTAAAGGTTTGAAACTCATCTCCTTGAACATCTGGGAACCATGGTGACCAGGTAAAATGGCTCTCATCCTCCCCTTGAATAGCCAGAGAATACTGCCCTAGGAGAA
The DNA here is from genome assembly GCA_028646595.1 of Phalanger gymnotis. Lineage (NCBI taxonomy): Eukaryota > Metazoa > Chordata > Mammalia > Diprotodontia > Phalangeridae > Phalanger > Phalanger gymnotis. The sequence goes on from CM053626.1 coordinate 85,602,592, forward strand.
ACCCTGGAATAAAGGAGCCAGAAGTGGGGGTTCAGTAGTCTTTTAGGTTGGGAGGCAGGGGAGATGACCCCCTTTAATGGTGCTGGAAAGAGGCCAATGAAGGAAGAGAGACATCTCAGCAACCCTCACCTTAGCAAATCAGAGAGAGTTCCTGAGATCCAGGGGGATGAAGCCAGCAAGTACCATCACCAGGACCCCAGGCATGCCTTTGCACAGCCAGGGATATAAGCAGACACCAGCACAGATAACAGCTGAGACCACCTGTCTTATATAGCGCAGCCCTAGGGGCAGAGGACCATCAGCCAGAACACTCCTCCCACACACCTCATGCTGTGACCCTTGGGGAAAGCTCAAAATGACTTCACCGTGCCTTGATCCTTGGCACACACGAGCCAGGTTCAGCTCAGCACCAGGTAAGTGGCAACATTATGTACTCTCTAGATGACAAAACCAGAGGCCACAGAACACAAAGCCAGCAACCAGGCCCCCAGTTCCCAGGACAAGAAGCTTGGAACAGTGTCCCCTGTGCCCCAGAAGCAGAGATCCACTTTAAAAGCCAGGAAAAAAGACAACCACCATGAAGAAGCAGTCCAGAAAAACAAAGACCATTGATTCTTACTATGGAGACAGGGAAGATCAAACTAAGAATTCGGAAGAGGACAGCATTGATGCTATACCCACATCTGAAATGTCAAAAGGGAATGTGAACTGGTCTCAAGCCCAAAAAGCATTCCTGGATGAGCTAAAGGAGGATTTTAAAAGCCAAATTAGAGAGGTAAAAGAAAAATGGAAAAAAATTCACTGATGAAGACAAATATTTAAAAGTAAAATTGGTGAAATGGTTACAGTTTACGGAACCTAATTGGAGAAAATGACTCTTTGAAAAGTAAAGTTGCCCAAATGGAAAAGGAGCTACAGAAGCTAAATGGAGAAAACAATTCATTAAAAATTAGAATTGGTCAAGTAGAAGCTAATGACTATATGAGGCATCAAGAATCGGTCAAACAAAATCCAAAGAATGAAAAAAAAATAGAAGAAATCATGAAATATCTGATTGGAAAAACGACTGACCTGAAAAATAGATCCAGGAGAGATAATCTAAGAATTATTGGTCTACTGGAAAGTCATGAAGAAAAAAAGAGCCTGGACATTATCTTCCAAGAAATCACTAGTAAAAATTCCTGGAGGTCCTAGAACCAGAAGGTAAAATAGTCATCGAAAGAATCCACTGATGACCCCCTGAAAGAAATCCCAAATTGAAAACATCAAGGAATATGGTAGCCAAATTCCAGAATTGTCAGGTCAAGGAGAAAATACTGAAGGAGCCAGAAAAATATCAAATATCATGGAACTACAGTAGGATCTTGAGGCTCTACCTTAAAAGATCAGAGAGATTAGGATGTGATATTCAGAAAGGAAAAGGAGATTGGACTACAAGCAAGGATAAACTACTCAGAAAAATTGAGCATAATTTTTCAGGCAAGGAGAAGTATATTCAATGAAATAAGGAACTTTCAGGCCTTCCTGATGGAAAGGCCAGAGCTCAATGGAAAATTTCAATTTCAAATACAAAACTCAAGAGAGACATAAAAAGACAAACAAGGAGATTAAAAACCTTTTTATTCAATAGGGGCAAGTTGTTTATATCCTTATACGTTACATAAATAAGTGTTAATCTTGAGAATGGTATAGTTATTGTGACAATTGAAAGGGATATTCATAGATAGAGTACGTGAGTATAAATTATCTAATGTGATGATAAAAAGATAATCAAGTGGTGCAAAGGGATTGATCTGGGAGAAGAGGTAAGAAGGAGGTAGAAAAGGGTAAATTACATCACATGAAGAGGCAAAAACATATAATATTAGAGGGAAAGAAGGGACAAAGAAGAGAAGTGTTTGAGCTTTACTCTCATCAGATTTAGTTCAAGGAGGGAATAACATATTCTGATATGTATAGAAGTCTAACTTGTCCTACAGGCAGTAGGAGGCGAAAGGGGAAAGAAAGGGGGGGGGTGGTTAGAAGGGAGGAAAGAAATAGTAAGGGAAAAGGGCAAGATAAGGGAGGGGGGTTGACAGGGAGGGAAGATTGAGGGAGGCACTGGTCAAAAGCAAAACTCTTTCAATGAGGGGAAGAGAGAAAAGAGAAATAAAAGCATAAACAGGGAGGGAAACAGGATGGGAAAAAAGACGCTGACAATAATCATAACTCTGAATGGGATGAACTCTTCCATAATATGGAGAAGGACAGCAGAATGGATTAAAAACCACAATCTACCAAGATGTTGTTTACAAGAAACACATTTGAAACAGTGGTATACACACAAGGTAAAGGTAAAAGGCTGGAGTAGAATATGTTATTCTTCAGCTAAATTAAAAAAAAAAAGCAGGGGTAGCAATCCTAATCTCAGACAAAGCAAAAGTCAAGATAGATCTAATTAAAAGAGATAGGGAAGGAAACTATATCCTGCTAAAAGGCACCATAGACAATGAAGTAATATCATTAATTAACATCTATGCGCCAAGTGGTATAGCATCCAAATTTTTAGAGGAGAAGTTAAGAGAATTACAGGAAGAAATAGACAACAAAACTATACTGGGGGGGAGGAACCTCAACCTCCCCCTCTCTGAACTTGATACATCTAACCTCAAAATGAAGAAGAGAGAAGTTAAGATGGTAAATATAATTTTAGAAAAGATAAATATGATAGACCTCTGGAGAAAACTGAATGGGGGTAGAAAGAAATATACCATTTTCTCAGTGGTACATGACACATGCACAAAAATTGACCATACACTAGGGCATAAAAACCTCACACTCCAGTGCAGAAAGGCAGAAATAATCAATGCATCCTTTTCAGATCATGATGCAATGAAAATATTTGTAATAAATGGCCATGGAAAGATAGACTAAAAACTTATTGGAAACTAAATAATCTAATCCTAAAGAATGAGTGGGTCAAAGAACAAATCATACAAACAATCAATAACTTCATTCAAGAGAATGACAATAATGAGACAACATACCAAAACTTATGGGATGCAGTGAAAGCAGTTCTTAGGGGAAGTCTTACGTCTCTGAATGCTTACATGAATAAAATAAAGAAGGAGATTAATGAATTCAGTGTGCAACTGAAAAAACTAGAAAAAGATCATGTTGAAAAATCCCAATTAAATACCATATTAGACATACTGAAAACCAAAAAAAGAGATTAACATTAAAATCCAGAAAACTATTGAACTAATAAATAAAAATAAGAGCCTGTTTCATGCAAAAAACAATAAAATTGATTAACCTTTGGTCAATTCGATTAAAAAAAGAAAGAAGAAAACCAAATTACCAGTATCAAAAATGAAATGGATGAATTCACCTCCAGCAAAGAGGAAGTTGAAACGATAATTAAGAATTATTTTGCCCGATTGTTATGTCCATAAATTTGATAGTCTTAGGGAAATGGATGAATATTTACAAAATGTAAATTGCCCAGGTTACAGGAGAGGAAGTAAAATACTTAAATAACCCCATCTCGGAAAAAGAAATTGAACAAAGCATCAATGAACTCCCTAGGAAAAATCTCCAGGGCCAGATGGCTTTACAAGAGAATTCTATCAAACATTTAAAGAACAATTAATTCTAATCCTTTATAGAATATTTAGGAAAATAGGTGGAGTCCTACCAAATTATATTTATTACACAAATATGGTACAAACACAGAAAAGCCAAAACAGAGAAAGAAAATTATAAACCAATTTCCCTAATGAACATAGTTAAAAAATTTTTAAATAAAATATTAGCAAAAAGATTGCAGCAACTTATCATGAGGATAATACAATATGACCAGGTAGGATTTATTCCAGGAATGCAAAGCTGGTTCAATATTAGGAAAATTATGAGCATAATTGATTTTATTAACAATAAAACCAGCAGAAACTGTATGATTATCTCAATAGATGCAGAAAAAGCTTTTGACAAAATACAACATCCATTCCCATTAAAAACACTAGAAAGCATAGGAATAAACTGAGTCTTCCTTAAAATGATAAGTAGCATCTACCTGAAACCATCAGCAGTGTAATGGGGATAAGCTAAATGCATATCAAATAAGATCAGGGATGAAACAAGGATGTCCATCATCACTCCTGTTATTTAATTTGGCATTAGAAATGCTAGCTTTAGCAATAAGGAAAGAAAAAGGAATTGAAGAAATTAGAATAGGCAAAGAAGAAATTAAGTTCTCACATTTTGTAGATGATAGGATTATATACTTAGAGAATCCTAGAGAATCAAATACAAAACTACTTGAAATAATAAATAACTTAAGTGAAGGTGCAGGATATAAAATAAACCTGCATAAATCAGTGGCCTTTCTGTATAATACTAACAAACCAAAACAGCAAGAGATAGAAAGAGAAATTCCATTTAAAGTTATTGTGAACAATATAAAATATTTGGGTGTCTACCTGCCAAGACAAACCCAGGAACTATATGAACACAATAACTACACACTTCTCATACAAATAAAGTCAGATAAATAAATGGAAATACATCAATTGCTTGTGGTTAGGTGAAGATAACATAATAAAAAATGACAACTTTACCTAAATTAATTTACTTGTTTAGTGCCATACCAATCAAACTACAAAAAGATTATTTTATAGAGCTAGATAAAATAATAATAAAATTCATCTGGAAGAAGAAAAGATCCAGAATATCAAGGGAATTAATGAAAAGAAATGCTAGGGAAGAAGGCCTAACAGATGTAAAACCACATACTAGATATTAAATTGTATTATAAATCAGCAATCAAGGTCACCTAGGTAGTGCAACGAATAGAGCACTGGTCCTTGAGTCAGGAGGATCTGAGTTCAAATCCAGACTCAGACACTTGACATAATTACTATTTGTGTGACATTGGGCAAGTCACTTAACCTCAATTGCCCTGCCTTCCCTCTTCAAAAAAAAAATAAATCAGAAATTATCAAAATTACTTGGTGCTGGCTAAGAAATAGAGTGGTGATCAGTGGAATAGTTTAGGTACATGAGACACAATTGTTAATGATTATAACAATCTACACTTTGATAAATGCAAAGAAGAATTTACTATTTCAGAAAAATTGCTGGGGAAATTGGAAAATGGTATGGCAGAAATTGGGCATAGACCAATATCTTACACTGTATACCAAAATAAAGTCAAAATGGGTTCATGACTTAGATATAAAGGGTAATATCATAAGCATTTTTTGAAAAAAAAGGAATAGTTTACCTTCCAGACTTATGGAGAAGGGAAGGATTTATGATTAAACAACAGATAGAGCACAATACAAAATGCAAAATGTATAATTTTGATTACATTAAATCAAAAAAATTGGTACCTACAAAGCCGATTCAACCAAAATTAGGAGGAAAGCAGAAAATTGGGAAATAATTTTTGCAAACAGTGTCTCTGACAAAGGCCCAATCTCTAAAATATTCAGGGAACTGAATTAAGTTTATAAGAATACAAATCATACCAAATTGAAAATTGGTCAATAGATCTGAACAAGCAATTTTCAGAGGAAGAAATTAAAGATATCTGTATTCATACAAAAAATGTTCTAAATAACTATTGATTAGAGAAATGCAAATCAGAACAAATCTCAGGTACCGCATCTCTCCTGTGAGATTGGCTAACATGTCAAAATAGGAAAATGAAAAATGCTGGAGAAGATGTCGGAAAATTGGAACAATATTGCATTGTTGGTGGATCTGTGAATTGATTAAACCATTCTGGACAGCAATTTGGAACTATGCCCAAAGGGCTGTAAAAATGTGCATACTCTTTACCCAGCAATACCATTTCTAGGGCTGTATCCCAAAGAGATCATACAAGTGGGAAAAGGACCCACATGTACAAAAATATTTATAGCAGCTCTTTTTGTGGTGGCAAAGAATTGGGAATCAAGGGGATGCCCATCAATTGGGGAATGGCTAAACAAACTGTGGTATATGAATGTAATGGGATACTATTGTGCTATAAGAAATGAGAACCAGATGAACTTCATAAGAACCTGGAGAAACTGAATATGATCTGATGATGAGTGAAGGAGGCAGAACCAGGAGAACATTGTACACAACCACAGACACATTGCTTCTGTGATGAATAACTTTGATAGACTTAGCTCTTCTCAACAATGCAAGGGTCTACGACAGCTCCAAAAGATGCATGATGGAAAAGGCTATCCACATCTGAGAAAGAATTAAGGAGTCTGAATGAACATTGAAGCAAACTGTTTGCTCTCTCCTATTTTTTATTTTACTTTATTTGATTTTTGGCTTTGTTTTGTCTTTTTATTGGTTCATTTCATTGGTTATAATTCTTCTTTGCAACTTGATTATTGGGAAAATAAGTTTAATGTGAAGGTATACATAGAACCTATATCAGATCACATGCTATCTTGGGGAGGGGAGGAGGGAGAAAGGGGGGATTAAACTTGGAACTCAAGAACTTGTGGAACTGAGTGTTGTGAACTAAAAAAAGAATTAATTAACTTAAAAAAAGAATTGAAAATCAAGGGGATGCCCGTCAATTGGGAAATGGCTAACCAAATTGTGGCATATGATTATAATGGAATACTATTGTGCTATAGAGATGGACTTCATAAGAACCTGTAGAGTCTTATATGATCTGATGATGAGTGAAGTGATCAGAACCAGGAGGTCATTGTACATAACCACAGACACATTGTTCTGTGATGACTAACTTTGATAGACTTGGCTCTTCACAACAATGCAAGGTTCTAAGACAGCTCCAAAAGACTCATGATGGGAAAGGCTAAACCACATCCAGTGAAAGAATTATGGAATCTAAATGCAGATTGAAGCAAACTATTTTCTCTCTCTTTTTTTCTTTTCTTTTTTTTTTGTTTTGTTACATCTTTCTTATGTTTCATTTCATTGGTTATAATTCTTCTTTACACCTTGATTAGCAGGAAAATAAGTTTAATACGAAGCTATATGTAGAACCTATATCAGATTACATGTCACTTTGGGGGAGGCAGTGGGGATAATAAAGGGGAAAAATTTGGAACTCAAAAGCTTGTGGAATTGAGTCTGTAAGCTAAAAAATTAATTAATCTGTTAAATAAAATAAATAAAATTAGATAAAAAAGATGTTGGATTCTACAAATGAGGGAGTTATTGTTCTTCAGGTATGCCACATTTGGAAATAAACTTGGCAGATGAATATTTTGTTGCAATTGCTTTATATTTGAACCCATTTCCCCATGCACTGAGTAGATAATGGGAACAGCATGCCCTTGGTTTGAAGGAATGTACTTGTAACTTCTATTCTTGCAATATGTTTCCAGTAACTATCCATCTGTAAAGGCTAATTGATATCAATTGGTTAAATGATACAGGGGTGCTAATCCCTGGTCAATGGATGATTTAGGGGAGATAGTAAATTATTTCTGATGATTGCTATGAGGGAGAACACACTAGAATGAAGGTACAAGTCTATAACATTAGAAAGACTTTGTATTACTCCTGAGGGGGCATTCCTATTGCTGTAAGAGATTCAGCAAGCCTTCCCCTGCAGACCTGTAACAACAATGCTACTTGCCAGTACTGTGGTGTGTAGACCAAAACACCAGCACACAGGAGGGCTGCTAGTACAAGTTCTTTGATCTGATTTTCTAAGGAAAGCAGCTTTAATGGGTATACAATCTCACTTTAAACATACATATATTATTCACTTAATTGAGGGGAAAATGTCAGCACCCTGAACTTCAGAGAAAAAAACAAACAGAAATTTCAAGTGGAAATTATATAACTGGAGCAAATTAACACAAATCAGCAGACAGGCTTCTAGCTGCATGTCCAAGACATTACATACATAATTACCAGAGAGAGAAGCACCAACACTTGGGTTTTTCAAAGCTGGGGGGCTCTGTGATGGCTACCCAGAGTCTCATCTAGTCAAATCATACAACATCCTTCCAGTGGGTAAGCCCCAAATAAAATGCTAACCTCAGAGTATATAAACACTTCTTCAGGTTCAGAGGGCATCACAAACCATATGATTCAAACCCATGCGACCTAAGCCTTCCCATGACTTAAGCAGGTCACCAAAGACTCCCAATTCAATCAAAGACTCTTGATTGAAACAAAGGCAAGACTCAAAGGCATTTGAGTACCTTAGTGCTGAAAAGCACTCCAAAACAAAAGACAACAAAATTCCACTTTACTTGCCATTACAAGACCCAGTTCATCAGTTCATCAGTGAAAGTGGCAATTAGGATAAGGACCCAAATGTTTACTTCCTGTCTTTTTTCCTTCTTTATTTTCTTCTTAAATTAACAGTCATGTGAAAGACTTCTCCAAATAACTAAAAGTAATATAAATAGAAAGCAAAACAATTCTGAGATTTCACCTTATCTCTAGCAAATTGACAAATTGGCTGCATTGTCACAATACATAAATAGTTAGTGTTAGAAGTGTTAAGAGAATATGAATATATCCATTGTTGACTCAATTTGAATTGATTTGACCATTTTGTAAAGCAATTTGGTATCATAGTAAAAAAAAATATTAACTAATGTCCATACTTTTTGATCCAGAGACCTCACCACTAGCCATATACTCAAAGGGAACCAATGAGGGGGGGGAAAGTGTGGCAAAATATCAGTTCCTTACTTTGCTTATGAGAAGGTAAAAGAGTAGAAAAAAAATGAAAATGGATACCTATCTCTGTAGCTTAGGTAAAATTACAACTATTTACTCAGATGAATTTTTATTTTATTGATTTATTTTAACTTAAATATTAAAACTTAAAGGCAATAAGAAAAGAAAAAGAAACATAAATATAAATACTAACTACAAAATAAGGAAAGAGGGGAAAAAGCATTGCCATGTGCACAACAGAATATGAGAGGATTCAAAACATACAGCAAAAGATTTTCATTTCAAGAAAGCCTCTCAGATGAATTTTGAAAATCTTTTTAAATATTTTCTAGCATTTGATAATTTTGATCTAATTTAATAAAATTCATTTATATTTAATAATTTAAATAGCTAGGATTTAATAATTAAATATTAAAGGATAAATCGATGCCCCCATTATTGTACTAGTAGTGGCAGTACTGTGTTAAAAAAAAAAAGCATGCACTGGATTACATAAGCAGTGTGATAGAGTGGAAAGATTACTGAAATATGCCCTCTGTACCAGAGAATGCACATTTTCTATAGAGATAACATGTCAGTTACATATCATTCCTAGAATCTTACATTTGAATAAAGGGGACAATCAGTCAGTTATGATGTTATCAGGCTCTAATATGAGGGTGAAACACAAAATATAAGCTTTGGTGGGAACTTAGTCCTATTCTGTTTTTTTTTAGAAATGAGGAAACTGAGTCTCAGAGATTTTAAGTGGTTTCCTCAAAGTAATATATGGGTGAAACCTCAACAGTAGGAATGAATGAATGAATCATTGAAAAAACCATTTATTTACTGCTTGCCATGTGTAAGGTACTGTGTTAGGCAATGGTATAAAAATTTTTAAAAATAGGTTATGTTGAAAACCAAGAAATCATACCATTTAGAGTATTACCTTTAAACCTCCTCTTTTTGGTCATCCCCCAACTCCATTCTTGTGTATATATGCACCCACACTTGAATTTTAAGAGAGTAATTTACATTATCACATTTCTTGTTTTTATTTTTAAAATTTATTTTTATTTTTAAGATTTATTTTTAGTTTTCGACATTGATTTTCCGCAAGATTTTGAGTTACAAATTTTCTCCCCATCTCTCCCCACCAAGATGGCAGGTGTTCTGAATACCCCTTTCCTCAGTCTGTCCTGCCTTCTATCACTCCACTCCCCCACCAATCCCTTTTCCCCTTACTTTCTTGAAGGGCAAGATAGATTTCTATACCCCATTGCCTGTATATTTTATTTCCCAGTTGAATGTAAAAACAATTGTTTTTAACATTTGTTTTTAGAACTTTCAGTTCCATATTCTCTCCCTTCTTCCCTCCCCACCCACAGTCCTTGAGAAGGCAAACAATTCAACATAGGTTATACATGTATCATTATGCAAAACACTTCCATAATAATCATGTTGAGAAAGACTAAATATATTTTCCTCCATCCTATCCCATTTATTCAATTTTCTCTTTTGACCCTGTCCCCTTTCAAAAGTATTTGCTTTTGACAACCTCCTCCCCTAAACTGCCTTCCCTTCTATCATTCCCCCTTTATCTCCTTGCCAGCTACTTTCCTGCAGGGTAAAATACCCAATTGAGCATGTATGTCATTCCCTCTTTAATTCAAATCTGATGAGAGCAGGATTCACTCATTCCCTTTCACCTACTCCATCTTCCCTTCCATTATAACAGCTTTTTCTTGCCACTTTTACGTGAGATAATTTACCCCATTCTATCTCTCTTTCTCCCTCTCTCAATATATTCCTCTCTCACCCCTTAATTTTATTTTTTAGATATCATCCCTTCATATGGAACTTGCCCTGTGCCCTCTGTCTACAATCATGTATATTCATTTCAACTATCCTAGTACTGAGAAAGGTCTCATGAACTACAAATATCATATTTTCATGTTGGAATGTAAACAAAATAATTCAACTTTATAAGTCCCTTAGGATTTATCTTTCCTGTTTACCTTTTCATTCTTCTCTTGATTCTTACACTTGAAAGTCAAACTGAGTTCTGGCTTTTCATCAAGAATGCCTGAAAGTTCTCTATTTCATTAAAAATCCATATTTTGCACTGAAGTATTATACTCAATTTTGCTGGGTAGGTGATTCTTGGTTTTAATCCTAACTCCTTCGACAACCAGCATATTATATTCCAAGCCCTTTGATCCCTTAGTGTAGAAGCTGATAGATCTTGTGTTATCCTGATTGTTTCTACAATACTTGGATTGTTTCTTTCTGACTGCTTGCAATATTTTCTCCTAGACCTTGGAACTCTGGAATTTGGCAACAGTGTTCCTAGGAGTTTTCTTTTTGGGATCTTTTTAGGGAGGTGTTTGTTTAATTCTTTCAATTTCTATTTTACCCTCTGGTCCTAGAATACTAGGGCACTTTTCCTTGATAATTTCTTGAAAGATGAAAGGCTTCTTGAAAGGCTCTTTTTTGATCATGGATTTCTGGTAATCCAATAATTTTTAAATTATCTCTCCTGGATTTGTTCTCAAGGTCAGTGGTTTTTCCTATGAGATATTTCATGTTGTCTTCTATTTTCTCACTCTTTTGGTTCTGTTTCATAATTTCTTGATTTCTCATGAAGTCACTAGCTTCCAGTTGATTCATTCTAATTTTTAAAGCCGTAGCTTCTTCAGTAGTCTTTTGGACATCCTTTTCCATATGGCTAATTCTGCCTTTCAAGGCATTCTTCTCTTCATTGGATTTTTGGAGCTCTTTTGCCATTTGAGTTAGTCTATTTTTAAGGAGTTATTTTCTTCTGTACTTTTTTGGATCTCCTTTAGCCAGTTGTTGACTCATTTTCATGATTTTCTTGCATTACTCTCATTTCTCTTCCCAATTTTTCCTCTACTTCTCTTACTTGGTTTTCCAAATCCTTTTTGAGCTTTTCCATGTCCTGAGACCAATTCATATTTTTCTTGGTGGCTTTTGATATAGGTTATTTGACTTTGTTGGTTTCTTCTGGCTGTACGTTCTGATCTTGTCACCAAAAAAAATCCTATAGTCTGCATCCTTTTTATCCTGCCTGTTCGTTTTCCCAGCCATTTACTTGATTTTTGAGTTCTTTGTCAGTGTATGACTACTTCCAGAGTGGGGAGTGCTCTGTCTCAATCATCAGGGATTTCGCACTACTATTTTCAGAACTCCTTCTATTCTGAGGTGGCATGATACTCCTCTCCTAGCCTGTGCTCTGGTCTGTGATGGCAAGTACTCCTTTCTGCTTTGTAACTACCAGGAGGACTCCCTCTCTACTGCCACCACAAGCTCTGCCACACCACTGCTCCTACTCCCCCAAGAACTGCTAACCAGGACTGCGACCCAGATCCAAGCAGGGCAAAGCAAGAGAACAATGCCCAAGCACCAGCAAAGAGATCTCTGCACTCCTGATCTGATCAGCTCCATGATTCTCCCCACCGTCCGTGGGCATGGAGCTCTGAAAGCAGCCACAGCCACTGCCACTGCTGCTGCTCCTGCTGCTCCAGCAGCAGCAACCACCTCTCCTGCCCTGGGGCTGGGGCCAGACTGCACATTTCTCTCACCCAGATCCAACAGTTTTCCCACTTACCTGCTCCATTGTCTTTGACATTTGTGGGTTGAGAAGTCTGGAAACTGTTGCAGCTCAGTGCCCTGAGGCCCGCTCTGCTCATTCTGCTCTGTCCTTGTCTCTTCTGACATGGCCCAAGATGCACTATGCTCCACTCCCAGCACAGTGTGATAGACCCTTTGTAGTGACAATCTAGGCCATCTTGGGCTGGAGACATATTTCACTCTGTCATTTTATGCGTTCTATAACTCTAGAATTTGTTTAGAGTCATTTTTACAGTTGTTTGGAGTGATTTGGGGGAGAGCTCAAGAGAGTCACTGTTTTCATGCTGCCATCCCATTTCTTCTTTGACCTCCACCCCTACCACCTTTGTCCATTGCTATCCCATAAATGGGAAAAAATGGGAGATAGATAGTGAACAAAAAGTGAATTTATCTTCAGTAAACATTTCAAAAATAATGACAAGTGACTTCTGGTTGAAAAGATTATGTTTAGGAAGAAAAGAACATGATTTTTTTGAATTAAGCTAGAAATAATTGCATTAGTTATTTTAAACAATATAATGCACTGTTATTCAAAAGACAGAAATGTGTTTAAAGCAGAGAGAAAATTATAATCATTAAGATCTCCAAATTCCCTTTCAACTCTAGAAATCTATGATCCCGTGATCTGATGAATTTAAGATTTTGTCTAGAGATCACTGAAATTCTTTAGAGAAAAGTGATATGTAATTATAATGCACTATTAAGTATTGGCACAAAGGACATGCTAGGGATGGGAGATTATAGCTCATATTCCACCAATGTGTATATTGTAGCATTCTCTTGGGATTTTAAGTGCTTCATTGCTGTGTCTAGACATATTTGAAGAGAAGTTTAGATTGTTCCAAGGTTACTTTCAAAGTTCTCTTCCTCAAGTTCAATTGAACTCAATTTCTGTATGACTTGATGAATTTCACACTCTTTATGTATTATTTTATATTTGTCAACATTATACTTCATAGCTCCTGTCAAAATATTTGCAAAACAAGTTCCAACCCCTTTCAAAATTATGCTACGGCTGCTTGCTTTGTGTTCTGTTCTTCTGCTTGGCCCATACACACTTCCACATTATCACAGCAGTTTAATTACAGTGGTTTACAGCAGAATTTTCTTTTGTCTTTGTAAATAAAATGATGAAAATGCTATAAATAATAGAATCCTTTTCAAAAACCTATGTGTTGTCCCCAAGTCCCATTACAAATGATATCTGATTTCCTCCCTCCAGCTCTTACATTTTGCATGAAAAGTGTTGCCTTAAAAATACCTATTGCTGGACATGCACAAAAATACCAATAGTCCCAAAGAGTAACTAATATTAATTACTCTCCTTGAGAATTCATAAAATATGCAGTTCAATCCTTGAGGACCTTTTATTTCCCCAAAGAACTACTCGAATAATTTTTTTTTTTGCAATACCTAAGCTACCCTGGTTGTAAATTTGGCTCTTTGAAAATCTGTATTAACTCCCTCAGGCCAATAAAACATTACAGTGGAACATCTTTATGATGTTATTATTAAGCGACAAAGATAACACACTCTAAGTTGTCTAGCTTGCTTGCTTGGTCATATTCAGCAGGGACAGCACAAATGAGATTATTTAACTCAACTCAACAATGTTTATCTAAAGAAACAGTAGAGCAATCATGGGACATTTCATCCATTCATTTATTTGTTTCATTAGGATAGTGCTTTATAATTTTCATAGCATTTTCACTCTCACAATCAGTTTTGAGGTTAACAATAACCTTGAAATGTAAATAAATGGGTATTATCATCTTCATTTGCTTGATGGGAAGCTAAAGTCCAGAGAAGTGTTGTAACATACCCAAGATAAGTTACAAAATGAATCAATGAAAGGCAAAGCAGACTGCAAACCTTGGTCTCCTGACTTCCCAGTGCAGGGCTCTTTTAATTGGTCGATGGTCAGACACTTTACATCTGAATTTGACGTTGTTCAGTACACAGAAGTTGAGACTCAGGAGATAATTTATAATCTGAATTACACAGGAAGAGCATGTAACTAGGGAAAGAATGCAAATATTCTCTCAAGAAAAGATGAGGACAGCTTGTGGTGAATCTCTGCTAGTCTTTTAATTTAAACAGACAGCATTTTTACTTCTAATATTTGTATCCTAAAATAAATTATTGATCATAAAATACATTTTATTTAATTGAAAAACTTTAAAGGTGTGAAGCATAAAATAAATACAGCACACTGGGGCTTTTATATCTATATCTGTTATAACTTCTACCTTAAATTAAATTGTATAGTACTGACTTCCTCTCATTTAATTATTGGGCTGGTCAAGTAGATTTAGTTTCATAATAGCAACAGTACTGAAATTGTGGAGTTTGTTATTGTAAACCCCATTACCCATTTGCCGTACCCTTTTTAAAATGGCTTTTGTCCTACATTTTAAAAACAGATTTAATTCTGAAAGTGATTTTACAAAAGCAAGTTGGTAAATTCAAATTGGAAGGGAAAAAAAGTTTTAAAATACATTCAGAGCCAATAGGATCTATATTGTGTGGTGGAAAGTGTCCTTTACTGGGAGGCAAGAAACCTGGATTCTACTCCTAGATCCATAACTGGATATTTTTTAATTCGACGAAGTCACTTCAATGCTATGAGACTCTACTTCTTCTCCTGTAAAATAGAAAGCCAACCTCTGTTAATCTAGTCGTTATATTTTATTTTTAAAAAGTTCAGTCCCATCACAAAATTTTGGGATTCTTTCCCAATTTATAATCACCCTCTTAAAGGAGACAATGGTATATTTTTATTTTAAATGGCTTTTTGAGATAAACTAAGCTGGTTCATAGATATGGGCATACTATCTCTTATTCAAAACCTTTTTAACCTGATAGGAGCTGTCAAAGCCTACAGTCTCTGCTGGCATATCCTTAGAATACATAGGGTTACCTCTATGCTATTATAGGATATTAGAATAGGCCTAAACAGGAGGAAATTCTCCAAATGAAGTGAATTTTCTCCTGTTGTGAGGGTGGTATGAGTAGCATAGCAAAGAATTTTCCTGTATGATATTCACAGTAATTTTAATCTATACATTTAGTTTTTTTAATTTAATATTCATTGTAGTTTTAAAAAGCCACAATTTTGGTATCACCTAGAAAGAAGGATGGAGTAATGTAGTTTTCACACAAATTAGTGAGAATTATATAAATTCTAGGGAGGTTCAATTTGACAAATACTTATTTTTAAAAGAAACAATTAATAGTTCTTTTATGAGTTGAATATGACTTCTGAAACTGAATTTTTATGAGTTGAATACAACTTCTGACCTTGCTATCTATCAAGGGAGAGAAAATATACTTGAAAAATTATGAATTGTTCTTTCTCTGGAATAGAGGAATGACTTGCATCACTAAAGGATAAAATATTTCTAATGTCTATTTACAGAGTATGTCTATGAAGTGTAAAGGAGTCAGTATTTTGATGGGATAAATTTATGTAAAATAAAATATAATGTCTAAGCTAGAATAAAAAGATTGGAATTTTCTTAAAAATAATGCTGGGCACTGAGTCTCAAGAGGTTGAATTTCAAACATAAGTGATTCATTTCTTCTCCAGCCACTTCCCTCTCTCAGCATGACCTGAGACAGGTAGGTGACTTTAAAGTTTTCATTTTACTAATAAGATTTGGAATTTTAAAGTAGTCTAACAATATTCTCCTTGCTTAGCTATCATTGAAGATGTTGTTTAAGTATAAGATCTCGTCTTAAAATCTAGGACTCTTGGAAACCAGACACCCAGATGAACAGGGAATTGGACCAAGCTATAAATTCTCTTTCCAACTGTAGAATTACCCAACTTTGTCCTTCTTTATGAACGCACCAAATTTAATGAATTTTAAATAGATAAATTCAAATATACGTTTAGATATACGTCATTTCCGGTTTGCTAAAGCAAATGATTAACAGTGTCCATATTTTCTCTCATATAAGCTCCCAATACATGCAACCTAATCAGATTGTAGATTCTATAAATGATTAGGCAGTAAATAAATAGACATTTTATTTTGTCAAACTGTTCTTTTCCTCCTTTTTCTATATTTGAAACAGTACTCGATATGACTTTTGAATTCAAAAGTGACGTAATATGTTGTATCTTTATAAAACAGCTTGTCAATTCATTATAGAACCTATGATAGTACTATACTCTGATTTCCCCAGAAAGTTGTGCAAGCATTCCATATATAATGCACATATACATGTAGCTTATGGAATCATTACTATTTGCATTTTCAGGTGAGAAAATTGAGGGAGGTTAAATGAATTGCTGAGTGTTACTCTACCTCTGACACCATTTATCTTATACAGTGTTCCACTTCCAAGTAGAGTATACTAGTAGATTTTTCATTTTTTTTCTGTGATTTGTGTTGTTGTCATATAGCCAATAACAAAGTGTCAGTAGCATAACAATTTGTTGTAATGTGTTTTGTGCATCTATCATGTTTTCTTTATATTATTTATATGTATCTTATTTGCCATACTAGAGCATAAGTTTCTTGAAGACGAGGTCTGGAACTATCTAATCTTTTAAAATCATCACCTAGCACAGTGATCTCCATTTCTGCAACCACAGTCAAGGCACTACTATTATTATATCTTGAAAGGATGTCAAATATATTCCCTATTGGCCACGCTCATCATCCTTTGAACTTTCCAAATCAATATAGTTCCTCACTGACTATCGTTTTCTATATATATTGGCTCAATTAAATGTAAGTTCCTTGAAAGTAGGGAGTATCTTCCCTTTTGTATGTATGTCCTAGGTATCTAGAATATAGGAAGTGCTTAATCAATACTCTATTCATATAATCATTTTGAATGGGATTTTGTGAATTCAATGATTTTCCTTTAATCATGCAACAATGAGAAGGAAAAATATATAATAATATTATATAATAATAATATTATAGTAGTATATGTGACAAGTCATACTCAATGCTTTCACTCTTATATAAAGTGAATTATTGCAAGAAAAAAGGACATAAAAAGTGCAGTGCTCAAGAAAAAGGCATGTTTATTCATTATTGTAAAGTTTTATCTTTAAGGAACTACAAAATAAAGATATCTAATTCCTCTTTTTTGAACTGTATTACTTCAAGTTTATATACACACATATGTGTGCTACTCATAAATGTATTTATATATTTTATATTCATTATAGTTACATATTTTCATAAATATTCTATTTATATTTTTCAATTTTAACTATTATAGTTGTATGGTAGGAATTCCTTAGAAGTCGTATACTACAGGATTTCAAAGCCCTTGGTTCATATTGATTATGAGATTATTTGAAACATGCAGGTTTTTTCCACCTGAACTTTGGTCAAGTTTGGTTTTCTTTCTTCTATTTTAATGGTTAATTGCCAGGAGATCCTACAAGCCCTTTTCCAGATTGCATTCATTGATGAAGTCAAAAGGCTGTAATATCCCATGCTTATCTCAGTCTTGGTATAAGTATCCAACCCAATGTGAGAGGGTACTCAGGAAATATTCTAAGCTCTTAATAATTCCTAGAGAGTGAGCTCTAGGAATATTTTTTCTAGCTTAGGTCCTGTCATGGATGCCGGTGTTCTTCTCATTAATCCAGGGGTATTTTCTGCTTGCATTTATTTAATTATAAACTTTTGGTCTAGCTCTGACCACTGGGAGACTAAAATTTCTTGCCTTCCAGGTTGTATTTCAACACACCCCTATAATGTATTGTATGGTAAAATTCAATAAGCTGCATAAGCATGGCAATTATATACAGAGGTTTATTCATTGACATAGAACCAAAAGGAATAACATATAGTATATTAAAACAATAATTGCACTGGCTTTATTCCTATAGTTTTTTTTTTGCAAACCAAGATATCTCAAAATTCAATCTATAATGTATGTCTTCAAAACAAGAATAAATGAGACATAGTTCATGTGTTTATTCTCAAGCCTCACCAGCACTTGCTCCCTCTGGGAGCTTGCAGGCATTTCTTACATGTTTTCCTACTTATAGACTTCAAAATGGGTCAGTGGTCAGTCACTAAGAGAAACTTGGCACCTAAAGGATGCTCCAAATGCTGCTTCTTTTCTGTTCTCTCTTCTTTTGCTACCATAGACTTATCTCTTTTCTCTCTGACTATAGCTCGAAACAGCTGGCACATTGGCTGAGATGTATTGGACTCTAGTCATCTGTATTGGCAATAGATAAGTAGAACTGAGTGCAAAAATTTTACTGTTATTGTCTTCATTGCCATATTTATGATTTAGTGACCAGAAATTTATTATTTTAGAGCCTCTTTCCCCCTTGAGTCATACTTTTTAAGAGTTGTTATCCATATGCTCATATTTATTTGAGTGTTTTTAAATATGCAAGGATCCATGTCTGGTTATACCCAGCAAAACCTTCCTTAGTTATTATGAACTCCATAGAGACATGATCATCTTATGAGGAGGTACCTATCATTTTAATTCAATAGCTATGAGTCTTGAATAGAATTTCTTAACAAAGAAAGTAAAGACAAATTCATCAAATATTCTTAATAAGTAGAATGTTCCTGATAGTGAAATGAATCGCCCAATAGTTATTTGGTAGCTGATTTTCATCATTATTACTATATGGTTTCTATGCTACTTTAAGTATTTCTGTCAAGAAAGCATAATATATACCACTCATCTGACTGTGTGACCAACACATTATTACAGCAATATCATTTAGGGTTTCTTGTACTAACCCAAATTTGCACTATTAAGTGTCTATTCATGTTTATGCATTTATTTGTTGTTAGAGATACTACACAATACAATAATACATTCTTCTTCTCCTATTTGGTTTTTCTGGTGACAATATTTTTTTCTACCATGCATATTTATTTTGCCAGTTTCCTATTTCTGCTTAGGCTAATTATTTGACTAGTTAGTGCATAATGTTGGTTGATCTGTTGATACATGTAACAATATGTAAGACATAAATATGTATCTCTTAGGAATGGGAATTGATGTCTGTACTTCTATTAACAATAAAGTGATTAAATTAAAAACCTTTACTCTTGATAACTGTTATGTAGAAAAGAAATATGGGATCACTGAATCATATTTAGACAAGTTTACCTTCCAAGTATTTACCTACTATATTGATGAAGATTAAAACATCAACAGTTCTGAGCATTAAAAAATAAATGATGGCATTGCATGGAAACCGATGTGGAAGAGAGGCCAGGAATTCCTTATCCATATTTTCACATTTCAACTCTCCTGCAAATCACTCTCATTTTTATATTTTATAAGACCAACATAGAAATGTTAAATCTCAATTTATTGCCTGCTGGCCTCTTCGCTGATTCCTAAATATGCCATGCTCAATCCTGCCTCTGAGCCTTTCTTTATCTTTACCCATGCAGGCTCTCCCTTTTTGACTAAGCTGCCTAAGGTGCTTTTGTTTGGGAAGTAGCTACTTACATCCTCATTGGTGGAGGAGCACCTCCCTACTCTTCAGTGAATCAAGCAGACTGCTCTTGTCACTGATGACTTCTTCCTGCTGGTCTGGCCTACAGCTGATTGTTCAGTGGGCAGAGAACACTCAGTTGTGACAATTCATTTGATTTATACTGTACTATGGTAAGCATATCATCCCCCGCCCCCATTCTGCTTCAGTACTGATGTGCCCTTCATATTTATTTTAATGACTAGTCTACTTAAAAGAGGGGCCTCTCAAAACATATTTTTTTGAAAAAAACCTAATGGCAATGAACTTCATTTTAATCCACTGATAAAGTAATTGTCTTCAATGCTGTTTAATGGAATGCCATTTCCCCTTCTGTTGTCCCTTAGAAACAGAGTTAAGGGCCTTGTCTTCTGGAAAAATGAGAAAAGCCTTCTAATACAATTTGATCGATAAGAATCTTACATTTGAAAATTGCAGTGGGGTTCATTGTTCAACAAGAGATTTAAGCTGTTTCACCCCTCTCAGATTTAGCTGTGCTCTCATCTGGTATATTTTATATCTGCATTTTATTATCTGTATAACTTTTTGCAAGACCTCAGGGGGGGAAAGTGTCCTTGAATATACTCTTTTTTTTCTGTTACTGCACAGAATACATGTAGTAGTAGTAGTAGTAGTAGTAGTAGTAGTAGTAGTAGTAGTAGTAGCAGCAATAACAATAATAATAATGAATTAAACTAATAAGAAGTCATCCATCCTCTACAACTCTCCAGTTTTGAAATTGACATTATATTTCCTATGGTCACTCTTTCCAAATATTTTAAAATAATTCTAAAAATATTTTCTATTGACACAGCCTTAGAAAAATGATTGCATTTTCAGAGAAAACAATTTTAATTAACTAGCAATGCAATACAGGAAACTGAATTACGCAAATAATTGGTATTACCTAGCCTTTCCTTACATTGTATTATGATTAGTATCTTACACAGATATTACTTGCCAAACATCACTTCATTTGATCTTCAAAACCACCCTGAAGCCAGTAAAGATATTCAGTAAGTATTGAACCAAAAGTTGATTAAGTGCCCACCACGTGTGTGACATTCCTGGGGATAGAAAAACTAATAGGAAAATAGCCCTTGTCCTCAGGGGTTCACATTCCACTGGGAGAGTAGGGAGAATATGGAGATGTAAAAGTAAAATTATATAAAGAAAGCAGAAAGGTTTTCTTTCCTTTCTCTCTTTTCCTTTCCTTCCTCCATCCCTTCCTCTCTCCCTTCCTTCCTTCCTTCCTTTTTTTCTCCCTCCCTCTTTCCCTCATTCTATCTCTTTATCTCTTTTGCCCTCTCTTTTACTTTCTTTCCTTCTTTCTTTCTCTCTTTCTTTCCTTCCTTCTTTCTTTCTCTCTTTTTCTTTCTTTCTTTCTTCATTTCTTTCTTTTTTCCTTGTTTCTTCTTCTTCTTCTTCTACTTCTTCTCTCTCTCTCTCTCTCTCTCTCTCTCTCTCTCTCTCTCTCTCTCTCTCTGTAAGTCTTGAAGGAAATTTGGGATTCTAACAGGAGGTGATACATTACAGAGACAAGAAAATAATCATTCTTTATAGGGGAAAGCAAGTGGGCTCATTTGGCCAGAATGTAAAATATGCTAAAGTGAGTAATTTGGAATAACCTGGAAGGTTTGTTGGAGCCAAGTCATAGGAGCGAAACATCATAGGATAATGAAGGACTTTAAGTTCCAGTGTGTTTTTTCCTCATATTTGAGGAAAGAGGGAATTATTGGAGTCTGTTGAACAGTAGAGGTGCACAGTTAGAACTGCATTTTATGATTTACCATTTTGTTAGCTGTCTGGAAAGATGAATTTGAAATGGAAAAGAATGGAAGCAGGGAGACCAATCAGGGAACTACTGTAATAATCTAGGCAATTATGTGATAAAGGTTTGAATTACGTTTGCGATCATGAGAAGGTAATGAATATCAGAAGATATTGTGAAAGTAGAATCAATAAGATTTGGAAACTAAGTGAATATGAGTTGGGGTGATGACGAACAGAAAGGAATATTATAAAAATATTACCCTAATGAGAACTAACGCTCAAAAAAGGGTAAAGTACTTGTCTGAGTATGTCACAAATTTAGTAAATAATAGACATGAGATTTGAACCTACTGTTCTCTGCCAGTGTGATTTGCCCAAAAAACCCAAAATTAATGTAATCTTAGACTGCAATCAGAGAGACATAGTACCCAGAATAGCAGAAACTTCAGTCAGATCACATCTTGGGAACATGAAGAAAAGAAAAATATTACTTTAAATGTTGGTTGTGTCTCAGTGGTCATCCAAAAACTTTTATTAAAAATAACAAAATAGGTTTTCTTCATTCTTTTTCCAATCCATTCTCTCAGGCAATGTCTATGTTCACATTTTGAAGCAAATAATTCAGTCAATTTTTTGGATACACTACCTTTAAAATATTGAGTAGAAAAAAGCTTACCAAACTTGTTTTGTCAAGTGGTGTGAACATTGATCTATTAACTCAGAGAGCTGTTTACTTCTTTGTGCCCATGGGAAGCTGGAGCAGGCACAAAGTGAGGTGGAATTATGGAGCAGATCTGAATAACTTGAGAATAGAGTCAATAAATGTCTCCATCCCTTATATGTTAGTTAACGTGAAAATTGAATTATTAAAAGCCACGGAGGAAAAGCAATGTTTCCTTGCTTTCATATACAAAATGGTATGGGCATGTTGAATAGGGATCACCAATTTCTTTTTTTCACCACAGACAACCTATAAGTTTAGTTGAAAGGTCTCACCTGTTAGACATGACAATAACACCTCAAGTTGTGTTCTAATGCACAGGAAATTACTACAAAAAGTGGATAAGGTGGCACTTAGAGGCTATTTCCAGGTCAGTAATCCAGAGGACCCCAGTGGTTTTATGTTTCTTTGGAATGAGGCTGATGCTCCTTCATAGCTACTATGATTCTGGCTTTTTGTTTAATAACCAATTTTAAAATCTGTATTCTTTTACTTAGCCTCTTCTATTTGTAGGAAAAGCAAAGAAAGTAATGGTTTAATCTAAGCTGGGTGACTACCAATACAGAGAGATAAAGAGACAGAGAGAGAGACAGACAGACACAGAGACAGGGAGAGCGACATAGACAGACAGAGAGAGGGAGAGAGAGACAGATAGACAGAGAGAAAGAGACACACAGAAAGAGAGAGAGAGAGAGAGAGAGAGAGAGAGAGAGAGAGAGAGAGAGAGAGAGAGACAGCAACATAAAGAAAAAGAGAGAGAAAAAGAAGAAGGAGAAGAAGAAGAAGAAGAAGAAGAAGAAGAAGAAGAAGAAGAAGAAGAAGAAGAAGAAAAGAGAGGAGAGATTAGAAGTGTAGGTGTTTACCTCTGTGTATAATATTGATATATGTATATATTAACTTCAAATATGTATGTAATCACCTAGGTCAGATACTACTGTTGCTTTATTTTGCTACCAGAAGAGCAAGCTAAATAGCATAGGCAGTTGTCAAGTGAAGGAACCCAGTCTATTAGTATCCTTATGAAAATATATTTCAAATCACCATAGAGAATAGAAGTCATTTATGTGTGTATGCATGTATCTATACACATGTGTGTACATATTTATGAATCATTCAGAAAAAAAATTAATAGCTTCCTACATGCCAAACACTGCGCTATGCAAATATTTAAGATACAGATTACTGATTGCAAAGCCTTTATGTTTATATTTTGGCTATTGCAATTTAAAATATTATTTTTGACTGTTTTTAGCTTTGAATTATTCACAAAGCTTCAAGGAAAATCAAATTCATTGGCTAGTAAAACTTTTGTACTTCATGTGATTATGCTACTGACCCCATTGAGATCCTTTTCTCCCAACAAGGGTGGCATATTTGCACAAGTCTGTTCAAATTTTCTATCCTGAATTTGCTTGTAGGGCAAAGACACACATTCATATTACAGCTGGTCGGGTTTAGAGGTGAAGTCTGAATACTATAATCAAGGTAACAGGATGAAAAGGTGACTGAAGCTATCACCTTAGCGTCATTAACTACAAGCTGTATCCAGATGAAAAACAAACTAGAGACAAACTAAGCTTAAATATATGAGAACAATAAAATGACATTTACAACTCTTTTGAAAACCAGAACTAAAGAATTGCTTTGGTATAGTACAAAAGCATTAGATTTTGAGAAATTGAACCTGCATTTGAATTTTGATTCTGCCACTTTTTGTCACCTTGGGCAAGTCAGTGCAATAATCCAGGTCTCAGCTTCCTCATCTCTGAAAGGAAAGGACTCAACTAGACGGCTTCTAAGAACACTTTCAGCTATAAGCCTGTGAAGAGGATGAAAGAAGGGACAGAACTATTTTTGGACGAAGAAAGATATAGAATAAGGATAAAGGATAACAGAGTGAAGCCAAAGCTACTCAAGTTTAATTTTGAATCTCATTTTTTCTGCCAAGGAGAAAATGATTATTGAACTAGAAAGCATAGAACAAGAAAGGCTAATAAAGACTTAATAACCAAGATTAATAAGGTGATAATTAAAGAACAGCTGGATGCTCTTGAATAAGTTCAAGTGACAACCACAGAATTCAATCATTTGAAGGCAACTCAGGAAACATCTAGCGCAATCTACACACCAAAGCAATCCCCAACGTAACTTTGGAAGTGACGTCGTGGTGCATTGGCTGAGAGTATTGCCCTTAGTCAGGAAAACCAAATTTGAATCCTACCTCTGACTCTTATTATCTGTGGGACTCTAAGTGGAGTCATTTCATTTAGACTTTGTTTCCTTATTTGCAAAATTGGGATGATAGTAGCACCTATCACACAGACTATTGAGAGGACTGAATAAGGTAATAATGTAAGATATATTAAAACCTTAAAGTGTCATACAAATGCTGGCTACATTTATTAAATGTAACACATGTGTATACATAAAAGTATGTAAGTGTATATATGCATGTGTGTATATAGATTATATATATGTGTGCATGTGTGTATATATAGATGCATATATATATGTGTGTATATAAGCTATATATAACATTTGGCATTTAATGCTGATATGCTCTACTGTGACATATACTATTACTATTTGTAACATCCCAACTGTTCTCTAGGGCTACTACATAAATTCACAAGTTGTCCAATGTCTATAAAACAAGATAGGGCATGACTTTCCTTTGGGTTGCTATCTCACGAGTTACATGCTTGTTAAGGTTCCTTATCAGAGATTTGTCACTTATGTGAATATTTAGACAACAGACTCAGGTATTATAAAGCTACTTAAATCTAAAGAAGTCTTTCTATGCCCAGGGCATGGATGCTGGCTATGAGTTCCTCCATCTTCACCATTTTCTTCAATTCCAGAGCACAAAGCAATAAGTAAATGTTTCTATTGGGCATAATTTCTGTCAGAATAATATGCATACAGTATAAATTTCACATGTTGACTCTGACCATGTTGACTCTGGTCATATTGACCCTAGTGAGTTTGAAACTTGGGTCTCTCTGTTAGTGGTGAACTGTGGTTCTAGATTTCTTGATTCTCAGCAAGATCAACACAACATGGAATAACTTGCTTCAAAATCTTTGCCTTATTCAGGATAAATTTATACTGGTAACCTGTATGGTGAGAAATATTTTTCCTCTAGCATTTTGGCAACAATAGTGGCTTTCTGGTTCATCAATGGGTATACCTATGCATCCTGAACGAAATGGTCAGTTCCCAATAACATATAGCTAATGTTTTTATTATCTCCTTTTACATATAAAAAGGTAGTGCTCATAAATGCCAATGACTTTTTAGTGTTTATGTTTTCTAAGTAGGAACAACTTTCCTTTGTAGAAACAGTGTATTCCTCACATGTTTCTGTTCCCATTTATGACTAGCAAACTCTTTTTAAAAAGTGTGATTTTGCTGATTTAAAAGGTGTAACCTTTCTAAAAGTATTCAAGTGAAAACTGTGTATGGTCATGGTATACTCCAAGAGCAATATAAATCAACATTGTAATATGGCAGCAGAATTGCAAAGATGTACTCTAATTTTGTCGGTTCACATCTACAGTGTCATGTTCACTTTGGAGCCACACATTTAGGAAGGGGATTGATAAGCTTGAAGGTATTTGGGTGAGATTGATCGGAATGATGAACTTCAAGATCAAATCATGCAAGCATTGTTTGGAGAAGAGAGGATATACTTGAGGCCCATATTTAAGTATTTGAATACTTTTCAATTGTAAGAGAGATTAGATAAATAAAGATATGGGGTTCGGAGCTAGGAGCAATGTACTGAAGTTGTACAGGAACAGATCCAGGCACAAAGTGAGGAAAAACTATCAACTAGGACCTTCTGATACTGGAAGTGGAAGCCTTGTGAGAGATTCACTACAGATCTTCAAGGGCTGAATGATGGGGCTGTTATAAAGGACATTCTCAGTATGGTATAGGTTGGATAAGATGGTACCTGAGATTGCTTCCGAATTTGAGATTTTATGATACCAACTCTGAAATTTCTTTGATCTTAAAAGAAATGATTTATTGAGTAGTAGCTACATAGTTTCCTCCAGGCACAGCCCTTTGATAAGTCATATTCCTTAACTGAATTTCCAATTGGATACAAATTATAAATCACATTCAATTATGT
>CM053626.1:85629506-85653709 GCA_028646595.1 Phalanger gymnotis
CTGAAGATCTAAGTCCAGTCTGGGTTGGGGGTTATTGGGGAAGAAGGAGTGCTGGTGTGGCAGAGCTGGCACATCCCCCCAAGCTTGGAACATGGTACTCTATACTCTACAAGCAGTCATACCCTGCTGAAAAACTCAAGGGTCAAGTAAGTTGTCTGGGAACATGGCCAGGCAGCAAAAACGCACCCAGATTCAGTCTCAGACTTTGGAATCTTTCTTTGGTGACAAAGAAGACCAAAACATACAGCCAGTTTTATTTATTGATATGGTAAATGTTTCTGATAATGTTCCATAGTGTAATATCCTCATGATAAATTGCTGTAATCTCTTTGCTAACATTTTATTTAATTTTTTTTTTGCATGAATATCCATTAGTGGAATTGGTTTATAATTTGCTTTCTCTTTTTTGGTTCTTCCTGGTTTTTAGGTATCAGGCTATTTATATCACAAAATGAATTTGGTAGGAATGATTCCTTCACATTTTTTCAAATAGTTTATATAGTATTGGAATGAATTCTTCTTTAAAAGTTTGGTAGAATTCATGGCAATGGAAATTTCTTCTCAGAGAGTTTATTGATGGCTTGTTCAATTACTTTTCTTGAAACAGGATTTTTAAAGTATTTTATTTCCTCTTCTGACTCCAATTTATTCTATTCTCCCTTTTGACCCTGTCCCACCTCTAAAGTGTTTGTTTCTGATTACCCCTCTCTCAATTTACCCTCTTTTATATCACTATCCTTCATCCTGTTACCCTCCCCCCCCACTTTCTTGTAGGGTGAGATAGATTTCCATACCCAATTGATTATGTATGTTATTTGCTCCTTCAGACAAATCTGATGGGAGTAAGGTTGACTCATTTTCTGTCACCTCTCCCTTATTCCCCTCCACTATAAAAGCTTTTTCTTGTTTCTTTTATGTGAGATAATTTACTCCCTTAATTTTATTTTTTAGATATTAACCCTTCATATTCAATTCTCTCTCTCTCTCTCTCTCTCTCTCTATATATATATACATATATGTATATATGTGTATATATACATATATATATGTATATGCATATATACACGTGTGTGTGTGTGTGTGTGTATGTGTGTGTGTATGTGCCCCTAATTACCCTAATACTGAGAAAGGTCTCATGAGTTACAAATATCATCTTTCCATGTAGGAATGTAAACAGTTGATCCTTAATAAGCCACTTATGAGTTCTCTTTCCTGATTACCTTTTCATGCTTCTCTTGAATCTTGCATTTGAATGTCAAATTCACTATTCACCTTTAGTCTTTTTGTCGAGAATGCTTGAAAGTCCACTATATCATTGAATGCCCAGGTTTTCTGTTGAAATATTATACTCAGTTTTGCTGGGTAGGTGATTCTTGCTTTTAATCCTAGCTCCTTTGAACTCCAAAATATCATATTTCTAACCCTCCAATCCCTTAATGTAGAAGGTATTAAATCTTGTGTTATCCTTAATATTTTTCTACAATACTTGAATTGTTTCTTTCTGGCTGCTTGCGATATTTTTTCCTTTACATGAAAACTCTAAACTTGATCCCACAGTTTCCCACTGACCTGCTCTTTGGCATTTGTGGGTTGAGAAATCTAGTAACTGACATGCTCAATGATTCATGGCCCTAAGGCCTGTTCCAGCTGGTTGACTCTAAGTCTCTTCTGTCCTGGAGTGGCCCATGCTGGGCTGCGCTCTGCTCCCACCACCATGAGATAGACCCTTTCCGGCAACCATCCAGGCTCTCATGGTGTGAAGACCTGTTTCCCTCTGCTATTTTGTGGGTTCCAAAGCTCTAGAATTTGTTCAGAGCCATTTTATAGGTGTTTGGAGGGATTTGGGGGAGAGCTTAAGAAGGTCCCTGCTTTCCAGCCACCATCTTGGCTCTACCCAGTTCGAATCATTTTGTGATGTTTGCTCATTTTCCCAGGCAGTTACTTGATTTTTGAGCTCTTTCTTAAGGTAGGACTTTGCTTCTAGAGTGGAGAGTGCACTGTCTTAAGCTTCAGGGATTTTGTGCAGCTGTTTTGAGAGCTATTTCTAGGGACCTATAAATTTTTAATTCTTCCAAGGTTGTGTAATCAAAGGAGAGGTGTTTACTCCTCTCCTGGTTTGTGCTCTTGTCTGTCAGTGACCATAAGAACTCTTTTCTGCCTTGGAACTGTGAGGAGGATTCCTTCTCCATTGCTGCCACTAGTTCTGCCACACCAGTGCTCCTCTTTTCCCCAGGACCACCACCCAGGAATGTGACTCAGATCCAAGCAGGCAAAGAAAGAGAATCCTGCCTCAGCATCAGCAAAGAGATCTCTGCAATCCTCCTGTGATCAATCACTTGATCCCCCCTGTGGCTTGTGAACTCTGGAAGCAGCCACTGCCAAAGCCACCTTTACAGCCACTACCCTGGTCCTGGAGCTTGGGTCAGACTATGCTCCTTTCTCACTCAGGTCTGACAGCCTTTTCCTACTGACCTTCAATGTTGTCTTTGGTGTTTGTGGGTTGAGAAGTCTCAAACTGCCACAACTACCAATGATTCAGTCCCCCTGAGGCCTGGTCCAGCCCCATCTGTGCTGGTCAGGCCTACCACTAGATTGCTTTCCTCTCTCAGACTGGTGCAACTGACCTTTCTTCACCTCCTATGTTGTCTTGGTCTGGAAATTTGTTTCACTCTGCCATTTTGTGGGTTCTGCTGATCTAGAATTTGTTTATGAGTAATTTTTACAGAGATTTGGAGAGTTTTGGAGGAGAGCTCAAGCAATCCCTGCTTTCACTCTGCCATCTTGGTTCTGCCCTACCCCCCCCATTATCCTTTTTAAGGAGTTGCTTTTTCAGTGGATTTTTTTTTCTTCCTTCTCCAAGCTGTTGACCCTCTCTTGTATAACTATCACTCATTTTCCCAATTTTTCTTCAATCTTTCTTATTTGATTTTTAAAATCCTTTTTAAGCTATTCCCAAAAGACTTTGGAGGCTTGAGACCAATTCCTATTCCTCTTTGATGTTTGACATGCAGGCATATTGACAATGTTCTTCTCTTCTGAGTTTATGTTTTAATCTTCCTTGTCACCATAGAAGCTTTCTATGGTCAAGATTCTTGTTTCTTGCTCACATTTTTGCCTATTTTGTGGCTTTTTAGGCAGAACTAAAGGGCAGTGCCCCAAGCTTTTTTTTTCATTTTGTTTATTTAGTTTAAAATTTCCCCAGTTCATGAGAATACACTTTCTAACATTCATTTTTAAAACTTTGAGTTCCATATTTTCTTCCTTTCTTGCTCCCCATCTCTCCCTCATTGAGAAAGGAAGTTTGATATAGGTTATACGTGTGGTCATGCAAAACATATCTATAATAGTCATGTTGTGAAAAAAAACAGAGGAACAAACTCAAGAAAAATTTAAAAAGTAAAAAAAAGAAAATATGCCTCAATCTGTAATCAGACACCACCAATTCTTTTTTCTGGGCATGGATAGCATTTTTCCTCACAAGTTCTTCAGAGTTGTCTTGTTTCGTTGTATTGCTGATAATAACTAAGGTATTCACAGCTGATCATCATTATTATGCTGTTACTGTGTACACAGAACATTTCACCTTGCATCAGCTCATGCAAATCTTTCTATGTTTTTCTGAGAGCATCCTGCTCATCATTTCTTATACTAAATTGTAACCCAGCATAGTCACATACCATAACTTGTTCAGCCATTTCCCAACTGATGGGCATACCCTCAATATCTAATTCTTTGCTGCCCCGCCAAATGAGCTGCTATGAATATTTTTGTACGTATAGGTCCTTTTCCTTTTTGTTTTTATCTCTTTTGGAATACAAATATCGTAGAGGTATCGCTAAATCAAAGGGTATTCAGGGTTTTATAGCCCTTCGAGCACCATTCCAAATTGCTCTATAGGATGGTTGAGTTACAACAGTGTCTAATTCTTCCCACATCCCCTCCAATATTTGTCATTTACTTTTTCTGTCCTGTTAGCCAATCTATCATGTATGAAGTAGCACCTCAGAATTCTTTGAATTTGCATTTCTCCAATCAATAGTGAGGTAAAGTATTTTTATATGGCTATAGATAGCTTTGATTATTTCCTCCCCAAAACTGATCATATCTCAATCATTGACCAATTGGGGAATGGCTCTTATTATTATAAATTTGACTGTGTTCTCTATATATTTGAGAAATGAGGTCTTCATCAGAGAATCTTACTTCAAATTATTTTTCACAGTCACTATTTCTAACTGTATTTCCCTCCATCCTATCCCCTCATTTATTCTACATTCTCTCTCTTTTCACCCTGTGCTTCCTCAAAGGTGATTTGCTTCTGACTACCACTTCCCCAAACTACCCTCCCTTTTTTCAACTTCTCCCTTTCTCTTATCCATTCACCTATTTCTTTCTTATAGTGTAAGATGGATTGCTATAACCAATTGAGTGTATATCCCCCTCTGAGCTAATTTTAATGAGAGCAAGGCTTCTCCTTCACCTTTACTGCAAAACCTTTTTTTTTACCTCTTTTATGTATGTATGAATATATCCCATTCTAACTCTCCCTTTCTTTATCTCCCAGTACATTCCTCTCTCACCCTTTAATTTTATTACTTTAGATATCATCCCTTCATATTCAACTCATACCTGTACCCCTTGTCTAAATATACTCCTTTTAACTAATTTAATAATAAGTTCCTTATGATTTCCCTTTCCTATTTACCTTTTTATGCTTCTCTTGGGTCTTGCATTTGAAAGTCATTTTTCTATTCATCTCTGGATTTTTCATCAAGAATGCTTGAAAGTCCCCTATCTCATTGAATGTTAATTTTTCCTCCTGAAATATTATACTCAGTTTTTCTGGGTAGGTGATTCTTGCTTATAATCCTAGTTCCTTTGCCCTCTGAAATATCATACAACAAGCCCTCTGATCCTTTAATGTAAAAGCTGTAAATCTTGTCTTATCCTGACTGTGGCTCCACCATGCTTGAATTATTTTTTTTTCCTTCTGGCTTCTTGCACTATTTTCTCCTGGACCTGGGAACAATGGAATTTGGCTGTAACATTCCTGGAAATTTTCATTTTGTGATCTTTTTTAGGAGGTGACCAAAGGATTCTTTCAATTTCTATTCAACCCACTGGTTCTAGAATATCAGGATAATTTTCCTTGATAATTTCTTGAAGGTAAGTGCAGGCTCTTTTTTGATCATGGCTTTCAGGTAGTACAACAATTTTAAAATTCTCTCTCCCGGATCTATTTTCCAAGTGAACTTTGATGAGATATTTTACATTGTCTTCCTTTTTTTTCATTCTTTTGGCTTTGTTGAATTGTTTCTTGATTTCTCATAAAGTCTTTAGCTTCCACTTGCTCCATTCTAATTTGTAAGGGAATTTTTGGACCTCCTTTTCCATTTGGCCAGTTTTCTTTTTAAAAGCAGTCTTCTCTTCATCAGCTTTTAAGACCTCTTTTACTATTTGGCCTAGTCTATTTTTAAAGGTGCTATATTCTTTAGCAGTTTTAGGGTCTCCTTTAGCAACCTGTTGACTCATTTTTCATTACTTTCTTGCTTCACTCTCATTTCTCTTACCAACTTTTCCTTTACTTCTCTTACTTGATTTTCAAAATCCCTTTTCAGCTCTTCCATGGCCTGAGACAAATTCATATTTTTTCCTGGAGGCTTTGTATGTAGGAGTTTTTACTTTGTTGTCTGGTTCTGAGTGTGTGTTTTGATCTTCCTTGTCACCATAATAACTTTCTATAGTCAGAGTTTTTCCCATATGTTTGCTCATTTTTCCAGCTATTACTTGACTTTTAGCTCTCTGTTAATGGAAGGCTTTACTTCTAGGGTGGAGAGCACACAGACCCAGGCTTCAGAGGTTTTGTGCAGCTATTTTCAGAGACACTTCTAGGGAACTATAAGTTTTTAGTTCTTCCAACACGGTATAATCTAAGTAGAGATGTTTACTCCTCTTCTTGCCTGTGCTCTGGCCTGTGAGTTATGACAAGCACTCTTTTCTGTCCTGGAATGGTGAGGCGGGTCCCCCTATCCACTGTAGCTGCAAGCTCTTTTGTGATAGTATTCCTCTTCTCGCTGAGATTGCAGCCCAGGATTGGCACCCAGAACTTCATATGGACAAAGCAATAGAGTACTGCCTCAATGCTAGTGAAAAGATCCCTGTAATCTCCTTCTGAGCAGTTGATCAACCCCTTTTCTGTCTATGGGCTGAGAGATCCAGAAATAGCCACTGCCACTGCCATGGTGGATTCAGGCCTGCTCCTAGTTTCTTTGGGCTGGTATAGCCTGTACTGGACTGCACTCTACTCTCACCCATCTGCCACAACCCCTTTCTGCTGACCTTCTAAGCTGTCTTTGGCATCCGTGGGCTTAGAGATATGGAAACCACTACTGCTACCTCTGATTCAGTCACCACAAGGCCTGTTCTGGGTTTGCTGGTGCCTGGTCTATGCAGGTATAACCTATGCAGAACTGCACTCCTCTCTCACCCTGGTGCAGCAAACCTTTCCTGACATCTTTCCAAGTAGTCTTCAGCTGGGGATTTGTTTCACTCCATCATTTTGTGTTCTGCTGCTCTGGAATTTGTTTAAGGTCATTTTTAAAGGTATTTTATGGGGTTTGGGGGAGAGTTCAGGTGAGTCTCTACTTTTTTTCCACCATCTTGGCTCTGCCTCCCTGTCACAAGGTTTTGTGCTGTGGGCTAGGGGCCGATCACTGGCTTTTTGCAGTAGGACTTCAGGTGCTGGAGGTTGGCTTACTGAGTTGGGATGACCTGGCCTAGTAAAGCCTGTTGTTGCCTTATTTCTATTTCTGACAACATGCTTCTTTTCTAGGGTTTGAGGCCTCACATCTGGCCTACTGTGC
This sequence comes from Phalanger gymnotis, assembly GCA_028646595.1. Classification (NCBI taxonomy): domain Eukaryota; kingdom Metazoa; phylum Chordata; class Mammalia; order Diprotodontia; family Phalangeridae; genus Phalanger; species Phalanger gymnotis. The sequence continues at coordinate 85,636,370 of CM053626.1, forward strand.
TACTGGCCTTCTGAGTCAGGACTGAGAGGCCTGGTTTGATGGTCTGTGCTCTGACTAAGAGCCTCCCATTGGTTTCCTCGACAGTTTTTGTGCAGGGCTGCACTCCCCTTTTACCTAGGTGAGACAGACCTTTCTTAAGGCCTTCTAGGTCACCTTAAGCTGTAAAATTGTTTCACTCCATCTTTTCATACCATCTGTCACTCTAGAATCCATTTAGAGGCTTTATTTAACATTGTTTCTGAGGCAAAATTGGAATAACTCAGGCAACTTCCTTGCTTTTCTCTACAATTTTAGTTATGTTTCCTCCACTGTATTTTTCACACAATTCACTATTTGGTTAAGTTTTTCTTTCTCTTTTGTTAACTAATTTTTTCCAGCAAAAATTTTCATGTAATTTCTAATTCCATTTCAAAAATCTTATTTCATTGAAAATCTGATGTCATTGTAATCAATTCACTTTGTTCCCTCTCTGTTGTTGTAAGTGCAGGGGCAACTCTCTCCTTATAAGTTTATCTGTTAGCTGTCTTTAACCCCATCATAATCATTTACTGTTTTTGATGTTTTTTTACACATTTCTCCTATTTTCATCCTTAATTATTGAATTGCAATTTTGTGCTTAGCTAGTTCCCTCTGGAATTCTTGGATGATTTCAGGAGGCCTTACTTCACCCCAACTTGCTCCCACTGCTGATTTAAATGAAGTGGCTGCTATTAGGCTCTGTCTTCTGTTTTAATCTTTAGACTTCTCTCAGTTTTCTAGTGGTCCTGTGCAGGTTCAGATGTTGACTTGTATATGTTTCCTTTTTTCATATCCCTAAATTGAGAATTAGTTCAATTTATTGTAGTGGTTCGAAACAGGCCTCAATATGATCTCTGATGTTATGTTGGCCTCAGGTCTCTTGCAATGCCCTCCCATCACTGTCACTGAGGGACTGTGTTAGTGTTCTGTCCTATTGTGGCTTCCATTATCTCAAGCACTGCTCTGCAATTATGTGTATCTCTACCCTATGAAAAAGAAGAACTAATTCTGTTACTGAAACTTTTCTGACAATTCAGGAATGGGATCTGGCCTCAGCAATATGATTATTGGGGCAGAAGCTGGCTAATGCGGTCTCTATTCAGAGTGTTATATGGCTTCAGGTCTATTTCCGGAAGTTTTCCTCACTTTTCTCTGGCTCCTGACCTACACTAGATTCCAATCTGATTACCAGACTTTATACCTCTTTCTCTGCCACTGCAATTTCCCAGTTTCCTTGAATTTTTCTTTCTGTGCACAAAATTCTTTTACTCATCAGCAAAGTTCCATCACCAATCCTGATCCCAAAAATGTTCTCCACCCTTGATATTTCAGTTTTTAATTTTTAAGATATAACCATACAGTGAGGTCCAGCACAAAATCTCACTGAGAGGATTGTCTAGAACCCTATCTTTTAGTACTCAACAGAAACCTGAGTTGAGCTCCAGAATAGCAGAATTTAGATCCAGAGTCAGGAGAATTGATTACAAACCTAGGACCAGGGCACTTCAGAGTGTTCAAATACTTATAAGGAGACATCTCAAGGGCCAGAGCTGGCATTGTAAGGGAAACGGGCTTTAAAGGTATCATGCTGAGGAAGATCAAACTTTTCTTTTCTTAAAATGTATTTATACACACATACATAAATATGCACACATATACATATATACACATACATACATATGTGTATGTATGTGTGTGTTTATATATACAAATGTACATAATATATTTATGTAAAATATATATGTGCACATATATATGTATATATATATGTATATAAAGTATGTATAAAGTTTGACCTTAATGAATGGCTTATAATTAGTCTTTAATGTTTTCCTTATATTTCTCCTGGATCTTTTATAGAAAATTTTCCATTGAGTTTGCATCTTTTTCTTACAAATATCTAAAGGTCTTTAGTTCATCAAATATCCTTTTTTTTCCATTTATGATTATACTGAACTTTGCTGGGTCAGCTATTCTTGGACACAACCCCAGCTCTCTTCATCTTCGAAATATAATGATCCAAGACCTGTGGTCTTTCAGAGTAGAAACTGTTACATCTTTTGAAATACTGAATTCATCTCCACAGTATTTAAATTGTTTTTTTCCTTTTTGCTTGCAATTTTTTCTCTTTAACCTCAGAGTTTTGAAGCTTGGCTATTGCATTCTTGTAAGATTTCCTGCTGAGATCTCTTTCAGGTGGTTAATGGTAGATTTTTCCCATTTCTACTTTATTCTTTTGTTCTAAAACTTCAGAGCAATTCTCCTTCTTATAATTTTGTATCCAGATTCTTTTTCATTGTAATTTTCAGGTAGTCTGACAATTCTTGTATTGTTTCTCCCTTGATCTGTTCTCCAGGTCAGTTTTTTTTCCTAATGAGACATTTAAGATTCTATTTTATTTTTCTATTTTTAGCATTTCTTAATGTCTTAAAACATCATTTGATATTTCTTGCCCAATTCTAGATTTCAAAGAGTTATTTTCTTCCTTAAAAGTTTGGACCTTTTTTGTCAAATTCATAACTTTCTTTTCATAATTTTCTTGGATTGTTTTTCTTTTTTCCATAATTTTTACTTGATTCTTCTTATTTGATTTTTTAAATTCCTTTATATGTTCTTCCAAGAACTCTTTTTTGGGCTTGTGATCATTCGATGTTACTCTTCAGAGTAAAAGCCACATTTCCTCCCTTACTATCTTCCTCTGAATATGAACCCAGATCTTTTGCATCAAAGTAGCTTTATTTGGTCAAATTCTTTTTCCTTTGCTTACTCATTTTAATTTTCTTTTATTAAATTTTAACAGCATATTATTATAATCAAGTTTTAATCTCAAGTTGTGGGTAATGTTGCCAGAGGTCTCAGGTCCTTCTTATTATTATTTTCTGAAATCTATCTAGGGCTTCCACCTCAAGGATTCCTCTTCTCCCCAAAGCTGCAGTTTGAGCTTCCAGACATGCTGTGTACTCTCTCAGATGTGTGCTAACTCCTCCTTGCTCACAACCACAGCCAAGGAGCACATCTAGTAAGCACCATTAGGCTTGTGGAAACAGGGAGTGCTTTTTCAATCTTCAGTCTTCCCCTACTCAGAGATCTGTTTCTCCTTAGATGAAAGTTTGTGAGGCAAAAGTTTTGAGGTGAAATGTCTTGAGTCCTTGAGACAGGTGAAAGTTCATGAAGCTTAGTCCACTTCCCAATGGAGCTGCCCCAAAGGCCCACTGTTTGTTTATTCAGGGGAGCCTCTGGGGAGATGTGTACACTTTACATAGGCAAAACCTCAGCCCCTTGATATCCTGTCTTTTCAGACATCTTCTCAAATTATCTTAGGAGAACAACTGCTTTACTCCTTTATTTTTGCTGCTCTACATTCATTTTGTATAGATTTTCTATCTGTAGAGGAAATCTGAAGAGCCTGGAAATTTCTGACTTAGCCATTTTTCCCAGAATGCTGAAATTTTTTAACTCATCTGCCAGATGGAAGATTTTTGGCTACCTATCAGCTGTTCTGAATTGAATGGAGAAATTTATTTTTCTTTATAAAATGTCTTTATCATTAATCATTCTGGGACCATTTTCAGTTATTTTCTTGAGTTTAGGGGGCTGGGTGAGTTATTTCTATGACCCTTCATATCACCTTCATAATTAGAAGTCCTCTACTTCATAGCATTGCCTCCAACTTAGGGGAATACGGAGACAACATAATCAATATCACATTCTTTCTTTAAGTTTTATTTTCTCTCTGAAAAAGTCACAAAGGCGGTGATTTGGGGCATAGAGGATCAAGCTAAAATTATTAACTTGAGGTTAATAGGCTCAAGGTAAAATTATTAACTTCAAGCTAATGGAAATTATTCACTTTTGTCATTATGTTTTGATTTATTTAGTGTTTCCTCTAAATTTTATTGAATTTAATTTGACTTACTAGGAAAAATTAACTGAATGAACAATGTCAATTGTCCAGATTCTCCTTGGAAGTTGAAGGAACAACCAAAAGATCTACATTAGTATGTGTATATGTGTGAATATATACACATATGTATACACATGTCCATGCACATAGATATATTGATCATATAAATATTAAAATATTTCTATGTATGGACATACACACTTATAAATATCTATCATTTATGTATCCTGATAGATGAGCACTGAAATTTGAATTGCAGGATTTGGACTGCCTTACAGAAACTGAAAAACATGTGACCTAAAGTTTCTTCCTAAAATATAGGTCCATCCTTTTATTCTCCCAGTGATGTTGTGGTACTGTGATTCATGGAACACATATTCACTAAGAAGATGATCACCCAAAGAGCTATTAAAAGCCTCATTATGGTCATTAACAGGCTGCAACATCTTATAATCAAAATTATGAAAAGAAGTTAAATAAGGAATATCATTAAAATATAAGATTGAAAAATAAGGGGTAACTAGTTTACAACACACGCTCTCTACTCTTGTATCTGAGTTATGAGGAATACTTGAGAAAGTGTTTCAACATACAGGGTACCTGTCCCACTTCCCTGCTCCATTCAAAAATGAGTTTATAAGAGTATGTAGGCAAGAGTTTTACAGAACCAGAAAACATGGATTCATCAAAATCTCCACCACTGGGTGGAATTCCCACATTGAAGACCACAGAGATCCATTGGATATTGGAGTACCAATCTGTCTAACAGGCTTGCTGTAAAAATATTGATTACTATATTGAGGGTTTTTTTTAAGTTTTTATAAGGAAATGCTCCTAAATACAAATTAATTTTTATTAATATTACTGTTTTTCCTCCAAATGTTAATTAGCTATAATTATCAGAAATTAAGAAGGCACTTGGCAAATGTTGGCTTTTTTAGGGAGTCCAGAAAACATCATAGGACACAATGATATTAGCTTGTAACAGATATAGCCCTTTAATGTCTTATTAATTTTCTTGTTCCAGATGTTTAAATCATTGTTATTTCATGGGTTTTTAAACTGCACAAGAATTTCAGTATTCATTTCTCTTAACTCCTCTTTTTTCTTACCCCATTTTGCTTTCCAAAAAAACCCCTAATGAATAAAAGACAAAAATATAAAGAAATTGACTTCGGTCAATCTTCATGTATTATTCAATACTCTTCTGTGTATATGTAGTATCTAGATACTCTCTAATTAGCTACCTTGGGCAAAAAAGAGCTGGTATAGGATGCTGAAAATAATAGGTTTCAAAGAGCAATTAAAGGTACACATAAAAATAGATTGCCTGATGCAAGGTGACAATTGCTTAGAATTATTTCAGTTTTACTGGCAGATCTTATTTCAAGATGAAAATCTGTCAATAATATTATATTTAAATACTTAAATCTCGTACTCAAAAATAAAACATTTGCTCCATTATTCTTCATTTAATATAACACTTGTTTCACTGGGCTCACACTCAAGTTTGAATTACATAGACTGGAGGCATATAGATAACAAATGATACTTTGTTTAATCTTGGTGTAACATTAAAAATACTCACTTTTCATACTATCAAAGGGATGTTTATTACAAAACTCTCATAAGTGCCTGTGTTGTTTCTGTAGTGCTGCATATCATCTACCTCAACAGTAAGTAGAGATATTTTAACTTGATTTCCTTGCTATATATGTAAATCATCATTACTTTACTGAATGTCTATGATTCTTGGTTCTCACAATAGAGAAGCATATAAACCAACAAATTATTGAATATTTGTACTACTATTTTATGCAACAGTTAAAATTTTTGAGCATAAAAAAAGTTTAGCATGTTCAGTGTAGCACATAAAATAGTCCCTAACTGTAAGCCAGAGATTTAAAAAGGTGGATTAACACCTTCACCTCACTAATGATATTTGATAAATTATAGTGACATATTTCTTGATAGCTCAGACCTCCAGTAAGTTCATCCACTGAAAAAGAAGAAAAAGGCCTCATTGCAGAAAATAAGTGTCCAAGAATTCACATATATTACTGTATGGTTACATAGATCCATTTGGGGCCCTCACATGAAAATTTGCATATTTGCTTTTCCAATAGCCAACAATTGAAGCAATGCTTGAGAAACAAGTATATCCATTATAAATTCTTACCATAAATAAAACCAGAAATAAGTAGTTGAAAGTGTATTAAAAGATGACTTAGAGATTCTTCTCTGATGGGTGAATCATGACATTTAGAATTCTGGGAACCAAGATGTTGGAGTTAGCAGCGAATTGCTATCGCTGTCCCATATTGACCTTTAAAAAAACCAAAATAAAAATAGTGCCCCAGAAAAAATCTTGGAACAGTGGAGCCAAAGGAAAAACAAGGTGGCGTAGTCTTTTAGCCTGAGAAACTTTAAGGATCAACAAGGAAGAGCCGTTTCACTCAGGACATTCCAGGACAGGAAACATGCCAGCAAGCTAGTGGCAGGCCCCATGTCAGCAAACCAGTTGGAGATCTTGAGTCCCAGTGTGGAGGAGCAGGCAAATGCCAACACCAGGATGACCCACATTCCTTAGCATAGCCAGAGGAACCTGCAGACTTCAGCTTAGAGTACCACTACATGCTTCAGCACAGCCCTAAGCAGGCAGGGGGCAGGTGTCCTCCAGTAGCCAGACGTCCACTTGCTTCAGTATAACCCTGAGGAAATGCAGAAAAAGCCCACTTGGCCTCAGCATACAACAGACAAAATCACAGTTCCCCAGCTCAGTACCAGACAAGCTGACAGACCCCTGAAGCATCCAGTTGCCAGCACATGAGGTCCCAGCACACAAAGCCAGTGACCATACCACTGCGCTCCAGCACGAGAAGCTTGGGACAGTCCCCCCATGCTCCAGCATGAGAGCTCAACTTTAAAGGTTAGGAAATAAGGGGCAGCGAGGTGGCCCAGTGAGTAGAGCAGTGGCACTGGAGTCCAGAGGACCTGAGTTCAAATCCAGGCTCAGACACTTGACACATGTACTAGCTGTGTGACCTGGGGCAAGTCACTTAACCCCAATTGCCCTGCCAAAAAGCAAAAAAAAAAAAAAGGTTAGGAAATAGGCAAGCATCATGAGCAAAAAGCAAAAAAGGAACATTGACCTTAGACTCTTTCTATGGGGAAAGAGAAAATCAAAACACGAACTCAGAACAGGACAACTTTGTCCACATACTTACATCAGAAACCTCAAAGGGGAATATAAACTGATCTGAAGCCCAGAAAGCCTTCTTTTAGATCTCAAGAAGTATTTTAAAAGTTAAATAAAAGAGGTAGAAGAAAATTGGGGAAAGAAATGAGAGATATGGAAGAGAGAGCCAACAGTTTGGAAAAGAAGGAACAAAAATTGACTGAAGAAAGCAATTCCTTAAAAAGTACAATTCTCCAAATGGAAAAAAAATCCAATGAAGCAAATAACTCCCTAAGAAGTAGAATTGGCCAAATGGAAATGGAGGTACAAAAAATTCACTGAAGAAAGCGATTTGTTAAAAATTAGAATCAAGTAAGTGGAAGCTAATGACCATATGAGATATCAAGAATCAGTCAAATAAAATCAAAAGAATGAAAAAAAGAAGAAAATATAAAATACTTAATTGGAAAAAAAAACAACTCTTGTGGAAAATAGATTCATGAGAGATAATTTAAGAATTATTCAGCTACCTGAAAGCCATGATAAAAAAAATAGCATGAACTTCATCTTTCAAGAAATTATCAAGGAAAACTTTCCTGATATCCTTGAGCCAAAGGGTTAAAATAATCATTGAAAGAATCCATCGATCACCTCCTGAAAGCGATCCCAAAATGAAAACTCCAAGGATTATTGTAGCTAAATTCCAGAAATATCAGGTTAAGGAGAAAATACTGCAAGCAGCCAGAAAGAAACCATTTAAATATCATGGAACCATAGTCAGGATTACACAGGGCCTGGTAGCTTCTACATTAAAGGATTAGGAGGCTCAGAATATGATATTTTGGGAGATGAAGGATCTTGGATTGCAACCAAGAATCAACTACCCAGCAAAATTGAGTATAATCTTTCAAGGGAGGGGATGGATATTCAATGAATAGGGGACTTCCAAATTGCCTCAATGAACAAAGCAGAGCTGACTGGAAAATCTGTTCTTTAAATACAAGACTTAAAAGAAGCATAATAAGAAATGATGAGCAGCTTGATTTCAGAAAAATACCTGGAAAGCTTTACATGACGTAATTCTGAGTGAAGTGTGCAGAACTGGAAGAACAGTGTACACAGTAACAGCAATATTGTGAGATAATCAATGATAGACTTTGCTCTTTTCAGCAATAGAATGATCTAAGACAATACCAAAAGACTTATGATTGAAAATATTATCTATATCCAGAGAAAGGACAATGTAGTCTGAATGCCGATCAAATGATACTATTTTTTCCTTTTGTTGTTTTTATTTTCTTTCTCTTGATTTCCCCCTTTTATTTTGATTCTTCTTTCACAACATGGCTAATGTTGAAAAATGGTAAGTATGATTGTACATGTATAAGCTGTATCAGACTGCTTGCTATCGTGGGGAAAGAGAAAAAAAGTTTGGAACTCAAAATATTATAAAAGTGAGTGTTGAAAGCTATCTTTACATGGAATTGGAAAAAATAAAATATTATTATACATAAGGAAAACTTAAAAAATAAAAAAAAAGATTGGTATTTTGTTTCTTTCTTTCTTTTTTAGATAGAATTTTATTTTTCCCCAGTTACATGTCAAGAAAAATTTTAGCATTCATTTTTTACTAGATTTTGAGTTTCAAATTTTTCTCCCTCCCTCTCTCCCCTCCCCTCCTCTGAAAATGGTAGGCACTTTGATATAATTTATACATGTGCTATTATGTAAAGAAATTCTATATGAGTCACACTTGTGAAAGAAGAAATAGATCAAAAGAAAAAAGTGAGAAAGAATAAAGTGAGTGAAAAAATATACTTTGATATGCATTCAGAGTCCATTAGTTCTTTATCTGCATGTACATATCATTTTCCTTCATGAGTCCTTGTACTTTCCTTGGATCATTGTGTTGCTGAGAAGAACTGAGTCATTCATAGTTGATCATCACACAGTATTGCTGAAACTGTGTACAATGTATTCCTGGTTCTGTTTATTTCACTTTGCATCAGTTAATATAAGTCTTTCCAATTTTGGAAATTTAAAATTTGCCTACTCATGATTTCTTATAGCATGATAGTATTCCATTACATTCCTACACCACAGTGTATTTAGCCATTCCCCAATTGATGGGTCTCCCCTCAGGTTCCAATATTTTGCCACGACAAAAACACCTGCTATGAATATTTTTGCCCAAGTAGCTCTTTTTTTCTCTTTCTTATGATTTCCTTGGGATATAGATCTTGTTGTGGTATTACCAGATCAAAGGGTATGAACAGTTTGGTTGCACTTTGGACATCATTCCAAATTGCTTTCCAGAATGATTGGATCAGTTCACAACCCCACCAAAAGCGCATTAGTGTCACAATTTTCCCACATCTTCTCCAGCATTTATCATTTTCCTTTTTTGTCATATTAACCAATTTGATTGGTGTAATGCCCTACCTCAGAGTTGTTTTAATTTGCATTTTTCTAATCAAAAGTGATTTAGAGCACTTCTTCATATGCCTATAGATAGCTTTGATATCAACATTTAAAAACTGTTCATATCCTTTGATGATTTTTCAATTGAGGAATGGCTTGTATTCATATAAATTTGACTCAATTCTCTGTATATTTGAGAAATGAGTTCTTTCTTAGAGACAATTGCTTTAAAGATTGTTTCCCAACCTTTTGCTTTCCTTCCAAACTTGGTTGCATTTTGTTTGTGCAAAGGCTTTTCAATTCAATATAATCAAAATTATCTATTTTACATTTAGTAATGCTCTCTATCTCTTGTTTGGTCATGAATTCTTCCCCTCCCTATAGATATGACAGGTATACTATTCCTTGCTCTTCTAATTTGCTTATGATGTCACCCTTTAAGTTTAAATCATGCCTAAGTTCAGTCATATCTAACTTCTCTAATATATTATTTACTTCCTTTCTTTCTTGTTCATTTTTTGACTGGATTTGTTGAATTCTGAGAGGGGGCAGTTGTGGTCCCCCACTAGTATAATTTTGCAGTCTATCTTTTCCTTTAATTCATTTAACTTCTCCTTGAAGATTTTGGATGCTATACCACTTGGTACACATACGTTTAGTATTGATACTGCTTCATTGTCTATGGCACCTTTTAGCAAAATGTAGTTTCTTCCCTTATCTCTTTTAAGAAGGTCTATTTTTTTGCTTTTACTTTGTCTGTTTTTGCCCTTACATTTTTTTTTCTTTTACTTCTGGTGAAGCATAAGAGATTCAGTCCCTTAGCTTTACTCTGTGTGTCTCTCTCTGTTTTGAGCATGTTTCTTGTAAACAACATATTGTAGGATTCTGGTTTTTGATCCACTCTGCTATCCATATCTGATTTATGGTACAATTCATTCCTTTCACATTACAGTTATGATTATGACCTGTGTAGTTCCCTCCATTTTATTCTTCCCCCATCTGTCTTCTTTATCCTTCCATCCTATCCTTCCTCACCAGTGTTTTGCTTCTATCTACCACCTCTCTTGATTTGCTTTCCCTACTGTCAGTCTCTGTGCTCTCTTACTTGATCTCCTCCCTTCCTACTTCCATGTTGGGTAAGATAGATTTCTATATTCAACCCAATTGTGTTGGGAATCAATGTGATTCTCAATTGATTCCCAATGTGATTAAACTGATTGTGAGGGAATCAATATGATTCCCTCATTGAGCTAATACTGATTAGAGTAAGGTTCAAACAGTGCTCATAACCCACCCTTCTGTCTTCCCCTACACTGCAATAGGTCTTTCATGCCTCTTCATGTGAGATAATTTACCCCATTCTACCTCTCCCCTCCTTCTGTACCCATTGTACTCCTCTTCATAATCTCTTGATTTTTTTTTATGTTATTCCCTCAAATTCACCTTATACCTGTATCCTCTGTCTATATGTATTCCTTCAAGCTGATTAGTGATACAATTTTTAAGAATTTGAAGTATCACCTGTCCAGGGAGAGATGTAAATAATTTAGTTCTATTGAATGCTTTATGTTTTATTTTCCCTTTTTCCCTGTTTGTGTTTGTCTTGGATCTTGATATTAGAGGTCAAATTTGAGGTTTAGTTCTGGTGTTCTCTTTATGAAGGCTGGAAATAGTTCTCTTTCATTGAATGACCTTTTTTCCTTTGATATATTATGCCTAATTTTTTCTGGGTAAGTGATTCTTCATTGTAGTCCCAGCTCATTTGCCTTCTGAAATATCATGTTCCATGTCCTCTAATCCTTTAATGTTACAGCTGCCAAGTCCTGCGTGGTCCTGATTGTGATTCTCTCATACTTGAGTGTCTTTCTGATCATTTGCAGTGTTTTTTTCTTGACCTTATAATTTTGAAATTTGGCTACAATGTTCCTTTGGGTTTTTATTTTGGGACCTCTTTCCTAAGGTGATCAGTGGATTCTTTCAATGTCTATTTTGTTCACTGGTTCCAGGATATTAAGGTAGTTTTCCTTGATAATTTCTTGGAAGATGCTGTCCATGTCCTCCTTTTGATTATGGCTTTCAGGTAGTCCAATGATTCAGATATTGTCTCTCCTGGATCTCTTTTTCTACATCAGTTGTTTTTCCCATAAGGTATTTTACACTTTATTCCATTTTATCCCATGTTTTGTATTGTCTTGATTGATTCTTGAAGTCTCATAGAGTCATTAGCTTCTACTTGCCTTATTCTAACTTTTAAGGAATTGTTCTCCATTAACTTTTGTATTTTTTTATTTGGCGATTTATACTCTGTAAGAAGTTGTTTTCCTAAGTGGATTTTTTCGTTTTCGTTTGAACAATTCTACTTTTTAAGCAACTTTATAAGCTGTTGACACTTTTTTCAGAATTCTCTTTAATCATTGTGATTTCTTTCCCCAATTTTTCTTCTATCTCTCTTATATGATTTTTGAGCTCCTTTTTGAGATCTTCCATGAGTTCTTTCTGGGCTTGCAGTCACTTCCCTTTTTTCTTTGGGGTGTTTCCTATACATGTTTTGACATTGTTGTCCTCTTCTGAGTTTGTGTTTTGGTTTTCCCTATCACCATAATAACTTTCTATGGTTAGATTCTTTTCTTTTATTCTTTCTTTTATCATTTTTTTGGCCTTTCCCCTCTCTTTTAAATTTGACCTCTGCACTCAGTGTTAAAGGGGTATGGTATCAGGCTTCTTGTGCCAGTAGCTTCAGGCCCTGGCTGCTTACCTGGTGTTGCACTGATGTTGCCCTGAGGCTCTTGGGGGACCCTTTTGTCTGGCACTGTACTGGAGTTGTTGTTTGCTGTTGCTGCTGGAGGCCATAGGGGTCTGGCAGCTTACCTGGTGTTTAGGTGGGGTGCTAGCAATGGTGTCTGGTATATACTGAAGCCCACTGGCATATTTCTTCATTTCCCTACACCGAGGCATGTGGAGGTCTTGGCTTCTGGAGGATGCCTGTTTGCCTGGGGCTATGCTAAAACAAACGATGGTTCTCAGAGCTGGAGTCTGCTGGTTCCCCTGGAAGTGCTAAAGCATGTGTCAGATCCTAGTGTTGGTACTTGCTTTCTCCACCACATTGGGCTAGAAGAATCATTGGCTTGCTGAGGTGGGGCTTGCTGCTGGATTGCTGGAACACTTCCTCTCCTAGAATGTACTCCCTTTTTAGCTGAGTGAGATAGACCTTTCCTGCTGATCTTTCAAGTTTCTTGGGCTAGAAGATTGTTTCACCCTGTCTTTTCACTGGTTCTGCTATTCTAAAATTTGTTTGAGGCCACTATTTTATGGTTGCTTGTGGGTGAATATATGATTTACTGCTAAATCTGCTATCTTAGCTCCCAAAAGTCTCTTTTGCAATATTTATTTAGAGAAATGTGTAATCTTCAGGAAGTTTTGGTACTCATCTGTAACAACAATGCTACTTGCTGCTACTGTGGCTATGTAAGGCCAATAACACCAGCACAGAGGACAGCTAGTAGCATAGGTTATTTGATCTGCTCTTCTATGGAAAGCAACTTTAAAGGGTTAACAATCTTACTTTAATTATACATACATACAAACATACATACATATAATATATATACATATGTGTATATATACATACATATATATGTATGTGTGTGTATATATATATATATATAATTATTTACTTAGTTCAGGGGAAAGAGTCAGCACCCTGAACTTCAGAGAAAACACAAACAGAAATTGGAAGCAGAAATTATATCAACAGAGCAAAATAACACAAATCAACAGACAGGCTTCTAGCTGTCTGATCAAGACATTACATACATAGTTACTAGAGAGAAAAGCACCAACATCTGGGGTTTTCAAAGCCAGGGGGGATCCAAAGGCCATACAGAGTCTCATCTGGTCAAATCACACAATACTCTTCCAGTGAGTGAGCCCTAAGCAAAATTCTAACCTCAGAGTATATATACACTTCTTCAGGCTCAGAAGGCATCACAACCATGTGACTGAAATCCATGTGACCTAAGCCTTCCCATGACTTAAGCAGGTCATCAAAGACTACTGATTCAATCAAAGACTCTTGATTGAAACAAAGGCAAGACTCAAAGACACTTGATTGCATTAGTGCTGAGAAGCACTCCAAAACAAAAGACAACAAAGAGTCCCACTTTACTTGCCATTATATCATCTTCCTTTCTCATTTAATATCTTCTCTTTTGATTTATCTACTTGCTTTGTTACTTTTAAATTGAATTTTCCCTCCGTGGTGTCTTTGGTGGTTTTATTCATTTCCCTTATAGTCCTGTTTTTCACTTTCTGACACTCCCGCCTTCAATTATGCATTAATTACTGGGCTGGACCTAATATCTGTCTCAGCTTCCTCCACCTATGTGAAATTTACTTTTCACCATCTTTGTTCATAAAGCAAAAGAATTTCTTTAGTCATCACTTTGGCCCCATTTCTTTTGTTATTACTTCTCTAGGTGACTTGAATCAGTTCTTGTTGCAGGGTTGGGAAAGGGAGGGTTGGATATTCCAAGAAGACCCTTTACCACCATGAGTTTCCTAATCTAAATATCAATTGAGACAAATGTAAGTTGGGTCCCTCTCTTCCTTGAGTAGCTAGGCAGGGGGAATATCTGTTTCTTGTTACAAAGGGATAGTGGAGGAATGGCAGTAATGGAAGCCTGTCATTTTCTGTTGAGCTCCAAGTAAATTTTTCAGTGGTTTTCAAAACATGAGTCCATGACTTAGTTTATAGCTTTTCAGATGTGTGGAGGCAACTGGAGGAGAGGGCATGCTGAGTAAGGGTATTATGGATTAGTTTTCTTCAATGTTAATTCTTAAGATTGTCATACTTCTTGATTTATTTTTTCTTATGCCATGAATTTACTGATTTATCCCTGGACCATTCGTGTCCTCTTTTTTCTGTTCTTATTCTTCATCTTCCTCCTTCTCCCATTCAAACTCTCTCTCCTCTTTTTCTTCTTCTTTCTTCTGTTTGTGTGTGCTATAGAAAATATCTAGTCCTCTATCTTGTTCATGCTACATGGAAGTGTCCTGTCTGTTTAAATATAATCTATTTTGTTTTTCTATTTTTTTTAGAGTGTAGGCTGGGCAATTGTGGTTAAGTGACTTCCCCAAGGTCACACAGCTAGTAAATGCATCAAGTGTCTGAGGCCAGATTTGAACTCAGGTCCTCCTGACTCTAGGGCTGGTACTCTATTCACTGCACCACCTAGCTGCCCCTCTATTTTGTTTTTCATGGAATCATTTGGTGACTATTCTTTTCTCATAGAAGCCTGGGACACTAGTGGATATGTGGTTATTCACTGAATCACATGATGTAAAAAGAAAAATATGTTTGGTAACCATTTGACATCAATAAGTTTTTGGCCCTTCACTGCAAGCAAGACTACTATTAAGAGATGAGATGATACAGAGATATGAGTACTGGACTTTCTAGTATAACCAGGAATAACCAGGACTCCTGATTATTCCTGTTAGATATGTGGACTTAAGCAAGATTCTTTATAGAAGTATAAAATCTCAGATTTGGAAGGGATTTTGATACCTATCTTGTCTAACCATCCAAAGTAGGATCTATGATCTTCTCCCATCATCTTTGACAGTTCTTCATCAGTTCTTCACCTATAAAGAAAGGATCATAAAGTTGCACTACTTACTTTCCAGGGTTGTTCTGAGAATCAAATGTACATGGAGTATTTCATGAATAAAAATTACATAAATTCAAATTATTATTATTTTTAAAACCGTATAAATTTTCAAGGACAAGACAGTGGACTTAAGCACTTTAAATACATCAATAAAACAGTATTAGGCTTCTAATTATTTTTCATTACCAATTAAAATACAGATATTGTTAATATAATTCAAGTCAATCAAAAATATCACATTTTCCTCTGTCCCTCTATCTCCTTCTGACAACAGTATACAACTGTATCATGTAATTAGACGCTCACAAATTATAGCCAGGAAGAGAGCATAAACTTTTCCTGTTTGTTAATAATTTGCCAATGAGAGATAGTTCATTCATGGTGTCCAAATAACTTCATGTTTTAAATAGGAGGTGTTGTGACACTTCACTGTGACTTATTTTAGACCTGTAGTGCACTATTGTCAAACAATCCAAACCTCACGTTGTTTTCCTTACTTCTTTTGTCATAATCGTAATAAACAACAGTCAGATGTGGTCTCAGGGAGTAGGTACATCCATATGCAACTTGCTATTATTTTCTGTCCTATCCCTAAATCTAATGCTTATTGAGATACTAAATCTATATTTTAACTAGACCCTAACACTACACATTTCCCACTGACTAAATTATCAGTCAGTGAGCCACATGCTAAAATAATTGAATTCAATGTTTAAAAGAACTTATTAATTATTCATTAATAAAATATCATGTAATTATTTTATTATTTTTACTTAATACAGTATAGTTAGATGCATAAGATAAAGTAGCAATCCTTTAATTGGACTCCATAAAGCTCTTCATTCAATGCTCTTTTCATTTGGATTACAGTGCCTTTTAACAGCTAAAAGAAATATAAAGAGCAAGGTAACCTTTTTAAAGAGAAATGTCAATTTTTGCCAATAGGGCAGAAAAACATGACAGATTTTTTATTGGTAATATTCAGGAAACTGATGACAAAGGTGTCCTGTTAGTGAATGATAATTTGTTTGAATTTCCATGAGTATGTTTAGAATTTTGCATGAGTATGGTCCCTAGGAAAAACTTCAAGTAGGAAGGAAGTAAACAAGCATTCATTAAGTGCTTACTGTGTGCCCTGCACTGTTCTATGTGCTGAGCATACAAAAGCAAGCAAAAAACAAAAACAAGACAGTCTCTGTTTCTAAAAAGCCTACATTTTATTTGGGAAAGATGGTACACAAAAGGGATCTGAGAAGTGTGTCTGTGCATGTGTGCATGTGTGTGTGTGTGTGTGTGTGTGTGTGTGTGTGTGTGTATGCATGTGTTTTGGTGAAGAGAGCTAGGGATGAATAGTCTAGATAAAGTCAGAAATAGGACTAACATGGGGTAAAGATCCAGGACTAGAATAAAGGCAGCCTAATATAGGTCCTTCCACAAATTTGAGCTACAATGGAATCTCAACAATGGGAAGGGAGGGTTGGATCTCATAGAAGAATATATCAGGATAAGTAGGTCACAGGAGTCATAGGCTTTTCTAGGGTCAAGAATCTTTAAGTATTGAGAGAAGTTCCAAAGTGAACTTGTGGTAAAGGAGGTATATTTTGAAGTCCAGAAAGTTAGGAATACAACGTTAGGAAATATAGTATATATGTGTCTTCTGCATCCTTTTAGGGCTCTGTCTTATTCCCCTCTTGTTTCTTTTGATCCCTTTTGTCAACCATTTGGCATAATACTCAGTACCTCGTTCTTCTTGTTCTGAACAAGTCCCTCATACGGTGTCCAATGCAGTTCTGATACCCTCTTCTAAATGAGATATAATCTTATCAAATACTCATCCCTTTCCTCCTAAACATCCTTATATTTAATTACTTTCTATATAACATACATATATATGTATATATACATATGTGCATATATATGTATGTGTATATATGTATACATATATATAGATTGATTGACAGCTTAATGTAATTTTTTTCCCTATCTGATGAGACTTTAATACAAAGAAATGAATTTGTAGAATTTTAGGAAATTAGACAGAAGAGAATGTATTTACGGGCAGGGAGTCAAAACAAGTTGGTAACTACCAAGTCTATTCAATGTAGCCTATAATTTTTTAACTGAAAATATTCTATCACTCTTCAAATTTT
>CM053626.1:85670896-85682073 GCA_028646595.1 Phalanger gymnotis
AAAAAAAAAAAACATTGGGAAGGTTTGATGGACTTTTAGCTCAATGTGAGTCATTAGTGTCATATGGCAGCCCTGCCCCCCCATCCCAATAATGCAGTTTCATAGTGTATTAAGAGAGAAATAGTCTTTAGAACAAGGGAGGTGACACTAATGTTGTTTTTTGCCTGATTAAGCCACAGCTGGTTGTTGTTTTTATTGTCATTCAGTTCTAGTTACCACCAAGGAGAAAGGAATTGATAAGTAGGAAAAATACTAGAGGAGGATGCCTGAGACACTAAAATAATTTAAGATTTCACCAACAGCCTAAACTTGTTTTTTATTTCCCCAAATGCAGAACTAGAATACATAAATAAAAAAAAAATGTAGAGAGTGTGGTTTTGGCCTAATGCTGTGAGTGGGGAAAGGGAGATTATTCAGCAGTTAGAGTTACCCGCAAATGGAGAGACTTCCTTGGAGGCGATAGTTTTCTTCTCACTGAAAGTGTCCCAAAAGAGACCAGATGATTACTTCAATGATATAAAAAGGACATTCTTGTTCAGGTACCATTTAGACTCTGAGGTCCCTTCTAGCCCAGAGGTTTTGAAGATCTATAAATTACTTTTCATATTTTAATGAATATATAACATCATGAAAATGGGTAGCCTTTACACATTGAATACTATAACCCATTTGTGTTCATTTATCCTACATGGTTAGTATTTGTGGTTTTTTTTAAAGCCCCTATTTAGGATCTATGCTTTAGGAAGTGTTACCATGCATGCTTCAACACTTTCAGTAAAGTAGTAATGATTGTTTATTGGACAGAATCTTAAAATGACAACATACACAAATAATATATTGTACATATATGTTTACATATATTTGTGATAAAATAAATATTATAATATGTTATATTATGAGCGTTGTTTCTCTGTTTTTGAAGAGGACATCACAGGGTGATGTCTTGACTTGCACATGAATTGGATTTAAGTGAGGTATAGTTGCACAATATCATCATCCTCATTTTTTCTTCCAGAGTCAGAGAAGTCCAGTGGCAAGACATAAGTTGAGACAACTAGCAATGACCTAGGATGCAGTGGATGACCTTGGCATCTTCAACATCTGATCCTGCTTCAGTTGCCTTCATAGCCATTGGAAAAAAAAATCTCATCCACTCATTCCAGTAAAAGACATCTTTACAAGCCTGGAGTAGACATGCCCTAACTCACTGATTGGTTTGAGGCCTGTTGGTTACTCTCAGTCTATTGTAGCCTATCTGACAACACAGTTTTAGTTGAGTGTGGCCACTCTACTTACTACAGCTTCTTGGAGCCACAGGTGAAAGTTGGGTGAAGGTGAACACCAAAGGTGGGTGAGCAGTCCTAATAAGGGCTTGGTAAGCCCTCACATCAGAGGTGCTGTCTTCTCTGAACACCCTATACACCCTTTTATTTTATATATTAATTGAGAATTCAACAATTGTCAAGAAACAAAAAAAAATTCAACTACACAAAGAACAAAATGACATGTAGAAGAAACTGTATGCTTCTTTTACATGTATTTTAAGTGTGTATTATTTACTATAGAGGAACAAAACTGGCCTTATGGTTTCTATAATTCAGAACTTTAAAGAAAAATAATATTCTTCTGTGTTATTTAAAAATTTTGTTGATGCTCTTTACTCTCTTTTTATTAAATCTTAAATTTTTTTAAATCACTAACTCATGCCCTCCAAAGGTATGCTACTGTAATAAATATGTAGCATAATAGAACACAAAACAACACCTTGGTTAGTAAAAGTATGGCTTATTCGGTACCTGTAGTCCATCAGTTCTCATCAGGAGGCATGGTTCATCACCATTTTCCAAACTGATGACTAGTCACTTCATTGATCAAAATTCTGATATACTTCAAAGTCGTTTTGCTCACACACACACACACACACACACACACACTCACACACACACATGCATATCTTATTGTGAACCACATGAGGGATCTGTGCAAGTTCAGAGGTAAAGGGAATTTACCATTGTTGGCCCCATTGGAAGTGAGGAATGGAGTTTGAAGTTGAATAGGCAAGAACTTCTCTCCAGAAACAGCTATCTGAATGACCTCTTTTGTACTGTTTATCATTCAGATATGATATAGGCCTTTCAAAGTACAAAAAAAGGAGATAATATTTTCAAAACATTTTTTCAAAGCTTAAAACAATATGGGAATGTGAAGTATAGTAGTTAATCCTAATAAGGAAATACCAGAAAATGTGGGAATTTGCCTCCATGTTGGCCTCAGGAGCCAAGTCTTAGAAGATCATTAACATCTATACCCTAGTTAAAAGCCATAGTAACAGATGGGGATTGAAGCAAATAGTAGCAACAACTCATCAAAGATTTAGAAAATAGTAGCTTTATGGGAAAAAAAAAGAATAGCAACAGGTGAGGTAGAATGGAGTGTCAGCCAATGACTGTTACAACATGTACAATGGAATAGTACTTAGAAAGAGTACAAGAATAACAAGTAGAAGTCTGAGGCTAATTCAAGGAAATTGGAAGGAAATTCAAAGAAATTGCAAGGAAACTCAAGGAAAATGGAAGATGTGGAACAAATTGCTAGTAGATAGGGCACTGTGGGTGGTTCCAACTATGATACACCCTTTCCTCTTCTAGGAACATGGGAGCCTGAGTTTTCACTACAGTTACGCCTTCCTCAGTAGTATGGCATTCATTTGGAGATTATCCCCTTGGAGTACATGATTGCTGAAAATAACTTTACTAATTGATTTTTTCTTTTTCCTCTTTTTGGCTACTCTGAACTAATTAAATAATTAGTTGCTAATTGATAAACATTCCCTTCCTTGTTTGTTATAAGAGCATTACTCAAAATATTTTTATATTTCCAGTTACACAAATTACCTTCATACCAAACATACATGAACACACATATTTATATACATACATATATATGTTTGTGTGTGTATGAGAGAGACAAAGACAGAGACACGAAGAGACATAGAGAAAAGCAGAAGTAGCAAGACATAGTAGATAACCTGTCTTGGAAGTAGGGAGTACTGCTTCTGACATATGCTGAAGGTATGATTTTAGGCAAGGCACTTAACAATTCATACTCTAGATGATTCTCTAAAAATAGAAGAGTAATAGCATAAGAGGTGTTGACCCACATTTCAGAGGGAATTGTTTCCTCCCAGAGTCCCCTAGATCAGTTGAAATCATCAGTCCAGTGCTTATCCCTGTATGTGTATATGCATGTGTGTACATGTGTAGGTAGACACATATGTATGCATATACTACATGTATATAAGTGTATATAGACATATGTGTCTATATACACGTATTGTAAATATAAGGAAGTGACACAGAAATCATTAGGAAGACTTGAAGTTCTTCAAAAAGGAAGCAGGAGAGAAAAGTTTGGGAATTTCACCAATCTATACACCTAAGAAGAAAAACTAATGCAAAGAGATTTTAAGGTGTGGAAACTAGCATATATAAACATGCAGCTCAGGGTACCATGGCTGTACCTAGAAGAATTATTTCAATTTGATTCTCTGGGTTAGAAAAATACTCTGAAAAAAACATATTAAGGTTAAATAAACTTTATAGATAAGTCAAAGGTTAAACTATGAAAAAAAAAACATTTTATCTCTCAATGAGGCCAACAATGCCCTGCTTAAAATGTTGTTTTATTAATGATGGATATATATATATATATGTATGTATGTATATATATATATATGTATGTAATTTGATTATTGGATCCATCACTGCTGACATATACTCGTTCCCATGTTGAAAAATAAAGAAGCAATAATATCACAACATGACACATAAAACTGGAAGCTGTATTGTCTTCCTGGAATATGTACTTAATATCTTTTCATAGGCATCATTAAAACTTAATTTGAAACTGAAGCCTTCATAAAGCCATTGGAGGGCTTCTATTTGTTTAAGGGGGAAAAGAACAGAGAGATGTAGGGAAGCAATGGTACATCAGAAAAATATTTTCTTTGGAGGAAATCCAATATCCTAAGAGGTATTAATAAACTTGAGTTGAAAATCAAAGGAAGAGGAAAGAAATAATAATATAGTGGGAATATGCTATAACCTGCTAGGCCTTCTTGAGGAATTAGATGGAGAGTTTCTGATTTAGATTGCTAAGCAGAACTAGAGCTAGTATATATTCATGATAGGAGGATCCAGTTATGTAGACATCTTTTAGTTGTCTCTCTTTCTTAGAAAGAGAGGCAAATGAATTAAATGTTCCTGTTGATAAGTTACACTTTCAGTAGATAGAATAAATGGAAAAATTGCTGCTATTTTTGTTCTCAGTATTAGGCAGAAAGAGAGATTCCTTATCCAAGTAGAAATAATGGAGATTCTAGAAGGAAATGATAGTCTTGCTATACTCTTCCTTAGTTGTACCACAGGTTGATTAATATATTATGTTCTGGTTGTCACATTTTTGAGAGGGCAAAGATAAGCTAGAATGCATCCAAAGATGAGTGCAAAATGTATGCCCTGTGAGAATTATTAATTCAAATTTGGAAAACTTATTTTAGATTGATGGAAAGTTATAGGTGTGTGAAATGATTGCAGTCTTTAAATATTTAGAAGGTTTTCACATGGAAGAAGCATTAATCTTGTTCTGCTTGTGTCTGGAAAGCAGAGCTAGTACCACTGAGTGGAAGTTACAGTTTGGTTCATCACAATTAAACACTTCAAATTATTAGTTATAATGACCAGACTCATACTTTTATTAGTTTAGGGAGCTCCTACTGAAGAACTTTATCAGTGCATGCCAACATATTTTCTCCAACTCACCGTGTTAGAGAGCACCAAGAATTTCAGTGAAAAACCCATGATCATACAACCAGTATGGCAGAGGTGGAGCTAGAAGCTAGTTTTCTCTGGCTATAAGGCCAGCTCTCTCTTACACTTTAAGAAATCTCAAGCCATAATGATTTTCTTGTTACTGAACATCATTAAGGGGAAGTGTATGACAATTTATTGAGAATTATGTGGAAAGATTACATGATTTGTGTGGGGGTTGGACTAGCTGAGGTTTGAGGTTCTTCCTGAAGCTAAGATTTCATACATTTGTGATTGTGCAATGCAATAAGACTTGCATCAGAAGTGGTTGGCTGAGCGTGAAGAATTGGATATCTATCCAGATGAATTCAATGATTCCATCTTTTATCTCTGTGCCTTTGCCATCTATTGTCCCACATGCCTAGAATGCACTGCTTCCCTAGCTCTACTATCTAGAATCCCACAATTTTCAACATGAGGTCTCTCCTGATCCCACCTCTACCTCCAGATGTTAGCACATCCTTCAATAACTACTTTGTGTTTATATTGCATATACTTATTTATGTCCTTACTGTCTCCTATAATAGAATACAAGGTCTCTGAGGGCTGAAAACATGACCTTATATATAGTAGCTACTTAAAAAGTACTGGTAATTATAGAGGATTTCAGAAAGGAAATAAAGGGTAGAACCTGTTTTGTCAATATCATGACATGAGGAAGATCAATTTCAAAAAAATACTTACATGGTGATATATCAGAAGACATGGCAGTCCTTAAGCCTATTGTCCACAGCTTCTCTTTGTCAAATTCAAAACTTATCTGCATTGGTCTACTTAATGTAATTGGTCTACTTAATGTAATAAAAATAGATATATAGATATAAAGATATATATATATGGATATAAAGATATATAGATATAAAGATATAGATATATATAGATAGATATAGATATATAGATATATATAGATATATACAGATATAAAGATATATATAGATATAAGATAAAGATAGATATAGATATAAAATATATATAGATATAGATATAATAGATATATTTTTCCTGTAAGTCTTTAGGTAAATCTGGATAGTGATCAGTAAGACAAGTTATCAGAAACTTTCCTATTAACAATATAACAGACTTGGTTTTGTTTTTCAGCTTGGAGTGACATTTGGAGCAACCTGAAAATATTGCTGGTCAGTCTCCCTCTACTGATGTACTTTAGATTTTCCTTGGCAGTATGTATCATCCTTTTACCTGGATTACTTACTTGAGAGTGATAAAGTATAATCTTGAAAACTCAAATAATGTTCTTTCCTGGAAGTCAAATAAGGAAAATTGTGATCCATTGTCAGGAACAGCAAGCATCTATCAAATGCATGTTCCACAAAACAGTTACAGAGCTATGATTGTTGCAGCAGAGATTTGAGGGAGACAGAAAAGCACTTTGAGTTATTTTGAGAAGGACTGTACCACAATCAAGAATTTCATCCTTATTATACTATTTTTTTAAAAAAATCAATTTGAATTATTTTACAAGGATTTCTTGGTTACTTCTCTAAAAACGTGAGTGCCTTAGGTGCATTGTGCCAAGTACTCTGGCATGTTTTATACCCCTTAGTTTCCTTTCAATAAAACAATCAATTTTGGGTCAAAGAATTTACTTTTCTCTAATGGCTTCACATGAACAATTTCCATGAGTGTGGCTAAGATAATGTGATGACTACCTAGTGAAAAGCAAAGCAATTCTTTTCTGAAATTAAAAGCTTAGGGTAGATAATTAAAATGGACAGTTTGTAAATTCCTCAGTAGTTTTCTTTGTTAGATACCCTTTCATACCCTATTCAAGAATACTAGCCAACTTGGGGCTACATGAATTTCACTGCATGAATTCAGTACTACTTAGATGCAGGTCTACAAAATTTTCTAATGACAGGACTTCCAATAATTTGAAGTACCAGTTGGCTCAGGATATCATCTTTCAACATTATTTTCATATACTCGTAGGCTAGTAGGTAGTAAAAAGTCTCAATATTTAATTTAGTTAAATCCAATTGTATACATACTTATCACATATCTCCTACTATATGAAGAACACTATGCTTGTGTTCAAAAGAATTATTGAGTTTAGATAAGTCATTTTCCCTTCCTGCATGGAGCTTAAATTCTAATAGGGAACAATACAGATATACAGATATTTCTAATATGGTTTAAATTTTGATAGAAAACAATCAGTTGGGGTCAATTAGGCAGCACAGTGAGTAGAGCAGCAGCCCTGGAGTTAAGAGGACCTGAGATCAAATCCAGCCTCAGACACTTGATACACTTAGTAGCTGTGTGACCTTGGGCAAGTCACTTAACACCAATTGCTCTGCCTTCCCCATTCCAAAAAAAAAAGTCAAAAAAAGAAAACTATCAGCTATATGAAGTCCAATTGGACACATGGCCTTACTAAATGGAGAGAATGAGAAGGGCTTCTCCAATAGTTTTGCAACACATGTTGACCAAATGATGTTGTTAGGCTCTGTGCAAATGACCCCTTCTTATAGAAACTTAAAATTATCATTGGAAGGGTATTTAAAAAAAAGAAAGAAGGAAAAGGGATTGTCTTAAGGCCTCTGAGGCAGGAACTAGTTGACATCCCTAGTGCTGTGTCCATGGCATTCTATATTATTAGAATAATCTGAGAGTCATCAGCATATTTGTAGGGATATTTCTTTTCTCAACAACAGGGAATGAAAAGGAGGGAACCTGCATCAATGCTTGACAGAAGAGTAGTTTATAAAGGACAGGGAGTCAGAATGGAATCATTCATTTTTATTCTCAGTATCCTCCTCATTAAAATATGGCTGAAAATACACGCTTTCAAGTTTTGTCGTAAAGATCAAATGAAATAACAATGCCTTTCAAAATTTATACTATCATGTAGTATATACATATATTATTATCTTATGATCTGACATACACTTACCGTCTGACATTTAGACATTCACTCTACTTCTCAGAGTACCAATTTTCCCTGTTTTAAGTAGAGAAATAATAATTCTACTTATACTTCAAAAGGTTACTATGAAAACAATACTTTGCAAACCTTAAAGGGCTATATACATTTGAGTTACTAATATTATGATTAAAAGTTGTTTCACTTACTTCTAGCCATTGCACTAAATCATTTGAAAATTAGAATATTCTCTTATTCTCTCGGACTAATTTTTAAAAGTATGATTTTTATCAGTTATTTCCATTCATAAATATTCATTCAACAAACATTTCTTAAGTACCAATTGTGAACCAGGCACAACAGTAGGTGCTGGGGATGCAAAACTAAAAAAGAAATAACTTCTCCATGATATAGATTACTACCAACCCCTACTCCATGCTTTCTGACCTGATATGTCTCTTGTTTGTATCTTCCTGCAAATTCTATAGAAGCATCTATTCAATATACTAGTTATGCATTTGTATCAACAATAATTGATGTTTAAATTGTACTAATGGCTGCTTGACATTTCTGAAATCTATTCCTTTGTTTCTATTTCAGTTGCCTCTGAATGTTCCAGTCTCTCAAAACAACATCCAACACTAAGTTATTTCCTAGCACTAGAATCCTATCATTTTATCATCTATTGCTATTATCTTATAGTTTTCTTATGTCCACTCTCTCCTCACTCCAATCTAATCTTTACCCTGTTGCCAGAAAAAAATTTTGTTTATGTATAGGATATTCTGCTCAAAATTCTTCATTGGCTCTCTATTGACCATAATGTAAAATTTGAGCATCTCGTTTGAGTAATTCAAGGCCATTCAAAATATGGTACTATGCTCTCTTTCAAACTTTGAATAATATTACTTGCATGGAATCTATGATATAAACAATCTGGATTGATACTTGACCCATTTTCTACCCTGACCATGCACTGAATTATATCATTCCTCAATGTGCTTCTGCTTATGAAGGCTGCCCCTTATTCCTGGAATACCCCTCTCCTCCTTTTTTCCAAAGTCTTTTTGAGAACCAAGCCTACATTGATGCTCCTTATCAATAATTGCCCTTCCCTTCCAAATAACATAGCACTTTCTTTTGTAATTGTCTGATACACATAGTATGTAATAATACATAACATAATTTATGAGTTGGTATATTCCTCCACCATAATGTGCTTTTGGGTAGGGATTATTTGTCTTTCTATGATGGCATTTGCTGAAATGTAAAAACTTGTATTTTGTACCTTCTTAAATTTTCATGGTGCTCATCAAACTACATCAAGGTTTTAAGGATCTACAATATTATCAGTGAGGGTAATACCTATATTGGTGCTATAATTTAGTATATGCATTTAAAGAATTCAATTAACTAAATTAATTAATATAAGAATGGAAAATATGCTTGTTACTTATTCAATGTGTTAACAATCAAACAACCAAAAATTGTTTGATAGAGCTAGAAAAAAATAACAACAAAAGTCATTTGGAAAAACAAAAGGTCAAGATATCAAGGAAATTAATGAAAAAAAGTACAAAGGAAGGAAGCCTAGCAATACCAGATCTCAAATTATATTATAAAGTAGTAATCATAAAAACTGTCTGGTACTGGCTAAGAAATAATGTGGTAGATCAGTGGAATAAATTATGTACACAAGACACAGTGGTTAATGACCAAAATAACTTAGTGTTTGATAAACCCAAAGACCCCAACCTCTCAGAATAAAACTCACTTTTAACAAAAACTGCCAGGAAAACTGGAAAACAATAAGGCATAAACTAGGTGTAGACCAACATCTCACACCATATACCAAAATATGGTCAAAATGGGTACATGATTTAGACATAAAGAGTGACACCATAAGCAAATTAGAAGAGCAAGGAATAGTCTACAGGTCACGTCTTTGGGGAAGGGAAGAATTCATGGACACACAAGAGATAAAGAGCATTAAACAATGTAAAATAAATAATTTTTATTATACTAAATTAAAAAGCTTTGGCACAAAAAACACCAATGCAACTAACATTAGCAGGAAAACAAAAAGGTGGTAAACAATCTTCATAGAAGAGTGTCTGGTAAAGGCCTCATTTCTCAATTATATAGAGTCAGATTAAAAAAAAATACAAGCCACTTCCAAACTGATAAATAATCAAAAGATATGAACAGGCAATTTTCAGATGAAGAATTCAAAGGTTTCTATAGTCATATAAGAGTTGCTCTAAAGCATTGGTGATTAGAAAAATTAAAATTAAAACAACTCTGAGATACCACTTCCCTAATGTGACCAAAAAGGAAAATAATAAATGTTGGAAAAAATGGGGGGAAATTGGGACACTAATGCACTATTGGTGGACTTATAAACTGCTCCAAAAATTCTTGAGAGCAATTTGGAACTTGCCCAAAGGGCAACCAAACTGTGCATACCATTTCACCTAGCAATACCACTACTAGGTCTGTATCCCAAAGAAATCATAAAAGATGTAAAAGGATCTATATATACAAAAATATTTATAGCAGACCTTTTCATGGTGGCAAAATATTGGAAATTGAGAGGATTTCCATCAACTGAGGAATGACTGAACAAGCTATGATATATGAATATAATAGAATACTATTGTGCAATAGGAAATAATCAACAGGCACCCTTCAGGGAAAAAAAAAACATGGAAAGACTTGTACAAACTGTTGCATAGTGAAATGAGCAGAACCAGGAAAACACTGTACACAGTATCAGCAACATTGTGTGATGACCAGCTACGAATGACTTACTTAGCTCTTCTCAGCAACATAATCATACAAGAAGAGTACAAAGGACTCACTAAGGAAAATGCTATCTATATCCAGATAAAGAACTGATGGACTCTGAATGAAGACTGAGGCAGCCTTTTTCACTTTATTTTTTCATGTTTTTTGTTTGTGATCTCTTTCTTCTTTTATAACAGTGACTAATATTGAAATATGTTTTGTATCATTGCATATATACAAGCTATATCAAATTGCTTACAATTTTACCTTGCTTTGGAGAGAAGAAGGAGGAGCAGAAGGAGAGGGAGAGGGAGAGGACAAAGTGAGTTACCCAACTAGCTGGGTCCCCCTTCAGGCAGCTTGGTCTACTCACAGGTTGTGTTTGTCCTTCATTTTCAAAGAGGACCATGGCATCAGGGAAATGATGGCATGACTTTCAATTGGCTTTGATTTGAGTGAGGAAGGGCTTTGCAAAATCACCAGTCTCACTTTCTCCTCCAGAGCCATCTTGATCTAGTGACCAGATATTCAACAGGATGACTGGGGGTGGCCCAAGATGCAATGGGAAACCCTGGCCCTTTTAGGCTAAAGCTAGTTGCTCACTTAGAGTGAGGTAATGCTGATTCAGTGAACAGGCCTCT
>CM053626.1:85682173-85708384 GCA_028646595.1 Phalanger gymnotis
CTTCCTTCCTTCCTTCCTTCCTTCCTTCCTTCCTTCCTTTCTTTCTTAGTAATTGGGGAGGGTGTGGAGGGAGGAAGAACAATTTGGAACTCAAAGTCTTGTAAAAATGAGTGCTAAAAATTGTTTTGATATACGATTGGGAAAAATCAAACCGAATTAAAATTTAAAAAAGGCTTTCATTAAAAAATGATCATTCCATATATACCTTTTGAATTTAACTGGTCTGGTCCACAAGATAGAGACAAAACATTCAACCATGCCCAGGCCAAGGCTATCTATGTATCTGTCTGTCTTTCTATCATCTATCTACTTATATATTCATGTATACACATATATGTAATTTATATATTATGTATATATGCATATATGTGTGTATATTTGTTATGGCCATATTTATATTTCATTAGATGATAGTTTTTAGGATCATAGCTTCAGAGCTAGAAGGGACCTTAGAGTCATAGTCCAAACCTTTCATTTTACAGATGAGGAAACTGAGTCGCAAAGAGATAAAGTTATTTTCCTACCATTACATAGGAAGTAAGTTGCAAAGCCAGGATTCAAACCTAGATACTGATTCCAAAATCTGCACTTGGTCCATTGCACCATGCTTTTCTGTTATATACATATATATATATATATATATATATACATATACATATACATATACATATACATATACACATGCATGTACATATACATATACACATATGCATATGCACATACATATACATATACATATATGTATACACACATATATGTATATATGTATACATACATACACATATATATACACACACACAGGTACAAATATTGCTGCATTTAAAACCATCTTACCATTTGCCTTGCAGAATCAGAATTTATAGAACCATTTGTCTTTGTGAAGAGATTGAGGGAGTATAAGAACTCATACATACCCTAACACATGCGTACACACATATTTATATCTACTCATATGAATATACATATATGCGGAAAAATAAATGTAAACACATGCAAGTACACAATTTATTTTATAACAATATCAACTTAATTTTTCTGTGTACTGTATGTAACTTTTTCTTTGACTATAAGTCACATATCTCTGTACTATATTAATGTATTTATGTACTATATGCAGCCACATCTGTGACTGTATTACAACATCTAAATGAAAACTGAGAAAAGAATATCAATTATCTAAATACTTCCAAGTGTTTGGTATTGATGATTTTGAATCTCTCCAAGATAAGAACTCGATCCAACTGTACAGACAACAACATTCCCAGCCCTTCTCATCTTGTGGGGTTACTGTCCAAATCTTTCCGTAAAATCTTCCTAAGGTTTTCTGTGCAACATCCTTACCCAATATCTCTAAAAATTGCAAGGGTTTCAATGCAGCACTTAGGCTAGCCATCTTCCATTCTTAATTTTTACTATTTGTACAAACTATGCAAAATGCTCTCTTTTTGTCCAGATATTTGCTTACATTTAGATGTAACCTCACTAATCATTCTGTTGACACAATATACTGTTTTCCAATCACTGGAAGTTTTATCATTATAAGTGGTGAGCTGAAATGAAATCATTCTTGTGACATCAGAATCTCAAAGGCATGTTATTTGCAGAGTATAGTCATCTTCTCAACTCATATTTTAATATTTACCATGGATAAGAAGTGTAGAAAATCAAATAAGAAGAAATAGAAAATTTTAGATATACTGTTTCTCATTATGAATCTGATTCCTTTTAACACTAGATCATTTGGAGAACAATTTTCAGTGATAGAGATTTTGAGAAAGCAATTTCTCTGCATCTTACAGATGTTAAGCAATCAGTGTATTTAGCAAAATTGAATTAAAAATTAAGCAAAACTCTTAATCTGAATAAACTATCATTTTCATTGAGCATGAAAAAACTGTTGAAAGCCAACCCATCCCATTGTGCCATTAACGATAGCTTAAAAATTGGATTTTATCTATATTCCTAAAGAAAAGTTTTAAATCTATATATCATGAATAAAGTAAGTTATAATTGCCCAGAAGTTTTTAAATATAGTGTGACTATTCAGCTCAGTGGTTATTTTTGTCCTGTAAAATACAATTAGACCCATAAAAGTACTAAGTGATGCTTTTGATTTTAAGCATCTAAGATGAGCAATTTCCCCTAAATCCTACACTGATGTCTCACTGTAATGTGGAGGTGACTCTGAGATTTTTAAGGCTATGCTAAGAGAGTAGAATATCTAGTAGTTTCTGCTATGGCAAAAGTCTAAAACTTTTCTCAGAAAAGCAGCCTAGGAGAGAGTAGGTCAGAAAATCCCAAGCTCTCAATATTTCCCCCCACAAAAGAATTAAAATAGCCCCTTAGGGAGAACAAACTGGGGGTGGAGGCAAAGAAGAATAGGGACACAACTGGGGTCTTTCTGGGACATTTTGAGAAGATCAGAATTAAAATCCCAGGATGAGGTTTTAGTCCCTGAGAAGAGTAAACTCTTCCAGGTTAGGTTCCATTTTAGCAACAAGTGGCAAGTCCTGGGGTTGGTTGGTTTGAGAGGCTGCCTCTGCCCCAGCCACAATAACTTTTCACTGTGGAACAGTGGTAGGATTCAAATAAATTAACAACCAGTTCTCTACCCTAATGACTGTTTTTTTTTTGGTGGGGGCAGAGAGGATAAGTCACTAAATAAGCATTTATTAAATGCTTATTTATTACATGCAACCTCAGTCCAAATAATGCATAAGTCACTAACCATGTGACCCTAGGAAAATCACTTACTCTTAGTCTCAGTTTCCCTGTCTGTAAAATTGCATTCATTCTAAATCTATGAGTCATAGATTTAGGCAACTTTTTTATAATTCATTTCTCCATGATGCAGACTTTTCCTTGAGCATGCAAAATGTCTCTTCACAATGGAGTAATGATTCTAACCCACATTTCTCTAATGTCTTCAAGTTTACAAAAGATGTTCATCACAACAACCCCTGCAGTGAAGGTTTCATTTCCGCCATTATTGAAATGGGCCAATCACATAGAAAAAGAGAAGAATGGGCAGTTTGGGTCAATAATGCCTTGAATGTGTAGTACATCTTTAGGGCATTTCAGCAAACTTTATGAGATGGATGCATTTTGTTTGCATCTGGTTTACCCAGTCTATGCCATGTAATCTCGGATACATCGACATGATG
Source organism: Phalanger gymnotis (assembly GCA_028646595.1). Taxonomy (NCBI): domain Eukaryota; kingdom Metazoa; phylum Chordata; class Mammalia; order Diprotodontia; family Phalangeridae; genus Phalanger; species Phalanger gymnotis. The sequence continues at coordinate 85,685,338 of CM053626.1, forward strand.
TATCTTAGAGAGCAAAGATTTTACTTCTTCAACATCTTCTATTTAACGTGGTGATTACCCAAAATTAAAAATCATTACATTATTTGCTCTAAGACATCTTTCTTCAAACTCTCTAGAGAACCTTTTGTCCATGTGTCCATCATAAACACTTATAAACAAAGCACTGTGCTTATACTATTGAAAAAAATCAGTCAGAACATACATTTTCTTCATTTTATCGATACTAAATGAAAACTTCTAGGCTGAATTAATAAGTGGCAGAGGCTATGAAGATAAATATCATAAAATAATATGTGTGACAAACCTGTTTGTCATGGGAAAGTTGTGACCATTCTTCCCATAGTCTTAGATTATATTTTCTAGCAGAGCATATTTTCTGAGCAATAGTATGTAATCCTGGTTTTGAGTTTACACTTCATATCAGAATAACCATTAGTCGTTACAGTTAATATTATTGTTAAAATAAAAGTCAAAATAAAGATAAAAATGTACTTACAAGTGAAAAGTAATACTTCCTCCTTTGTTGTAACATTCTGTGCAGTTATACCCACAACAGTTATGATGAACAATGCTCCAACTTCTTTAGGCAAATATTCATCTCACTCTAAACTTCATGATAATTGCTTATGTTTTATAAAGGACATATGTTTTATACTTCCTGCTGTGCAATTGAACCCAAATTTCTCAATCCTACTGCAGTAAAAAAAAAAAAAAAGCACTGAAACTCAGTACGCAAACGCATCATCATAGTCCGTAACCTTAACCCTAACCCTGAAGTGCCATTTCAACAACTGGGTCACCAAACTCAACTTAAAATTAAGTATCAGTTCTGCTGAACCATGGGAACCTGCTGAATCTCACAACTGCCCCAGGATAGTGAGGGCAGTTGAGTATTTGAGCCCAAGAAGATTGAGGGAACCTTTGTTGATAAGGAACAACAGACCCAGTTGTGTTTTGAAGAATGGTGGGAGTGAAAAGGAACCAGCACATACCTGGTGAGTGTAGAAGCAGTGGGGCAGAAAGCCTCTGCCTGTGGGCACTTACGTAAAGTTGGAGGTTTGGCTTTGCTTCAAGGCTGGAGAAGAGAACCGAAATCTGGGGCAAGAGGCAACATTTCCCATACCCTGGAGCTAGAGGTGATGAAAAAAATCAAGCTATTACCACAAAAATGCACAGGCAAAGGAGATAGAATCCAGCTATAGAAAGCTATTATGGGAATAGAGTTGAATGGGGTCCATCTTCAGAGGAGGACATTGAAGTAAAGAAACCCTCAAAGATTAACATCGAATGGTCATCAGCCCAAAAACAATTTATAGAATCAAAGAGTAAAAGAACTGGGGCTCTGGCCAAAATTATCATACCCTGCAGAGTTAAGCATTATCCTGAATGAAAAAAAAATGGACATTTGATAAACTTTTAGACTTTCAAGACTTTGTCAAAAAAAATCCTGAACTTGATAGAAGATTCAACATACATACAAAACCAAGAGAAATATAAGGCACATACCAAAGACTAATAAAACAGATTCATAAGGACAGACTGTTTACCTTTTATATGGGTAAAATGTAAAATGTATATCTAATATTCTTATTAATAATTGGCAAGCACATAAGAAAGATTAAGGCAAACTTGACTATGATATGAATTCATAAAGTAAAACCATTTAGGAATAGCTAAACAGTGTAATTATTTTAAACCAATGAAGTGCAAGAGGAAGGATGGATATAGAATTTTCTTGGGAATGGGTTTAAGAGGGAATAACACCTATATATTAAGAAGCGTATAAATGTCTTCTAAATTTAGAAGAAATAAAAAGGAGGGACATAGGGAGTGGGTGAGGACAAGGGAGAGATTTTTAGAGGGGGTAATGAGGGAATAGGTAAAAGGGGAGCATAGAAGGGTGTTTAAATTTATAGGAATGGGAGGATGGGAGAGGGATCCTTGGAGGGGAATAGGCAAATAATAGGAGGTCAAGGTAGTGCATAGAAGTAAAGTAGAGGAATCAGGAGGGATAGGAAACAAGAGATATGCACAAATATATATTTCTATATATGTATTATATATGCATATGTGTTTGTATATATCTATAGCTATAAAAAATTATCCAAACTTTATTGTAGCCTTCTGGAGATGGTGGGGGAAGGAAAAAAATAATAAAGTAAAAAAAAAGTACACAGCAGAGAACAAAAGAAAACTCACTAGTAAGCAAAGAAAAGATGGACAATTCTCAGCACAACATGTATTATTTATTACATAGGATTTTGTGAAATGAAAATTTATTTTTATATATTTTGAATCCTCTCTTACATTCTGCTATGCAAAGGACATGCTTTTTACTTTTTTTATTTTGTATTTAAGTTTCAGTATTTAAGTTTGTGATATGTTTTTTTTTTCTTTTCTCTATTTTGTATTTGTGTTCTGGCCCTTGAATCTAAAATAAAATCTAAAGAAAACCAAAGAAAAGCAGGCTAGCAAATTATGAAGCACCTTGCACATACTTAATAAATGTTGACTAATTGAATGATTAGAAATTTCCCCATCAGTAGTCTGGCCATTTACAGCTGAGTTCCTAGGCCATGTAAGCCATAAAAATTTAAAATGGTCTTCAGCCATATAAGGTACCTCTGCTTCTGCCATGATGGCAGCAGATCCCACCTCAAAAAGGTGGGTGGGATACATCGAACAAATAAGATATCTCACAAAACTTTTAGAGTGTTTATAAACATTACATTACCTGCTAATACATTTAATTGTGTGATCATTGTCCTATGAATATTGACATACTACTGGAAGAGAGTCTTGACATCATTGCTATATTTGAAACTCAATAACAGTAGACAGTGTCAGCTAAATGGAAAGATGATTCACTGATTGTTGTTGAGGAGGCAAAATTCTAAAAACTGTTGTTTTTGTTTTGTTGTCATGGTTTTTGTTCTTGTTTCCTCTAAACATCTGAAGGAAACAAGAATTATCATTTCATGGGGCATTTTGACATCCTGTATTATTATGTTTATGATAAATATTTGTAAAAAGACAAACAAAACACAAAATAATTGTAGTTCTTGGATGAGCATCTGTTGTCGAGAATGAAGATGTAGAGAAAATTCTATAAAGAATTTTAGCTTTCCAAATTAAAATGTTAAGAAATAAAATTTTGATTCTGAAGTAAGTAATGCAACAAGCTAAAGACTTGTAGAATGCATACATTCTTCAACAGAATAACTGGGCTTCTGCTCTCTCCCTTGATTCCACTTCACTTCTGTGGATGCCAATATATGCTGTCTATATCTCTGCTATCCCAGAAAGATACCTTCCCTTAAAAAACACTCCATTCTTGACTTGTACCACAGAGCTAGGATACTTTCAACATGGCAGTGAGACAAAAAGGGCTTTTCAATGAAGAAAATTTTTAAAAATTCAGAAACATGACATTGATTTTTATAGAAACATCATCATCTTCTGATGACAGTTGAAATGGCTTCTGATAATTTCGAGAACAAAAAATCTAAATGCAGGTCCAACATCTGTAAAAACAAACAAACAAACTGATAAATCCTATATTCTTTTCTCTAGCCTTGAAGCAAATCCAAACCTCCAACTTTATGTAAGTGCCCACAGCCAGGGGCTTTCTGTCCCAGACAGATAATGAATCTTACAGCAGCTTTCCAGAAAGTAAGATGCCTAGGAGAGTATTGTGGAATTTTACACAAACCCAAACTCAGGCCAGATATCAGTAAAGAATTGGCCATGATGTGTGTGTGTGTGTGTGTGTGTGTGTGTGTGTGTGTGTATGTGTGCTGACTGTGACAATGGATATTTCTGTGGCTTCTTGGAAATAAGATGCAAGATAGAATGAAATTTTATTCTGATGATTAAGGCAGGAGTACTCAGAGTAAAATGAAATATTCTGGTCATTTGATATGATATAAATGCAGAAACTCAGAATGTTTTGGACTTTGTGGACAATTATATGGATATTATCATTGCAATTGAAATTATGAGCATTGCTGGACCTAAAGTGACCTGTCCATCTTGTTACGAAATCTACCAGTGCAGTTTTGTAGGCAGTGGGATGGACAATGTGCAACTGGCATTATGGTGTATTCAGCAAGGTGCCACAGTTTTTGAAATGTGCATGCATATTTGAAAAGTCCAGAACAAGAATTTAAATAAAGGCTAAAAATGAAGAAAGTCTCACCTGCAACATTTCCTTTATCTAATCTCCTAATTAAAGTTCAATAATCTTAACAGATAAGAGTTATACAACTTCAGGTTTCAATCTTGATAATCGGAATTTTTCCATAGGCGGATCAAATTAAAAAAAAAGTTTCAAATCAGTTTGAGACTCAAATAGTATAAATTTAAATTTTCATTTTAGTTTTTTTCCCCTCCCTTCACTATCATCAGCTATGACATGATGACTTTATTGAAATGCAGTTGACTTTATCCCTTTAGTATTTATGGAAAAGATGATGCTTCATTACCATGGCTAAAGTGCTTAGTCTTTGAATCTACCAATAAACAAAGAAACACTTGGAAATGCATAATTAAGTATTGTTAAGTAACTAACCCTCCTAATATGGTAGTTCAGTTCCAGAGCACAGAAGAGTGATTGTAATCACTCACAGACCATAGCACAGGTCAGAAGAGTAGTTACCTCATCCTTCCATAAACTATACCACCTTGGAAGAACCAAAGAAAAATTTTCAAAATAGAAGAAGAGGTGCAAAAATTCACTGAAGGAAAGAACTCCTTAAAAATATAATTAGCTAAATGGAAAATGAGGCACAAAAGCTCACTGAAGAAAATAATTCTGCAAAAATTAAAATGAAGCAAGTGGAAGCTAATGACTACATGAAATATCATGAAACAATAAAAGAAAATGAAAATAATGTAAAAAATAGAATAAAATATAAAACATCTCATTAGAAAAAATGACCTTGAAAATGAATAGAAGAGAGATAATATAAAAATAATTGGGCCATCTGAAAGTCATGATGAAAATAAGATCCTAATGAAATGTAGAATGGATCATTTTGATTATATTAAATTTTAAAAGTTTTTGCACAAATAAAGCCAATGCAACCAAGATTAGAAGGGAAGCAGAAAGCTGGGAAACAATTTTTAGTCTTCCTTATAAAGGCCTCATTTCTGAAACATATGGAGAACTAAGTGAAATCTGTAAGAATACAAGTCATTTCATAATCAAGACATGTCCAAAGGTTCTGAAGAGATAATTTTCAGATGAAAAAATTAAAAATATCTATAGTCATATGAAAAAATACTCTGAATCACTATTGATTAGAGAAATGCAAATTCTAACTACTCTGAGGTACCACATCACACCTATTAGATTGGCTAACATGAAAAAACAAGAAAATGATAAAGGTTGGAAAAGATGTGGGAAATTTGGAATTGGTAGAGTTGTGAATTGATCCAACCATTCTGGAAAGCAATTGGGAACCATGCCAAAAGGGCTATAAACACAAACACTTTGAACCAGGAATATCACATACAGATCACACAAGTGGGAAAAAGATGCACATGTACAAAAATATATATAGCAGCTCTTTTTGTGGTGGCCAAGAATTGGAAATTGGGAGGATGCCTATTAATTGGGTTAAGGCTGAATGTTGTGGTATGTTAATGTGATGCTATACTATTGTTTCATAAGAAATGATGAGCAAGCAGACTACAGAAAAACCTGGAAAGACTTACATGAACTGATATTAAGTGAAGTAAGCAGAAGCAGAAGAATACTGTACACAGTAATATTAACATTGTGTCGTCACCAACTTTGATAGACTTAGCTCTTCTCAGCAATGCAATAATCTAAGACAGTCCAAAGAACTCATTATGGGGGCAGAGCCAAGATGGCCATTTGAAAACAGCGTCCTTACCAGAACTGTCTCACAAGTTCTGTCAGAAATTTCTAAAAAGTGAACCTGAGCAGATTTGAAAGAGTTAGAAGCCACTAGTAGACTGAGTGGAGCAAATTTCCAAGCCAAGAGAGTCTTCAAGGTCTACAGGACAGATTGTAGACTGGGAAAGCGCCGAGAGCATAGAACTGCACCAAACCACACCAAAGCAGAAGCATCTGTGGAAACCAGACAGCCATCCAGGCTGGGAGAAAGCTGGGCACACGAAAAACAGCAGAGATCCCCAGGCCTCCAAGCACAGGACAGGAGTCTCTCGAAGTGATGGGAGGCAGAAGCACAGCACTTCGGGCTGTGAGACATCTACTCGTGAGGCTTGCAGCCCAAAAGTTTGAAATGAGCCTTCTTGAACTTCCAGGAGCCATAATGGCTGGATAAATTGCTCTCATACATCTGTCCCTCCCCGACCCAGAGGATACCTCAGGAAAAACCCTGGAATAGAGGAGCTAGAAGTGAGGCTTCAGTAGACAAAAAGCAGGAGTTCCTAAGTCCCAGAAAGGTGGAGCCAGCAAGAGTCAACACCAGGAAACCAGACATGCCTTTGCACAGTCAGGGGAAGTTGCAGACAACAAAACAGACAATGTCTGAGACCATCTCTTCTGGAAAGCAGCCCCAGGGGAAGAGAAGACTTCCAGCAGCCAGAGGACACCTGTCCCACAACTAAGAAAACGTGAAGCCATACTACACAAAGCCAGTAACTAGGCCCACAATTCCCAGAACGAGAAACCTGGGACAGAGATCCTTGAGCCCCAAAAGCAGAAATCCTCTTTAAAGCCAGGAAAAAGCTAACCAACATGAAGAAGCACATGAGAAAAACCAAGGATCATTGATTCTTTTTATGGAGACAGGGAAAATCAAAATATCAATTCAGAAGAGGACAGCATTGACACTATACCCACATCTGATAACTCAAAAGGAAATTTGAACTTGTCTCAAGACCAAAAAGTATTCCTGGAAGAGCTAAAGGAGGATTTTAAAAAACAAATTAGGGAGGTAAAAGAAAAAATCGAAAACAAAATCACCAATGAGACCAAATCTTTTAAAAGTAAAATTGATAAATGGCTAAGGAGACACAGAATGTAAATAAAGAAAATGATACCGTGAAAGGTAAATTCAACCAATTGGAAAAGGAGACTCAAAAGCAAAATGAAGAGAGAATTCATTAAAAGTGGAAGCTAATGACTCTATGAGGGATTGAGAATTAGTCAAAGAAAATGAAAAGAATGAAAAAAAGAAGAAAATGTGAAATATCTGATTGAAAAAAAACAACTGACTTGGAAAATAGATTCAGGAGAGACAATTTAAGAATTATTGGTCTACCAGAAAGCAACAATGAAAAAAGAGCCTGGACAGTATCGTTGAAAAAAATTACCAAAGATAACTGCCCTGAGGTCCAAGAACTAGAGGGGAAAATAGTCATCGAAAGAATCCACAAATCACCCCTGAAAGAGATCCCAAATTGAAAACTCCAAGAAATATTATAGCCAAATTTCAGAATTATCAAGTCAAGGAGAAAATACTGCAAGCAGCTAAAGAGAAACAATTCAAATAATATATAACTACAGTTAGGATCATGCAGGATCTTTCATTTTCTACATTAAATGACAGGAGAAATTGTAATATTATATTCCAAAGGGCAAAGGAGTTTGGACTACAACCAAGGATCAACTATTCAGCAAAATTGAGTACAATTTTTCAGCCAAGGAGATGGATATTCAATGATATAAGGGAATTCCAGACCTTCTTGATGAAAAGGTCAGAATTCAATGGAAAATTTGATCTTCGAATACAAAACACAAGAGAGACATAAAAAGAAAAACAGGGGGAAAAAAACCCCACTAACCTTGTTAATCAATAAGGGCAAATTGGTTACATCCTTATATATGATTATGTTGTTTTATATATGAGATATATATATATATATATATATATATATATGTCAATATTGAGAATACTACAGTTATTATGATGATTGACTAATATGACAAAACAGGAAAATGATAAGTGCTGGAGAGAATGTGGGAAAATTGAAACATTAATACATTGTTCATGGAATTTTGAACATATCCAGTCATTCTGGAAAATGATTTGTATCTATGCCCGAAGGGCTATAAAAATGTGCATACCCTTTGACCCAGCAATACCACTCCTAGGGCTATATCCCAAAGAGATTACACAAGTGGAAAAAGGACCTGTATGTACAAAAATATTTATAGCAGATCTTTTTGTGGTAGCAAAGAATTGGAAATTAAGTGGATGCCTATCAATTGGGGAATGGCTGAACAAATTGTCGTATATGAAGGTAATGGAGTACTATTGTTTTATAAGAAATAGGGTAGATGTGGACTTCATAATAACCTGGAAAGACCTACATGATGTGATACTGAGTGAGAGGAACAGAACCAGGAGAACACTGTACACCACCACAGACTTATTGATTCTGTTATGACTAACTTTGATAGACTTAGCTCTTCTCAGCAATACAAGACTCAAAGAGAGCTCCAAAGGAATCATGATGGAAAAACCTATCTACATCCAGAGAAAGAATTATGGAGTCTGAATGAAGATTAAGGCAAACTATTAACTCTCTTTTTGTTTCTCTCCTTTTTTGGTTTTGTTTCTTCTGTCTTATGATTCATTCCATTGGTCATAATTCTTCTTTACAACTTTAATATTATGTAAATAATTTTAATGTGAATGTATATATAGAATCTATATCAGACTACATGATGTCTTCAGGGGGCAGGGAGGAGGGGTGGGAAGGGAAGAAAATTTGAAACTCAAGAACATGTAGAACTGAGGGTTGTAAACTAAAAATTAAAAAAAATCTAATTAAAAATACTCATTATGGAAAATGCTACTCACATCCAGAGAAAGAGCTATGGCATCTGAATATAGATCAAAGCATACTATTTTCTCTCTCTCTCTCTCTCTCTCTCTCTCTCTCTCTCTCTCTCTCTCTCTCTCTTTCTTGTTTCTTGTGTTTTTTCCATTTTTTCTAATTCTTCTTTACAACATGATAGTATGTTTAATGTGATTGTACATGTATAGCCTATATCAGATTGTATGTCATCTTGAGGTAGGAGGAGGGGAGGGAGGGGGAGAAAATTTAGAACTCAATATAGAATCATATAGAAGTGAATGTTGAAAACTAAAAATAGATTTTTTAGAAATCCAAGGGTCAAAAAAAGGAAAGATCCAAGACAATATATTTCAAGAAATCATCAGGGAAAATTGCCCTGATATCCTAGAACCATAGAACAAAGTAGAAATTAGAAGAATCCACTGATCACCTCCTGAAGGAGATCACCGAATGAAAATTCTCATGAATATTATAGCCAAATTATAGAACTCCAGGTTAAGGAGAAAATTTTGCAAGCAGCCAGAAAAAAAATCATATATTATGAAGATATAGTCAAGATAACACAAGATTTAGCAGCTCTGCATTAAAGGATTGGAAGCCTTTGAATATGATATGACAAGATAAACTCAAAATAGGTACCAAATTTAGACATAAAAGGTAATAGCATAAGCAAATTAAGGAAGCATGGAAGAAACTACATATCAGATATATGGATATGAGAAGAGTTCATGTGCATATATGACATATAAATGTACACAGGAGGTAAAACAGATAATTTTAATTACATAAAATTTAAAAATTGCATTAACATAACAATATAGCCAAGATTAAAATAAAAGTACCAAACTGGGGAGGATGATTTATAACAAGTTTCTCTAAGATTTTATTTTTCAAATATCTAGAAAACAGATCCAAATTTATACAAAAATAAGCCATTTCCAAAGCAGTTTTCTGACAAAAAAAAAATCAAAAAAATCAATGGCCATATAAAATACTCTAAATTACTAATAACTTATGAAATGCAAATAATAACAGCTCTGAGGTGCTACCTTACTTCCATCACATAGGCTAATATGACATGAAAAGAAAATGACTAAGGCTGAAGGGGATACAGAAAAAATAAATACCTTAGTTCATTATCGGTGGAGGTAACTAACCCAACAATTGTGGAGAATAATTTGGAACTATGCCCTTTTAACACCCTTTTTCTTAGCAATACTGCTACTATGTCTTTACCCTAAGGGCTTGAAGGAAAATGAAAAAGGGCACAAAAGTACGAAAATGTTTATAGTAGTTCATTTTGTGGCCAAGATTCAAAACTTAGAGGATGTCCTATTTGGGAATGGCTGAACAACATATTGTACAGTACAATGGTGGGATACTATTGTGTTATAAGATATGAGAATAGGAATGTTTTCAAAGAAGCTTGGGAAAACTTACATTAACTGATACAAAGTTAAGGTAGAAGAACCAGGAGAACAATCTCATAGTAACAGCAATATCATAAAGTTATTAAACTTCAAAAAACTAAGCAACTCTATTCAATACAATAATCCACTGCAACTCAAAAGGATTCACGACATAAAATGTTATCTACCTCCTGATAGAGAACTGATGAAGTTATAGTGCAAAGTGAAGCATATTTTCCCCTTTATTTTTTTTGACTTTGTTCTTTTTTTGGAGGATAGCTGTTGTTGAAATGTTTGTCACAACAATAAAAAGAATAAAGTTAAAGTCTAAGAGATAATTTCTTCAGATATCTCTATAATCTCATGTCTACATATTGCCTTTTGTTAATTATGTCTTGTGTCTTCAAGATTGAGACTGAAAAGCTGCTTAGATGAAAGAATTAAAAAGGAGAGAGTTTTATCTATTTGTACAGGAAAACAAAGTATGTGGAGTGTATCTCATGGCTTATGATTTGAATGGAAAACCTCTAGAGAGGTCGTTTCTCATTTTATATTTTGACTAGATATCACAAGTGTACAAGACACTTGTTCCACAATTGAACAGAAGAAGTCAGATGGGCTAGATCACCTCTGGAAAATTGCAGAGATTTTTTAGTGAACTAAAATTTCCTCCTGAAACAAAGGCTCATCTTTTTAATACCAATAGTCCCCCAGTATTGTTTCATGTCTTTTAGTCATGTGAGACTTTATTGCCTGAAGACATAAAATGACAATTATCATAAGGGCGATTAAAACAGAGACTTAAATAAGCTACAATATATGACAAATCAGAAATTATGAAAGAGATGCAAAGTAAACGGTGCAATAAAATAAATACTGGAATGAAAAAGTAAATGGGTTCATTATGTGTTGAGAATGATGTCATATGGATATTTTTACAATGTCAAGACAAAGTTGAACAGACCTCAAGTTTCTTGGCTATTTCGTAAATGGAGGGAATGGATAAGACTTTGTAACAACAATGCTTCTAGCCGCTGCTGTGGAGGTGAAAGACCTAACAAAACCAACAACAAGAGTACACAGAAGGGCTGCTAGCACAGGTTCTTTGATTTGCTTTTCTAAGGAAAGAAACTTTAAGAGGCTAACTATCTTATTTTAACTAAACATACATATATCATTCACTTAGTTCAGGGGGAAAAGTCAGCACCCTGAACTTCAGAGAGAATAGAAACAGAAATTACAAACAGAGACAATATAAACAGATCAAATCACAATACATAGTTACCAGAGAAGCACCAACATTTGGGTTTTCAAAGCTGGGAGTGGTGCTGCTTCAATGGCTATCCAGAATTTTGTCACCAATACTCTTTCAATGAGTGTACCCCCAAAGGAAAAATGCTAACCTTTGAGTTTATATACACATCTTCAGGGTCAAAGGGCATCATAACCATGTGACTCAAACACATGTGACTCAGGCCTTCTTCTGACTTTAATGCTTGCTCAGGGTCAGAAGGCATCACAACCATTCAATTCAAACCTATGTGATCTAAGCCTTCCCTTGAGGTACGCAGGTCATCAAAAACTCACAATTCAATCAAAGATTCCTTAGTGCTGAGAAGCACTCCAAAACAAAGGCAACATAAGTCCACTTTGCTTGGAATTACATTTGAAAGGCAAAACTCAACAAAGGTACTTGATTATTTCAGCATTCCAAAAGAGAAAACAGTAAAAAACAAAAAAGTCCCATAATAATTATCATAAAACACCTATAGAAGGTGAATGGGAATGAATGGATTGTGATTTTTTTTCAATGGAGGGAATAGCTATTCTCTTGAGATCAAAGAGCCACTTTGTTCTTTGACTAATTGAAAAGGCAAAGGGGAGAAAATATTTCTCATTTTCTCACTAAACATAATGATCACATTTTTGGACAATTTTTAAATTTCTTTTCTGTCCAATTAAACAAAAGTTTCTTCCAGAATTAGTTAAGACCTTAATATTTTGGACACACAAAATAAGCCAGGTAGCAAAATATCATTGAAGTGTCATTGCCTGTTCTCTTGAAGAATCTTGATTGATTGTCAAGTCAATTGTATTTTCCCAATCTGTTTTATTTATAGTGCCTTCCCTCTATTTATTTTTGCCTATTCGTCATCTACGTAGACTGTTTGAATGAGTTTCTTTTCATGTTGTTCCATTAGATTTTAAACTGATGGAGGGCAAGGTCTGTCTTTTGCCTCCTTTTGCATCCCCAGTACTTAGGACAGTGCCTGGAATATAATAGGTGTTTAATAAATGTGTATTAATTAATTAATTTATTAGATACTATTATTAGATTTACATATTTATTTGAGGTGTGAGAGGTAGAAGAGAGATAGGAAGGGAGAGGAAGAGAGAGATAATGGAGAGATAATGATGATGAGACACAGAGAGAGAGACAGACAGAGACAGAGAGAGACAGAGACAGAGAGACAGAAAGAACAGGGAGATAGAGAGACAGAGAGAGAAATAGAGACAAAAAGGATTTGACATACAGAGGAGGACTCACCTTGGAGAAGGGAAAACCTAAGTATAATTGTACTTCAAAATAACAGCTATGTTATCATAATCAAGTCACTAAACCTCTCAGTGATCCAGGAAACTCTCCAAGACTTCAAGTCTTTATATGAGTATTATCATATTGATGAAATAACAGGTCTGGATCCCCTCAAACAAGCACAAAAATTAAGAAAAAACCTACCCCCAAAAGAGATGCACGTGTGTGTGTGATATTTTCAATTGTGCTTTTGTATTCAACAAAATACTTTCCAGACATGATACTTATCCAAAGTATTTTTGCTACTTAAGATTATGAAAATATCCTTTTTTACATAATCCAAATATGTATATGGAAATCAAATTTCTTTAAAAGCTGTTTCAGTTATGAAATTAGAAAGCTAAGAAAACAACTATCTTTTCTACTTCAATACTGAGATTGAATGCTATAGCCCTTAGCTGTTTCATAAAAGTGTGAAAAATGTGGTGGAAGTTATTTTCTGGAGCGTGACTAAATAAGGAAGCAGGAGACAGTTCCCATTCAAGACCAAGAATGGTGCTTAAAGGAATTAGGGACAGGGCAAAATTTGATGCCTTTCAAAGCTGTAAAAATAAGCTTAGTCTAATAAATGTGACAGTGTGGTGTATTACAGCATGAATTAGAGGCTGTGGACTGAATTTTGATAGAAGGTATATGAATCAGGGAAGTGAACGTGGAGGTAGATTCAGAAATAGGTGATATTTGGAGTTCTAATTAATAGCAGGGAAATTTGGGGTTTGTCAGACATCACAAAATGTTTTCCATAGAGGGTTTATACAAGCTAATTTGGTGGAAGGGAAAAGGGTTGTGAATATACTGTGAAGACTATTAGAAGCATTATGTTATCCCAAAAGGGGCTGATATTTAGGCAATGCAGGATAATCTCTATTCAGATCACATCTCTAATAAGTGGCAAGAATCCTATTTCAGATTGCTCTCTGGGAATTTTCCCCTAGTAGGAAAAATCATATTTCCAAAATAATAGGTGATGTAGAATTTGACCATAATGTTACTTGATTTATGTTAATATAAATGATTGAAAACCACTATGTCAAAGCAATACAAATTGTTCTTTAATCACATTTCAGAGTGATTTCCTATTCTTGGCTCCCTGTAAGCCTTCTGTAATAGATATCTAATTAGAATATATTCATGCAAAATTAAATATATCTACTCTTCTTCATATTTAAAGAAAATATTATCTATTTAGACTTTGTTTTGGCTTATATCAAGTTTGTTAAATGAACATAGTGTCTGACCTTTAGTTGTTTCTGATTTTTGCCTCACAGTGAAACATAGTGGGAAGAACACTGAACTCAGAGTTGGGAAATCTAGGCTTTGGGTTGGATCATCCCACTTGTTTATCTTTGGACAAGTCATTAACTTCATTGGGTCCTATTTCTTGACCGGAACTATATGGTTTGCTTCAAATGGCATGGCTGTGCCAGTCAGTTTTGTTTAGTTATTATCTTTTGTTTTAAGGAGAGGGTTAAAAGGGAGAAGTGTATTAGGAAATGGCTGTGGTAAATATATATATATATATATATATATATATATATATATATATATATATATATGTATGTATATACATGTACATATATATGTATGTATGTATATACATGTACATATATATATATATATATATGTATATATATATATATTGCCAAAATGAAACAGCTGAATTCCTTACTTACCTTGAAGCCCTTTACTTCCACATTGTGGGAAGCCATGTGAATGACTTAATTTAGGGAATACATTTTAAGATTTAACAAATGAATGCAGTATCTTCTGTAATGTTATAATTAATGAGTACTGATTAAGCACCTACTAGGTACCAGACACTATGCTATAGATTAAAAATACACAAAGAATAAAACAATGCCTGCTCTCAAGGAACTTACATTCTCTCAGGGAAGAAAACATATTAACAGTCTGTTTCCTAAAGGATCCAGTAAGCATATATTGTACCATTACTCATTAAGAATGTTCCTTTTCTGCCCAGTCATGTATCTCCCTCTGAGGTTGCATTCTGGCAAATATTCATTAATCAACATTGTTTTCAAATTTTCAAGTATAGGAAATGCAGGAGTCTGACAATGCAAGGTACCATTATACTTTCTGAAGACTGCATAAGCATATGTTAATAGCTCAGTTTTATGCCATAACTTGTGTATATGTGATGAAGATAAATTAGATGCAAGTACTTGCCTTATTCGGCATTGAATAAATGATATTCAAAATCGGGGCACGGCAAGCAGTAGATAGGGGAAAGTTATTATAGAAATAAAAAAGACAATAAAATTAGTTGTCCCCAAAAAAGGAACATAAATGACAATCAATAATTAAGATTTTAAGTATGATTTTGACCTTAGAGAGAGTATCAATTCCCCACCTAGAAGCTGAAAAGATCTAATTCTTAACATTCACAAAGCATAAGAAGGAAGCACAGAGATTACTTGGATGATTTATTTCCTGGAGAAATTATATTCCCTCTTCTAGGCATGATGCTAGCACTAATGTGTGAAGTCATGAGAAAACTGATAAATTTTGAATGGGTTCAAAAATAGAAGCATTGTCTAGAAAAGGTAAAATAGACTGTGTAAAATAATATATCTTTGATCTGATTTATTCAGAACCCTCTTTTAGAGTACAAATCAACCATGAAGGAATCTTTATAAATTGGTCCTTCTGGACCAATTGAAGTAGGAATAATCTTAACTTTTACATACTGATAGCATTTGAACCAAAAAGATGAGTAGTCCTCAGACTAGATATATTATTATGGAAAAAATAACTGTTAGTATTATCACACAATTATGTAAACAGAGGGCTAGGGTTTAACCAAAGTATATCACTGACACAATGCACACTGAATCTTCTACTAGCATCGGCCCCAAACTGTCCGAATAAAGTACATTGGAACTGCTTTTACTTAGTCAATGATCAAGTGCAAATTGCTTATAACTAAAAGATTCATTGCAGGGGGAACAGAGATAAACCATTTTTATGAAAATATGGCATCCTATACTATTTATGTTTCAAACATAAATTTATGTTTGAAACATAAATTTATATTTCAAACATTCTCAACAAAGTGAGAAATCCCTTACTAAATGGTCTCCAATTCTTGCAAGATCTAGAAAATAAATTCATACATGGTTTACTGGTGGCAGAGGTAAGAAGTGGGAAGTGGCTACTCTATCTACTGGAGAATAAATGTTTGAAGGAGATAGAAGGAGATATTCAAATGAGTTAAGGGAAGTTTAGTTAGTTGTCAGCAGAGCTACACAGGAAAACTAGAGTAATTTTGTGGTTTATATTGACTTTAGATTAGTTGCTATTGGATTAGCCATATGGTCATCTAAAAGGAGGAACAATATTTGGGTACTGTAAATAACAGTGAAGTCTAGGGAAAGGAGACAGGGGAGAATATCACTAATGGGAAGATTAAGTTTGTAAATGTTTCATTTCATACTAAAAGGAAATCAAATGAAGTCAATAAAATGAGAGAATGAATTATATTTAGAGATTGAAGAAGACAGAAGTAAAAGAGGACAGTAAGACAAGTAGAATCATAGCGAAATGGGCACAAGAGAAAAGTGAATACTTTGGCATTCAGCTTGCCAAATTTCAGATAGAAGATAAGGTGGGACTAAGGATAAGGGAAGTAATAATACTGTTCTACTCTTTATTCTGTAAAGCTAGAATGTTATAAAGTAATTATTTTGGGGTTATCATAAAGGTTGGGTCTAAGAAGTCTGGAAAGCAGAATACATGGTGACCATAAGACATGGAACACAACTGGTTTCAAAGAATTACAGATGAGTTTTAACCAAAGGGCAATGGAGAACTGTCTAGCTGACATGAGGAGACTGAAACATATAAGCAACAACAAACTCAACAGAAGCATACTGCTCAAGGAACTGCATGAGAGGAAGAAAAGATGGATTGGTCCCATGGCAAGAAAAAGGGATAGCAAATGCACTTCCATAGTGGTCCCTGGTACTCATTCAATTCCAGGAGAAGTATAGGAAGGTCTTCAGCACGTTGGGTGGATCACCTGTCATGAGCTAAAGGGCAGATATTGATGAAAGTCACACAGGAAGTGCAGGCACACATCAGTTGTATCACCAGAGAGAAGTACCATTTCAGTGAGGACAAAGATGTATTGGAGTAGATTTGGAGAGAAGTGAGTATATTTACAGGCAGATAGAAAAGAATCAAATGAAGAGATGCTGGCTGCCTAGTGGCAAGTGATTTTCATAAGAATATGATTCTCAAAGGAAGAAAATGATTTCTAAGAGGATCTTGCAGCTAAAAACCTAAAGAAAGCCATACCTGACTGTCCACGTCATCTGAACTTTGAGAATTATTTGGACATTGAATGTCTGAGGGGAAGATGAATAAAAATATCTGTTTGGCATACTGCCAATTTTTTCTTAATCTTCAAATGGAGTATAATAGATGTAACAGGTTAATTTTGTGTTTGTCTGTTTTCCTGTACAGTATTCATTCTTTGAGTATTTTGTATCTTAAACATTTTCTACAATAGAATAACCTTCTATTATATAAAAGATAGATAGATATAGATATAGATATATAGATATAGATATAGTACACTCAATATTTTTTGTAGAAGGGTCCTTACTTCTGGACTTACATTTGGAGTAACACTCAACATGATCCTTACTAATCTCTCTTTTAGGGATTTTCTCAGAATTTCACCATATAGTAGGGTTATGTACAACAACAAAGAGAAATGTGACCCAACTCTTTCAGGTCAGCCACCCTTTTTCCTCCTCAGTCTCAGGATCAATTATAAGCCTGTTTGACCATAAATCTACTCCCTTTGTGAGAATGAACTCCCTGGTCTCTGAGATTTACATTCTTTGTCAATAAGTGATGTTAGTGGTTAGCAGGAATAAATATAATTGAAGACATGTAATATCTTGGTATCAGAAGCACTAGATGATTAGAAGGGGGATTATGGCCTTACCTTTCTATAGTGGGTATTATTTCTGATGGCTACATATAGCTTACAGATATATATTCTATGTCAATGAATTAGTAGTTTTCTTGACTCTAACCTGGATATTTTTTTCATTTATTTCTAAATAATGGATGCACATCATTGCATTTGCTGCAGATATATTACAATTAATTCATCCAAAATCACTTGGTGCACTGCTTGAGGATATTCAGAAATGATCATTTTTGGAAGCATTTTGAAATAGTAATGTCATGTCAAGTTTGACCATTCCCTCTTTAGAATTTCTCTCTCTCTCTCTCTCTCTCTCTCTCTCTCTCTCTCTCTCTCTCTCTCTCTCTCTCCCTCACTCCCTCCTCTTCCTCCTCCTCCTCCCTCTTAATCATCTCCTTGATCATTCAATTCCTGGGAGAGTTTTGCAAATGAGATTTTGAGAGATTATTTTAGGTTGACAGCTCTCTAGTGGGAGCTTACTTAAACAAGTAATAAGCTCATTAAATCAAAAGATTTCACAGAAAATGTTACAAGAGATACTCACCATCAACTTAAGGGCTCTGGGTGGGGGTGGGGTGGAATCAGAAAAGTGTATTTTAAATTATCACTGAAAAAGATCATCTGTCCTAGATCACCAGCATTCCAGGTGTCAAATAATTCTGTTATTGATAGCTGAAAGACCACAGGAGATACACAAATCCATATTGCTATTCCCTGAATCTATACATTCTCCATTCTTTCGTGCTGTTCATGGAATGTAGAGTACTTTTCCTATTCCCCTTTACAAATCTGAATCCTTCAAGGCCCAGTTTCTTTTCCTTTTCTTCACTAAGCCTTCCTTGACTCATGCAACATTTAAGCATCTTTTCTTCCGAACTTCAATAGAACTTTCAATTTGTATAAACTGAGTTAGCACTTAATCTCATATTAATGAGCGTAAGTATATAGATTTAGATCTGGAAGGAACATTGACAATGATTTTATTCAATGTTCTGATTTTACAGATGAAGAAA
Organism: Phalanger gymnotis; assembly: GCA_028646595.1. Classification (NCBI taxonomy): domain Eukaryota; kingdom Metazoa; phylum Chordata; class Mammalia; order Diprotodontia; family Phalangeridae; genus Phalanger; species Phalanger gymnotis. Next base: position 85,704,115 of record CM053626.1, read on the forward strand.
GTGAGACTTAGAGAGGTATCACACAGTTGATAAGTGGCAGAGCTATGTTTCAAACTCAGATCTTCTGACTCCACAAATCCATTGCTCTTAAAGTTTAGAACGTACTTTACATACATATGTGTGTGTGTGTGTGTGTGCGTATTTCTTATTTGAGTCTTCCAATAACTTTGAGGTAGATATTAGTATTATCCCCCTTTTCATAAGCTGAAGTTGCTAGAGGCTTAATGAATTAATTAGGGTCACATAGCTGCTAAATGTCTGAGGAAATATTCAAACATAGTTAAGTCTTGCCTCTTCAACAAAGTATATTCCCCACTCCTACCATGTTGAAGGCAACACCATCATCCCAGGACCTTAGGTTCACGAAGTAAAAGTTATCTTGAATTTCTATCTCTCATCCTCCCTAAATTTCTAGGCCTATTCATTTCACCCATGTAACATCTCTCAAATATGCCCCATCATTCTTCTGACACTGCCACCTCCCTAGTATAGGACCTCATTGCTTTATATATGGATTACTGTAACAGCCTGCTGCTTTGTCTGACTGCCTGAACTCTCTCCCTGCTCCAGTTTGTCCTCCATTCAACCACCAGTTATTTTCATAAAGTGCGGGTCTAACCATATCATTCTTCTACTTAACATGGTCCAGTGGCTCCCGATTTATTATCTCCCATATAAAATACAAAATTCTCTGTTTGGCATTCAAAGCCCTTTATCATCTAGCCCCCTTCTAACTTTCCATTCTTCTACAACTTTACTCCCCAACTTAATTCAGTAAAGGAAGTTAGAAAAAGAACACTTAGAAGTAGAAATATCAGACAAGACAAAAGAAACAGAAACATCTGGCAACAAAGGTGCTCAACATCTTATGTTATAGACAGGACAAAAGTGGTAATTTTTTAAAGTAATCAAATTATAGGATTTGTATGTTTCTGATTAATTTTTAATTCCAATGACACTGGCCTCCTTGCTATTCTGTGAATAAGAAATAATATTTTTCAGTTCCGGGAATTTTCACTGGCTGTCCTTGTTGCCTGGAATGTTCTCTTTTCTCTGTTGTGACTCTGACCCTCCTGGCTTCCTTTAAGGCCCAATTAAATCCAGCTTCCTACAAGAAGACTGCCCTAGTCACTGTAGATTTTAGTGTCTTCTCTTCTCTTACTTATTTCCTATTTATCCTTTACATAGAATTCTTTAAATTATTTTAATCTTAGTGCTTATTGCAGCACCTCACATATAATAGGTGCTCAATGAATGTTTATTGATTGACCACATATGATTTTATATTAAAATCATAGTATGTGTAATAATCTTTTACTAAACTATTACCTCTAAGATAACAAGGACTTTCCTAAACATTGTTTCTTCACCAGAATCTCGTGCAGTTCTCTTTCTAAAGTTTTCCTTGTGGTTTGTTTTGTAGTTGAAGTGAAAAGTCCAAATAAAATGTGAAAAAAACTGTGCCCAATACTTATTCCAAGTCTTCTGGCAAGTGGATATTGGCCACATCGATACTTCTACATGGAACTTAGGGGAGACAAGATGGCAGAGTAAGTAATAAATTGCTGGAGCTCTCCCTTATTCACCTCCAAACAATTATAAAATAAGACCCCAGAATAAACCCTGGAAGAGCAGAGCCAGTAGGAAAACAGGGTGGAGCAGCCTTTTGGCTTGGGAGACTTACAGCATCAGGAAGAAAAATCCAACTCATGGATATGAAGGGAGCACAGTCCAGGAGAGGAAGTATCTCAGCAAATCAGCAGCAAGCCCCACCTCAGCAAACTGGTGGGAGATTCTGAGCCCCAGTGTAGTGGAATAGGCAAACACCAACATCAGGACCCCCCACATTACTTGCACTAATTAACAACTTAAGCAATGTTGTGGGATATAAGATAAACCCATATAAATCATCAGCATTTCTTTATGTGACAAATAAAGCCCAGCAGAAAGAGATAGAAAGAGAATTTCCAATTAAAATAACTGTAAACAATATAAAAATCTTAGTAGTTTACCTGCCAAGACAAACGCAGTAACTATATGAACACAATTACGAAAAAGTTTTCACACAAAGTCAGATGTAGATAATTGGAAAAATATCAATTGCTCATCCTTAGGCTAAGACAATATAATGAAAATGTCATTTCTGACAAAACTAATTTACTTATTCTGTACCATACCAATCAAACTAGCAAAAATTAGTTTATAGAGCTAGAAAAAATAACCACAAAATTCATCTAGGAGAACAAAAGGTCAATAATATTAAGGGAATAAAAGCAAAATATACAAAGGAGGGAGGATTAGTAATACCAGATTTCAAACGATATGGTAAAGCAATAATCATCAAAACCTTATGGTACTGGCTAAGACATAGAGTGGTGGATCAGTGAAATGGATTGGGTACACAAGACACAGTAGCCAATGATCACAGTAACCTAGTGTTTCATAAACCCAAAGATCCCAACTTTTAGAATAAGGGCTCACTATTTGACAAATGCTGTTAGGAAAACTGAAAAACAGTAGGACGTAAACTAGGTATAGACCAACATCTCCCACCATGTAACAAGATAAGGTCAAAATGAGTGCATGATTTAGACATAAAGGATGAAACCATAAGCAAATTAGAAGAGCAAGGCACAGTCTACCTGTCGGATCTATGGGGACAGGAAGAATTGATGGACAAACAAAAGATAGAGAGCATTACAAAATGTAAAACAGACAATTTTGATTACATTAAATTTTAAAAAAATGTACACACAAAACTATGGCTGCCAAAATTAAAAGGAAAATAGGACATGGAAAAATATAACAAATTTCTCTGATAAAGGTCTCATTTCTCTCTATATAAACATATAGAGATAATCAAGACCAATTTAGAAAAGCAGGAGCTATTTCCCAGCTCAAAAGGGTCAAGACACATGAATAGGCAGTTTTCAAAAGAAGAAATCAAAATTATCAACAATCACATAAAATGCTCTAAAACACTACTGGTTAGATAATGCAAATTAAAACAATTTTGAGAAACCATCTCATATCTATCGGTTTGACTTACATGGAAGAAAAAATGATGAACTCTAGAAGGGATGTGAAAAAAGTGAGACACTAATTCAATCTTGGTCAAATTGTGAATTAGTCCAACCATTCTAAAGAATAATTTGGAACTATGCCTTAACAAGCTATACATCTTTGCATATCCTTTAACCTAGCCATGCCACCACTACATCTGTATCCCAAAGAGAAAAGAGGAAAAGGACCTATTGGTACAAAGATATTTGAAGCAGATATTTTTGTGGTAGCAAAAAATGGAAATCAAGGAAATCCCCATCAATTGGGGGATGGCTGAACAAGCTGTGGTATATGATTTTGAGGGACAGTACTTACGTTATAAGAAATGATGAGCAGGACATTTTCAGAAAAAGAAAACTTGCAAAGACTTACATGAATTCCTATAAAGTGAAATGAGCAGAACCAAGAGGACCTTGTACACAGTAACCGCTTATATTGAAAGGATGATCAATTGTGAAAGACTACTTCAATCAAGATGATGATGATCCAAGACAATTCTCAGGCACTCACATTGGGAACATGCTGACCAGCACTCCAGAGAGAAATGATAAACTCTGATTGCAAATCGAAACATACTTTTTAAACTTTCTTTATTTTTCTTGTTTCACTTTTTTTTTGACTTTCAGACTTCGTAATATGACTAATATGGAAGTGTTTTGCATAACTTCATGTGTATGGATGACATCAAATTCACTTCTCAGGGAGGTAAGAAGGTTGGGAGAGAAGGAGAGAATTTGAATTCAAAACTATTTTTTTAAAAATTCTACCTGAAACTGGAAAATATTTAACAAAATAAAAAGTATTTAAAAATGAAGAGCAGTCAGAGATGTGAGATTTATGACTGATAAATTAGTGCAGAACAGGTTGATTTGAGAATTATCAGCATAGAGACATTAATTAAATCCATGGGTGCTGATGAGATCATCAAATGTAGTCATATATAGGGAAAACAGAAGAGGGCCTTCTGCTGGTAAGCAAAATGGGCTCTTAAGCACTCAGTTCAACTAACAGCCTTTGGAGAGTCTGGCCTTTGTTTCCTTGATTAGATTTGGGTGTCCTTGGTGCCTCCTTGCCTCAGGGGAGGGCTTAGTTTAGACATGAGTTTGAGTGACATGTCTGGGACAGCAGAGGCTTTTAGACCAAGTGGATTTAAGTTGCTCTTTGTGGTGATTTTAGGTCACATGAGTGAGTCGCATGTGTGACTCAC
>CM053626.1:85708884-85734908 GCA_028646595.1 Phalanger gymnotis
GAACTCCTGGGTCCACACAGGGGTTGGCTCTGCTTCGGATTTTTTTCCAGCTGTAGTTTTCTCTCCTCTCCTCTCCTCTCAGCCAAGCCTCTAGCATTCTCAAGCCCCGCCTCAATGACTAGAGACCAGAGTCCAGAGACCCATTGGTTCCCGAATTGGCCCCTTTTAAGTCATTAATCTATGCCCTCACAGGTTTCACACCTGATAGGGCTTTGGGCCTGGGGCTTAGCATTTAACAGGTGAAAGTACTTTCATCTTAAACAAAAGCCAAACTCCTCAAGGGAACCCATTAAACTAAGCCTATTTTGCCTTACTGGCACACCAGGTCAAGGAGAAAATACTGCAAGCAGCCAGAAAGAAACAATTCAAAAATTATGGAACTACAGTCAGGATGACAGAGGACCTTGCAGCTTCTACATTAAAAGATCGGAGGGATTGGAATATGATATTCTAAAAGACAAAAGAGCTTGGACTACAACCAAGCATCAACTATCCAGCAAAATTAAGCATAATCTTTAAGGCAAGGAGATAGACATTCAATGACATAAGGGAATTCCAGACCTTCCTGATGAAAAGACCAGAGCTCAATGGAAAATTTGATCTTCAAATACAAGACTCGAGAGGCATAAAAAGTTAAATAAGGGAAAAAAGAAAAAGAAAACCTTATTATTCAACAAGGGAAACTTGTTCACATACCTATATGTATGGGAGGATGATATTTGCTAATTTTGAGAATGGTATAGTTAGTATGGCATGTAAAAGGGATATATGCAGACAGATGATGCGGGTACAAATTAACTGATGTGATGATAGAAAACTTAATTAAGGGATGTAAAAGGATTGTAATGGGAGAAGAGGTAAGGAGGAGGCAGGAAAGGGTAAATTACCTCATATGAAGAGGCACAAAAACATCTCATGTTAGAGGGAAAGAAACGAGGGAGAAGAGCGGTGTTTGAGCCTTACTCTCAGCAGATTTGGTCCCAGGAGGGAACAAGATACTCTATTAACTATAGAAATCAAATTTGCCCTACAGGTAGTAGGAACACAAAAGGGAAAGAAAAGAAGGGAGTGGTTAGAAGGAGGGAATGAGTAGTAAGGAAAAAGGGAAAGATGGGGAGGGGCTAAAAGGGAGGGAATATGGAAGGAGGCAGTGGTTAAAATCAAAACTTGTGAGGAAAAGAAGGGTGAAAGGAGAAATAAAAGCATGAACGAGGAGATAAAGGATGAAAAAAATACACAGATAGTAATTATAACTGTGAATGTGAATGGGATGAACTCTCCCATAAAACAGGCAGATATCAGAATGGATTAAAAACAAAAATCTTACAATACGTTGTTTACAAGAAACACATTTCAAACAAGAGGATACACAAAGGGTAAAGGTAAAATTCTGGAGTAGAATACATTATGCTTAGGTTGAAGTAAATAAAAGGTGGAGTAGCAATCCTAATTTCAGACAAAGCAAAAGCAAAGATAGACCTAATTAAAAGAGATAAGGAAAGACACTATATCCTGCTAAAAGGCACCATAGACGAGGAAATAATATCATTACTTAAAATATATGCACCAAGTGGTATAGCATAAAAATTCTTAGAGGAGAAGTTAAGGGAATTATAAGAAGAAATAAACAGCAACATATACTAGTGGGGGACCTCAAACTCCACCTCTCTGAATATGATAAATCTAATCTCAAAATAAGCAAGAAAGAAATTAAGGAGGTGAATAGAATTTTAGAAAAGGTAGATATGATAGACCTCTGGAGAAAACAGAATGTGATAGAAAAGAATATACCTTTTTACTAAGCAGTACTTGGCACATACTAAAAAACTGACCATATACTAGTGCATAAAAACCTCACAATCCAGTGCAGAAAGGCAGAAATAGTCAATATATCTTTTTGAGATCATGATGCAACAAAAAATCATTTGTAATAAAGTAGCATGGAAAGATAAACTGAAAATTAATTGGAAACTAAATAATCTAATCCTAAAGAATGAGTGGGTCAAAGAACAAATCATAGAAACAATCAATAAGTTAATTCAAGAGAATGACAATAATGAGACAACATACCAAAACTTACAGGATGCAGTGAAAGCAGTTCTTAGTGGAAGATTTATATCTCTGAATGCTCACACGAATAAAATAGAGAAAAGGGATATCAATGAATTGGGCATGCAACTGAAAAAAACTAGAAAAAGAACAAATTGAAAATCCCCAATAAAATAGCAAATTAGAAATACTGAAAACCAAAGGAGAGATTAATAAAATTGAAATCAAGAAAATTATTTAACTAATAAATAAAACTAAACTTGTTTTATGAATAAGTACAATAAAACTGATAAACCTTTGATTGATGTGATTAAATAAAGAAGAAACCCAAATTACCAATATCAAAAATAAAAAAAAGGCGAATTCACCTCCAATGAAGAAGAAATTAAAACAATAGTTAGGAATTATTTTGTGTGACCACAAATTTGATAATCTTATTGAAATGGATGAATACTTACAAAAATGTAAATTGCCCAGATTAACACAAGAGGAAGTAAAATGCCTAGATAACCCTACCTCAGAAAAAGAAATTGAGCAAGCAAGTCATCAATGAACTCCCTAGGAAAAAAATCTCCAGGGCCAGATGGTTTTACATGTGAATTCTATCAAACATGTAAAGAACAATTAATTCCCATACTTTATAGACTATTTGTGAAACTAAGCAACAAAGGATTGCTACAAAATTCTTTTTATTACAAAAATATGGTACTAATACCTAAACCAGGAAGAGCCAAAACAGAGAAAGTTATAGACCAATTTCCCTTATGAATATTGTTGCATAAATTTTAAATAAAATATTATCAAAAAGATAAAGCTGCTATTATTATAAGAATAATACAATATGACCAGGTAGGATTTATTCCAGGAATGCAAAGTTGGTACAAAATTAGGAAATCTGTCAGCGTAATTGATCATATCAACAACAAAACTAACAGAAACTATATGATTATCTCAATAGATACAGAAAAAGCTTTTGACAAAATACAACACCCATTCCTATTAAAAACACTAGAAAGCATAGGAATAAGCAGAGTCTTCTTTAAAATGATAAGTGGCATCTACCTAAAACCATCAGCAAGCATTATATGTAATGGGTATAATCTACATGCATTTCCTGTAAGATTAGTGCTGAAGCAAAGATGTCCATTACCACCCCTATTACTCAATTTGGTTCTAGAAATGTTAGTTTTATCCATAAGAGAAGAAAAAAGAAATTGAAGGAATTAGAATAGTCAAAGAAGAAACTAAGTTATCACTCTTTGCAAATGATATGATGATATACTAGAAAGTCCTAAAGAATCAAGTAAAAAACTACTTGAAATAGTAAATCACTTTAGCAAAGTGGAAGTATATAAAATGAACCCACACAAATCCTTGGCATTCCTATATATTACTAATGAAGCCCAACACCAAGAGATAGAAACAGAAATTCCATTTAAAGTTACTTAGACACTATAAAACATTTGAGAGTCTACCTGCCAAGACAAACCCAAGATCTACATGAACACGTATCACAAAATACTTTTCACACAAATAAAGTCAGATCTAAATAAACAGAAAAAAAAAAAAAACATCAGTTGCTCATGGTTAGGCTGAGCTGATGTGATAGTAATGACAATTTTACCAAAATAATTTACTTATTCCATGCCATGCCAATCAAACTACCAAAAAACTATTTTCTAGAGCTGGATAAAATAATAACAAAATTCATCTGGTAGAACAAAAGGTCCAGAACATCATGGGAATTAATGAAAGAAAAGATAAGGAAGGTAGTCCAGCTATAACAGATATTAAATTGTATTATAAAGGAGCAGTCATCAAAACTACTTGGTACTGGGTAAGAAATAGAGTGGTGGATCAGTGACATAGATTAGGTACACAAGACCCCATAGTCAATGAATATAGCAATGTACTCTTTGATAAACCCAAAGAGTCCAGCTTCTGGATTAAGAATTTACTACTTCACAAAAACTTCTGGGAAAACCAGAAAATACTGTGGCAGAAACTGGGCATAGACCAATATCTTACAGTGTGTACCAAAATAAAGTCAAAAAGGGGTCATGATACAGACATAAAGGCTGATACCATAAGCAATCTGGGAAAGCAAGGAACAGTTTATCTCTCGGATTTATGGAGAAGGGAAGAATAAAAAGAGTGCAACATAATTGAGTTTAACTGACCAAGGATGTGTAAACACCAGATGTGTTTAAGGACCTTATTTAAGTTCTGAGAATATGAAGATGTCCTGTAACTAAAGCTCTGAAGGCTGCTGGAGCAAGTTTAAATTGACTCCCTGAAGTAAATTGATACATTTTCACTTAAATTATATTTTTATTTATGATTTGTAATTTGGCAAATGCTCCAAAACAGGACTTCATTTATTATTTTGCTGAATGATCACTTAGAATTAAGAAAATATTAGTAATGTAAAATAAAATTAAAAGAGTTTCTTATTTACATTTTTTTTCTGTATAGTTGGTAAACTATAAATATATAAAACAGTAGTTCTGTATAGTTGGCAAACATTGGGATAGGACTGCCAATGGTCTTTTCTTTACCTATTCTCAATTAGCTTATATATTCTATGTAATCAAATACTCAAATGAAATTGCAATCTTACTGATATAGATATTTCCTACAATGATATAGATTGAGACTCATACATGCCAGCCCATTCCATATGATTCTTCTACATTTTCTTCAATTAATTCATGACATAGGCTCCCTACAAAGAACTGGCAGCAATCCTCCCTTTCCATTGACAATGACAAGATGTCAGAATGAAATACAGTATCCAATCATTGAACACTCCTCTTGTTAACCAGGTACCTAGCTCGTATTTGTAATTTTTGATGATATCTTCTGGTCTGCATCTTCAGGTTTTTTTTTTGTTATACTTGAATTGTTTCATTCTGGCTGTTTGCAATATTTTCTTCTTGACCTGCTAATTCTAGAATTTGGCTACAATATTCCTTAGAGATTCTTTCAGTGACTATTTCATCTTCTGGTTATAGGATATCAGGGCAGTTGTCTTTGATAATTTCTTCAAAGATATTGTGCAGGCTCTTTTTTTTTTTATCATGGCATTCAGGTAGTCAAAAAATTCCTAACATCTCTCCTGGATCTCTTTTCCAGGTCAGTTGTTTTCCTCATGCGGTATTCTAAATTTTCTTCTATTTTTTCATTCTTTCGATTTTGTTGAACTGCTACTTGATGTTTCATAGGGTCATTAGCTTCCACTTGCCTAATTTTAATTTTGAAGGAATTATTTTCTTCAGTTAGCTTTTGTACCTCCTTTTCCAATTGGTCAATTCCACCTTTTAAGGAGTTGTTTTCTTCCTTCAATTTTTGTGCTTCCATTTCATAGCTATTGGCTCTTTTTCATTATTCTCCTACATAACTCATTTATTTTCCCAATTTTTCTTCTACCCCTCTTACTTGTTGTTTTTGAGCCTTTCCAAGAGGACATTTTGAGGCTTACAGCCAGTTTATATTCCCCTTTCAGGCTTCGCATGTAGGTATTTTGACATTGTCCTCTTCTGAGTTTCTGTTTTGATATTCTCTTGTGCCATAGTGGCTTTTTATCATCCTGGCTCTCTTCTGCTTCTTACTCATTTTTCAGCCTTTCAATGACTTTTAAAGTTGAACTCTGCTCCCAGGCCACACAGGATACTCTTGCAAGTTTTTTGTTTTGTTTTGTTTTGTTGTTGTTCTTGTTTGTTTGTTTTTATGCTGGAGACCAGAGGCCTAGTCACTGGCTTTCCATGCCAGGGCCTCAGGTGCTTATGACTTGCCTACTGTGCTGGGGGTGGCTTAGCCTAGTTGTGCCTACTGTGGTAGTGTTCTGGAGCTCACAGTTTGCTATCTACACTAAGGCTAGAGGCCTCACTGCTGGCCTGCTAAGCCAGGACCAAGGGGCCTCAGTTGCTGATCTGTGCTGCACCTAAAATCCTCCCACTGGCTTGCTTAGACACCATCTGCACTGGGCTGTGCTCCCCTTTTACACAAATGAGACAGACTTTTCCTGGAGTCCTTCTAAGTTATCTTAAGATGAAAAATTGTTTCAAACCAATTTTTTGTGGGTTCCATTGCTCCACAATCCTTAGAGGCTCCATTTAACTTTGTTTCTGAGGGAAACTGGGGAGAGCTCAAGGCAACTTTCTGGCTTCTCTTTGCCATCTTGGTGCCACCTTCCCCTCCTCCTCTGGAGTCTTGTATTTGAAGATCAAATTTTCTGGACAACTCTGATACTTTCATCGGGAAAGTTTAAAATCCCCTATTTCATTCAATGTCCTGGTTATGGCTTGCCAGGCCGCTGACAAATCAGGCTAGCTGTGAGGCCTTCAGCTCCAGCTTAGGAGGTAAACTACCAATACAAGAATCCAAGCACGAAAAGCCCAATTATTTTGGGCTGCCTGAGTGCAGTGGACAAGCTGCCAGTACCTGAGGCCTGAAATATTATAATCTTCCACTGAAATATTATAATCAACTTTGCTGGGTAGTTGATTTTTGGTTGTAATCCAAGCTCTTTTGTTTCAAACAATATCCTAGTCCAAGCCCTTCTTTTCTTTATGGTGGAAGCTACGAAGTCCTGTGTAATCATGACTGTGGCTCCTTGATATTTCAATTATTTCTTTCTGGCTGTTTGCAACACTTTCTCCTTGACCTGATAATTCTGGAATTTGGCTACAATATTCTTTGGAGTTTTCATTTTGGGATCTCTTTCAGGAGAGGATCAGTGGATTCTTTGAATTGATATTTTACCCTCTGCTTCTACAACTTCACGGCAGTTTTATTTGATAATTTATTGCAAGATACTGCCTGAGATTTTTTTTTTAAATCATAGCTTTCAGGTAATTCAATAATTCTTAAATTATCTCACCTCGATCTGTTTTCCTGGAGAGTTGCTTTTCCCAGAAGTTATTTTGGATTTTCTACTATTTTTTCATTCTTTCATTTTGTTGAACTGCTACTTGACGTCTCATAGAGTCATTAGCTTCACCTTGTCTAATTCTAATATTCAAGGACTTATTTCTTTATTTAATTTTTGTACCTCCTTTTCCATTTGGCCAATTTTAATTTTTAAGGAGTTGTTTTCTTAAGTGGATATTTTTTCCAATTGTATTTTTAAGGAAATCTTTTCTTCCACCAATTTTTGTCCTTCTTTTTCTGAGCTCTTGACTCCTTCTTGAATAATTCTCATTTCTTTACCCATTTTTCTCCTACCCTTCATTTTGATTTTTAAAATCCTTTTCAAACTCTTCCAAGGAAGCTTTTTGGACTTGAGGCCAATTCATATTCCTTTCTGAGGCTTCACACATAGGCATTTTCATATTGTTGTACTCTTCTGAATTTGTGTTTTGATCTTCTCTGTTTTCTCCACCATCTTTCTATTCCAGTAAAACTCTTTATAAATTATTTTAGTTCAGGATATTATTCTTTGCTATTACATATTTTAGATCATTTAAATGAGAAATTGTGAAGTATACTGGATTGGAAGATATATGGCCTGAGTTTAAATCACACCTCTAATATTTAAGATCTGATTGACCTTGGGTGAGTCATTGAACAGAAGTCTATAGGTATTTTTCCCTTGGAAAATAAATTGATTATTTTATAGAGACATAGAATTGGAAAGTAAGAAGAGTAAATGTCAGTTGAGGATTCGATGAACAAATTATAAAATAGGAAGGAGATGGAACTCTGTTGTGCCACAAGAAATGATGAAGGGGACAGTTTCAGAGAAGCCTGCAAATATCTCTTTCTATGAACTGATGCAGAGTATACTGAGCAGAACTAGAAAATAAAACAATTAACACAAAAGCAAAATATTAGAAAGAAAATAAATTTTGAAAGACTTAAGAACTTTGATCAACTCAATGATGAACTATTATTCTTAAGAAATTATAAGAAATAATGATACTCATCTCAAGACAGAAAGATAATAGACTTTAGATAACTTATGAGATATTTGTATTTGGGAACATTTTGCCTAATTATCTGTATTCCTTAAAATGTTACTTTGGTTTTACTTTTGTTTTCTTTTTTCTGAATGAGGGACGTGAAGTGGAGAAAAATGTTTGGTAATTGAATTGAATAAGTGAAAGGATTGATTAAATGTCTTTTGATTAGTTTTAGATTTATATTATAATTTTCACTAGTATACGATATGAGATTTTTTTTTGTTTGAAATTTTAAATGCTTATTTTTGTCTACTACATATTCATTTGCCCTCTGTTGCTTAATGTCTTTAGCTTCATCACTCTAATTCTGGGAATATTTTTTACTAACCAGTATTTCTCTGATCAGTATACCTATGGCTTCATTTTACTTTTCTCCAATTAAATAAAGTAATCATTGACTTCAGGCTCTGTATTCATTGAATTCATGGCATCATATTGACATTTTATGAGGGGCTTTTAGGAACTTTGATTAGAGCTTTAGTTCTAGCCCCTGCCCAAATCGAATTAAATTCAGCTCAATAAATATTTATTAAACTGTCTGCTATATGCAAAGTATGGAGGTTCTATATGTTGAGAATGCAAAGATAAAACAACAGACATTGTCTTTAAGGAGCTCAAATTTCACTTCTGAGATGAAGCAATAAGATAAAAGGTAGACTAGGTCAAAGATATATTTGGTAAATGCAAGTTCTGCAATATATTTGTGAAGGGAGTCATCACTTTCAAAAGGAGAGATAAAGAAGGTTTTCTGAAGAAAGACTCTTCTGAGATGGAACTTAAAGAAAAGAGAAGTTTTTCAATAGGAGTGAAATCAGAAGATTATTTTAGGTATGTGAGTAGGACAAAAGCAACAGATGGCAAGATACAATTGGGGAGTAGCTATTAGTCAATTTTGGCAGGACTTGGTATATAGCAGATACTTAATAAAGCTTTATTGCTTGAATTCAAAGGGGATAAAAGTGAAATATTTTTGCAAAGGTAGGTTTAATATGGATTGTGGTTAACTTCACATAATGAACTAAGGAATTTGGATTTTATGCTATGGATAACAAGGAGCTGTCAAAGGTTTTTGGCTAACATAACATTGTATAACATAAGAAAGATTGATTTTGTAGCTGTTTTATAGGTAGATTGTTGAGGAGAGACACTGCATCCAAAAAAAGAAATCTTAGGAGGTCATTGCAATAGTCCCAGTGAGAGACCTGAACTAAAGTGGTGGCAATATGAAAGATATAGTGGTGACAAATGTGAAAGATATTGTTGAGGTAGAAGCTACATTTCTTTGAAAATTGATTCAGTGTAAGATGGGAAAGAGAAGACACAAAGATGACTCTCAGATTTCCAGATTAAGTGTTTGATTGGGCAGTTAGTATTGACATATATAAAATAAGGAAATCGAGATAAGTATTGGCTTTTCAGGAAAAGAGGATGAGTTTAATTTTAAACATGAACTATGTGGCATTGGGCAAGTCTTTCATCTATGACTTGGCTCCTTTATCTATAAAAGAAAGGGCTTGGATTAGATGATTCTGAAGGTCTCTGAATATCTATTCTCTATCAAGCACTGTTGCAAACTAGTAGAGAAGATATTTTGAAACAGGAAAATCTTTCCTGGAACTCTTCTTTATTTCACAACCTGCATCCAACTTATGGTAAAGAAGAGTGGTGATAAACTCATGTAGAAATGAGGGCCATTAATTGGTACATATAGATCCCTGTAGGCTGTATATTGATAATTTTAAAATGTAGTATTATCTATTTTACTGTACTTCATTCTGTTAAATATTTCCCAATAACATTTTAATCATGTGTAAACACATTTGGGACTGTTGTTGGTTCTGTGTGGTCCATGAGCATTGTGTTTGACATTTCTGATACAGTGATCTCTAACGTACTTATGAATAACATGTTGGTTTTCATTTCAAAGGAATTCATCATCCTTTCCAAGAGAACTACACTCAGTGAGATTGGTAGGTTAACTAGTTAGAAGGCAAGCCTGAAGTTGGGATTATATTGAACCCTTCGTTGGTAAACTTCCAACCCATGGCATCTAGCAGGATTAAGTCATCCTGTTGACAAGAATTTTCACCCCTCTTCTTTATGTCCATGTTTCTATAACTCCTTGTTTTAAATCTCAAGTGATTCTTTCTAGTTTGCTGGAATGAGTTGTACATGGCACCCTCTCCTAAGCTCTGATTCTGGCTATTTCATGCATCCTTGGGCCAAACCTTGTTCTTCTTCAAAAAAAATGTCTCTTGATTACTCCTCCTGCTTTCAACTGCCTTATACCATGCTTACATCTGGTTTCTATTGAGTGGAGCATGCTGTTGATATGCAATAAGCCTGTAAGCCCTCACAGACCTGTCTCAAGACATGGCACCTGACTGCTTTTCTATCCCACCCATCACAGATAGGTGCTTCTCCAATCAACTCTTCAGTGACAGCTTTTGAGAGAGTGTCTAAGTCGGAGCATGTGGCCGTGACAAATGACATCCCTGTGTGCAAGTGCTCACATTGACTGATCAAGAGTATAGTTCCTGAGAACTGCAGCTGTTAGCAAAGATATAGTTCCTTTTTCTGATTTTCAGGACTTTGCCTGTAGAAAACAGACAGGATACCACTTTAAATGCCATATTTTTTTTTCAGCTCTCATCCATGTCATGAGGCTTTTCCTAGAATTTAAATGCAAAAGACATTTAAGGGCTTATCCTTCTAAATATGCAAGTTAAATGGACAAAGCAGTCACCTCACATTCAGCTTTGCTGAGGGCAAAAGCAATGAGCCTCAGGTCATTGAAGCCAGGCCCCCTTTTTCAGATTCTAACTACTAATGACTTATTACTTTACTTATAACACAATATTTCATTCTTTTTTTTTTTCAGGGGGAAAGTCAGGGCAATTGGAGTTAAGTGACTTGTCCAAGGTCACACAGCTAGTAAATGTGTCAAGTGTCTGAGGACGCATTCGAACTCAGGTGCTCCTGACTCTAGGGCCTGTGCTCTACTCACTGTGCCACCTAGCTGCCCCAACAATGCTTCATTCTTAATTAGCTTGAATTGTCTTGTATTCAAAATTAGTATTTCTCCAATAATGAAATATTTCAAATAGGTAATACTGCAGTGAGTTATTTTTTGTTATAGTAAAATGATATTCCAAACCAACTGAGTAAGAACTATGGGATGAAGAAAAATCCTTTCACAGCAGAACAAAATTGAAGCTCTTATGTGTAAAAGGACTGAAACCATGCTGTTGAGACATCTTTTAGAACAGAAAAAAATGGAACTTAAGTGACTCCTACATGTAACAACATTGTTGCTAGCAGCTGCTGTGGGGGTGTATGACCAATAACACCAGCACACAGGAGGGCTACTAGCAAAAGCTTTTTGATCTGCTTTTCTAAGGAAAGCAACTTTAAGTGGTTAACAATCTTACTTTAATTAAACGTAATTAAACATACATATACCATTCACTTAGTTCGGGGAAAAGGCCAGCACCCTGAACTCCAGAGTGAATGCAAACAGAAATTACAAACAGAGATAATATAAACCGATCAACACTTCTGTTTAACCAAATCACAATATATAGTTACCAGAGAAGCACCAACATCTGGCTTTTCAAAGCAGGGGGCAGGGGAGGGGAGGCTGCTTCAACATTTACCCAGCGTCTTGTCACCAACACTCTATCAATGAGTGTGCCCCCAAAGGGAAAACACTAACCTCTGATCTATATACAAGTCTCAGGATCAAAGGGTGTCCCAATCATGTCACTCAAACTCATGTGAACTAAGATTTCCCTTGACCTAAGCAGGTCATAAAACACTCTGATTCAATCAAAGATTCCTTAATGGCTGAGAAGCACTCCAAAACAGACAACAAAAACTTCACTTGGCTTACTATTACGTTTGAAAGCCAAGACTCATGGAAGGTACTGATTACCTCAGCATTCCAAAAGAGAAAAAAGTAAAAGAAATGTCCCACTTTAATTACCATAACACTAAGTCAATATACAAACATACACTCGTACATCAAATATGTATGTTTAAGATAAGAATAAGATAAGAAATAGTGCATAGTTACTAAATAACTCAGCCTCTTTTATATTGATGTCATATTTTTTTGTATGGAACCTTTAAGATAAATTCTATGGATTCTTTATTTCAAATATATTCATGTGAGATAGTGGGGGAGGATTTCTCAAATTCAAAGTTTTGAATTGGGAGTATTGTACCTTGCAATCAAGACAGCTGTTGACACAGTCAGGTATGACAAAGGAAAGACAACAGATTAATCTTTGGTTGATTTTCAAATGTGTTTATTCAAAGGCATATCTTTTGCAAATCGTTATGTGTATTTAGGAAAACACGTTTACCTCAATAACTTTTGATTCATTGAATGGATAAATCAGATTGTGAAATCATAAATTCAGACACAAAGAGAACTTAAAAGTCACAGAATTAGGCATTCTAAGCCTCCCTTAGGATATGGTCACCAGATCTTTACCCTCAAAACCCTGAATTTGAAATGAAATGGCAGTATTGGGACACTTTAAGCAGCAAAGAAACAGTGGAGCTGAGCACCTAGTTAGAATGTTTGCTAATTTGAGTAGCAAGTTACCACAGTTTTCTCTAGCGCCCAATACACTTTAGTTGTACCCTCTTACCAACATCCCTACTTCACAGGGTGAAGTACTCCACAGTACAAAAATTGCTACTTGTAGCTATAATATTAATTCTTCTCTGACCAACCATTGAAGAAAGGCAGTCATCAATATTCTGTCCTTGGCCATGATCTCTTTTTCTTTACATTTGATCTACTTCTTGGCAACCTCTTTCATTACTGTGGCTTTAACTGTCACATCTAAGCAAAGGACTCTCAATAATGATGTTTCTCCTGAACTCTAAACTAATATAAATATGATGGAGGACTTTACGTTTATGTCACATTAGGATTTCAAATTCAGCACTTCCCAAACTGAACTAATTGTCTCCTCCCCCCTCTAAATGTGGTCTTCCTTCCAAACCCACTATTTCCAATATTATGCTACATACAAATGGCAACAGCTTGGGAGTTCTGATGATTAAAACTTCAGTGTGAGCATTTATACCTCAGAAATCAGTAAATACTACAAATCAGGGCTTGATTTATTGTGCTGCCAATGGTCTGGACTTATGAACATGATGGAGAAAATATGAATAATTAGGATTAAATTTTAAGATAACTTAAATAAATCTTTTCAAAGAACCAGCTGTTAAGCATTTACCAGCACGAACTTGACTATTTCTGTCAGTGGTATGGCAACTCACCTATTCAACATCCCACATTCAAACTATTTGTTACCTGTGATTTTTGCTTCAGCTTCACATCTCATTTCATATCCATTGCCTGTTCTAATTTATTCTACCTTTATAAAATAATGTGTATACCTCTTCTTTTCTATAGGCTGCAATACCTGACCATAGCTCTTCATTGCTACTATCTAGACCAGGGGTGGGGAATCTGTGGCCTCGAGGCCACATGTAGCCCTCTACATCTTCATGTGCAGTCTTTGACTGAATCCAAACTTCACAGAACCAGTCAAAGGGCTGCACTTGAGAACACAGAGGGCCCCATGTGGCTTCAAGGCCACAGGTTCCTTACTCCTGATCTGGACTATTTCAATACCCCCTTAATATATCTTCTTACCTTCACTCACTGTTCTCTTCAAATTATTTTCCCAATCACTATCAAATTAATATTATTTATTTGTATGATCTTGTCATTCTTTTGTTCAGTAATTTTCAGTCATTCCATATTATCTGCTCAATAATATTTAAATTCTTAACCTAGAATTCTGATGTTCAAAGTCAGGTCTCACTTTTGTTATTCTTTCTGTTTGTCATACTTCTACTTTTCTATAACCTGGAGCCAAAATAAATGTCTAATTTTGTGCTATCTGTACACATCCCATGGCTTATAATGCTCTTCCTACAACCCAGCCTAACATCAATTTTTAAAGCTCCACTTCCTGAAGACTTCCCTAATCCTCTCAGTCTCTATTGTCTTACTTCTGCACACATCCCTTACCCCACCCTGAACTCAAACAAAATCTCATTTTTGTTGTTGCTGTTCAGTCGTTTCAGTGGCGCCCAACTCTTTGTCACCCTTTTTTGGTGTTTTCTTGGCAAAGATACTCGAATAGTTTGCCTTTCCTTCACCAGCTCATTTTACAGTTCAGGAACTGAGGCAAACAGATTTTAATGACTTGCCTAGGGTCACACAGCTAATAAATGTATGAGGCAAGGTTTGAACTCAGGAAGATTAGTCTTCCTGATTCCTAGCCCAGTGCTCTATCCATTGTGAAAATTGGCTGCTCATGACTTATGAATTTATCAGCTACTATTTTGTATTACAGTTATTGGTACCCTACCTGATCTATGAGGGCTACATGAGGGTAAAAACGATGTCTTATCTGATCTTTGCAGATAAGCCAGCACCTAGAACTCTATTCTGAATAAAATATGGGCTGTATAGATCTTTATAAATTTGCATTTTGTGTATACAATCAAATGAATATAAAAAATTTAAATTCTCCAGTCATTGGTATACGGACAGTTACCTTGACTCCTTCCTACTTCCCCTTGTAATTGGTGAATTCAAAGGCATGAAAACTAAATATACTCTTTACTAGTCATAGAGTTCTTACCAAGTACAATTTGGATGCACATAATAGTCAATCAATAAATGATTCATGATGATGATGACAATGACTACAAAAACAATATTGAGAAGGATATAAAAAAGAAAATACAAGGATGAAGAGTTTTCAACTGATATTTGAAGAGTTGGAGAGCTGATGAGGCACAAAGACGTAGCAAGGCTATTCCAGATGGTAAGCATTGCAGAAAAAGGATTCTGCACTGGTACTGAACAGATTGCTTTTCTCTTATTCACTTCTGAAGGAATTTTATTAAAAATCCTTGTCTTAGAACCATCGTGACTTCAATATAGAACATACTTTATGGTGATTAAGAAGCAGAATACAAATGAAGTTAATTGCAATGGAGACAGTGACAAAATGAACATAAAGTTGAGAGTTGGACAATAATCCAGACAATTTAAGTAGAACTTAAAAAAACCACCATTTTCACTTCCGATAATTTGCTAGCTTGAGCAAAGAACTTTTGCATTTATTTAAATTTCTCAATTTGTCTTTCAACTTATTTGCCTACTAACCTGATAGAATAATAACAACAAAAACTCAAAATAGGGAATGCCTACTACATTTTGCTCTCTGAATAAAGACAGATGGTAGAACTAATTTCCTCAAATCCTCATCACTTTTTACATGCTATTTGTTTGCTTGCTGTTTATACATGTATAAGTTATGTCTTCCCCAGTAGAATGTTTATTTCTGTCTTTGTATCCACAGTTTCTAGCACAGTGCTCTTCCCATGGTAAGCATTTAATGCATTTTCATTAAATTGAATTGAAGTGAAATAGGGTAGACTTTTCTCATAGCTTATTATACTCTGATAAATTACCAGGAGTTTGATAATTATTTCCATACTTCGATCCTTCAGTGGATCGATGATCTCAACAAAATAAGTTCTACCTCTAATAATATACATTAAATATCCCTACTTCTTTCTAACTTGTGAGATTATCTTCCATTTTTAAAGAGATGTGAAGGGTTGTATTTGTCCTTAGAATTGCCTGTAATGACTTCTTTTCTAGTTTTTAAAATAAATACTCTAAAGAGAATCTTCTTAAAGACTAGAGACCATCTTTTTTAATTTTTTGAATTACATGCATACTAATGTAACACTCAAACTCTACACATAATATCCTTCAATTTCAAATTACTACTAGTTTTATTCTTCTGAGTACACATTTCCTTGACGATATATTCATACCACTTATTATACATAAGACACTATTGCTAATATATGGCAAACAACTTGCTTATGTCCACCATTATCTTTCAGTTGCTCTTTTGACCACTCATACTTTTTCTTCTTCAGCAATTTTAATGATGAATAATTTTCAATTATACAGCATGATTTGGAAAATGATAGTATTGAGAGGAACAATTTGATATGCAAAGGGTATCTTGAGATCACAGAAATATCAGAAATGTCACCTATTCTGTTACCTTTCTCTTATTCAATTATGGATCTATGGCACTGTCTATCTGCACAGCTTATCCAAGAGAGTTATATTGAAGAAATACTTTATTTGAACTTCCCATACATCTTCGATTATTATTCTATACAATAAGCTTCCCCCCCCCCATTTGGTATTTCCTATATGCATAGCTAGGGCAATATTTTTTTTAATGACTATAGATTTCAGTGAACATGTCTCATTATTCTGAGATTCATTTAGTTAAAGAAAAGCAACTGGAGTATTTGGAGCCTTTGTAGGACATTTAAGGTAAAAGAGGTAAAAGTCTTTGGCAAAAATTAATAGGAATACAGGTCATTCCCCAATTGAGAAATGGTTCAAAGGATACGAACAGGCAGTTTTCAGAGGAAGAAATTAAAGATGGATATAGGCATATGAAAAAATGCTCAAAATCACTACTAATTAGAGAAATGCAAATCAAAACAACTCTTAAGTATCACATCTCCTGTCAGATTGGCTAGCATGACAAAACAGGAAAATGATAAATTCTGGAAAGGATGTGGGAAAATTGGAAAATTGTTACATTGCTACATTGTTACATTGTTACATTGGTAGAGTTGCGAACTGATCCAGCCATTCTGGAGAACCATTTGGAACTATGCCCAAAGGACTATAAAAATGTTCATACCCTTTGACCCAGTAATACCACTTCTAGAGTTGTATCCCAAAGAGATCACACAAGTGTTAAAAGGACCCATATGTACAAAAATATTTATAGCAGCTCTTTTTGTAGTAGCAAAGAATTGGAAATCAAGGGCATGCCCATCAATTGGGGAATGGCTGAACAAGTTGTGGTACATGAAGGTAATGAAATACTATTGTGCTATAAGAAATGGGGATGATACGGACTTCATAACAATCTGGAAAAACCTACACAATATAATGCTGAGTAAGCAGAGCAGAACTAGAACATTATACACAACCACAGACATATGGATTCTGTGATGACCAACCCTAAAAGACTTTGCACTTCTCAGCAGTACAAGGTTCAAAGACAACTCCAAAGGACTCGTGATGGAGCTCGTGGGAGCTATCTACATCCAGAGAGAGAACTACGGAGTCTGAATGCATATTGAGGCACACTGTTTGCTCTCCTATTTTTTTTCCCTTTTGTTTTTCTTTTTCTTTTTTTTTTTTTGGTTGTTTTTCTTCTTTCTTGTGATTCATTCCATTGGTCAAAGTTCTTCTTTGTAATTTGACTATTGTGTAAATAAGTTCAAAGCAAAGTTATATGCAGAAGATATATCAGATTCCATGCCATCTTGGGGAGGGAGAAGGGCAGGGTAGGAAGAAAATCTGGAACTCAAAATTATGTGGAACTGAGTGTATCGAACTAAAAATAAAAAAGTCTTAATTGCAAAAAAAAGTCTTTGCCAAGCACATATCCTTTCATCTTACATATCTCGCTTTCTGTTAATAATCAGAAAATCATTAAACAGTGTTTCCTTCATATTTTCCCCCATCACACTAGGATGATCTTAATAGTAATAATGATTACGTATGATATTTAGATGTGCATAATATAGATATGTGCATGTATGTTTATGCAAATATACATGCATACACACATAGTTAAATACACACATATGTGTACCCATGTGAATATGTACAGATATGCATATATTGTACATGTACACATGTGCACATATGCATATACATACACGTACATGTGTATGTCACCACACATACATATGTACAAAGTTGTCAGAAGTCAGTGTAATGGCTACACCTCGATTTACTGAATCAAAAATAACCAAAAGCACCCTTGAATATTTTGTTCTTTTAACCATTCAATGAGTTGTGCAACTGAAGATGTAGGCTGCTATAGAAAATCATTTGAAAAACCTTGTCTGTTCCCCTTTCATACATTTATTAAACTTACCTTCGATATGTACATAGGATAATATCAAAATGAAAAACAGATATTCAACTCAGCTAAATGAAAGTCACTGTTCTAGATGCTAAAAAATACAAAGAATACATGAAATAGCTCATGCCCTCAGTGAGGTTATTTCCTATGGGAAATAAAACATGTACACAGATAAATGAGTGGAAGTTAACTTGGAGGGAAATGATAACTGAGAGATACAAGGAAAGCTATGTAGGCAAAGCCATCCCTGAGCTGAGCTTTGAAGGAAAATGAAAATTCTGAAAGTCAGAGATGAGTAGTAGATACATTCCTGGTAGGAGGAATGGGTAATCCAAAAAATGCACAGGTATAAGGCACGAAATACCAATTTCAGGGAGTAGTTGGTACTTATTTCAGTAACTCTTTTGTTTACTTTAGCTAGTTGGTGTAATTCAAAGGTTCCAAACTCCAGATTATTCACATGCCACCCACAAAATTACAAAGGCCTAAACAGGATGAAAATGTAATTGGGAAATGTTTAACAAAAATAAATAAAAATGAAAAATAGCTTAGACAATGTTAATTTATGGTGTTCTGAGTCCATGTGTGGCCAGTAGGGATCTGTTTCTATTTGAGTGTGATACCTCTGGTATAATTGGATAGCTTTAGACTGGGAGTCAAGTAGACTTGAGTTCAAATTATGTCTCAGAAACTCACAAGTTATGTGACTCTGGGTAAGTTACTTATCCTTAGCCTGTTTCTTTATCACTACAACGGGTCTAATATTAATAATTTTTATTGTGAGGATAAAATGATATTACATATATAAAATGCTTTGCAAATCTTAAATCAGTAAATAAATTCTAGCTATTATTTTTAGGCAGTTAGGTAGCAAAGTGGATGGAATTTTAGGCCTAGAGTCTGGAAAATATGAGTTCACATCAGACTGCAACATGTCCTAGCCATGTGACCTTGGGCAAGTTACTTAGCCTCTGTTTGTCTCAACTAAAAAGTATGGATGAGGGGGCAGCTAGGTGGCACAGTGAGTAGAGCACTGGCCCTGGAGTCAGGAGGAACTGAGTTCAAATGTGGCCTCAGACACTTGACATACAAGCTGTGTGACCTTGGGCAAGTCACTTAATCACAAGTTCCCAGCCTACTCCCCTCCAAAAACAAAACAAAAACAAAAAGCATGGACGATAATAGCACTTATCTCCAACAGTTGTGAGGATCATAGAAGATAATATTTGTAAAATGTTTAGTAAAGTTCCTGGCACACATACACATACATACACATGGATACATACACACACTCACATATATGGATATGTATGTATATGTGTGTATACACACACACACACACATATATATACATATATACAGTCATATAAACCATACCTATATTGTTCATGTTGTGAAAGAAAACACTAACCAAAATTTAAAAATCTCAAGAAAAATAAGGAAATTTAAAAAGCAAACGACCATGTTTCAAACGACATTCCAACTTCATCAATTCATTCTGCAGAAGTAAATAGTATTCTTCATAAGTCGTTTGGAATTGTCTTGGATCATTGTATTCCTTAAAATAACTTAGTAGTTGACAGTTGGTTATCATAATGTGATTGCTATATACAGCATTCTGGTTCAGATCATTCCACAGTGTAATGGTTCATGTATATCTTATCAGGTTTTTCTGAGAGCATCCTGCTCATCATTTCTCATAATACGATAGTATTCCATCAGAAAATATACTACAAATTGTTCATCCATTCCATAATTGATAGATATCCCTACAATTTCCAATACTTTGCCACCACCAAAAGAGCTACTATAAATATTTTTTGTATTATGCATGTATGTATACATATAGACATCATATGTATGTATGTGTATATGTATTTTATATATCTGTGTGTTCATATATCCTTTTTATTTTTTCTTTAATTTCCTTAGGATACAGTAGTAGTTGTAGTAGCAGAAGTGGTAGTAGTGGTAGTAGTAGTCATAGTAGTAATAGTAATAGTAGTATTGCTGGGTCAAAGGGTATGCATGGTTTTCCAGTCCTTTGGTCATATATAGCAGTAAGGCAAGATTTGTGACCTCAAAGACAACCATGAACATGCCCGTATAGCTCAGAAATGCAAAGTATAAGAGATCTATTCTCTAGGTAGAAGGCAGAGGAAGTATAACATTTAGTCAGACACCAGAAGATCAAACCCCAGTACCAATAACTCCAACCTGACATAGCAGTAATTGTATTCCAAACCCAGTAAGTCCACCTCAGTGTAACGAGGAAATTATAACACAGTATAACACAAGGAACCAAGTCATCCTGGAACCTTTCCCCCTACTGGGGCCTTCCCATATTACTCATGAATCCCAACTATCTGCTTGCTTGCATTCTCTGGTCTCTGCATATCTCTGGTTTCCACTCTCCACTCTCCACTGTCTCTGTAGCTCTGTCCACTTGGAGTTCTTACTCCTTCTCCTTGGGCTGAATTAGGACCTTACAATGGCTACCTTTTGGGTATATATACTCTTTTTAGGGCCTGAGGGCTTCATGACCAATCAGCGAAGGGGTGTAGGCCTGAGGCTTAGTACTTAGTAAGTAAGAGTTCAGGCCTGGGAGTTAACACCTAATAGGTAAAGGGTGTAGGCCTGCCTACAAACAAACCTCTAATCAATCCTCCCTTAGCCAGCCCCACCTGAGGCCTATTGAATAGTCAGGAAAGATCTTTAATCACTGATTGGTGTCACAACATAATTCCAAACTATATTCAGAATAATTAAATAAGTTCACTACACTACTGACAGTGCATAGGCATATCAATTTTCCTACATCCTCACCAATATTTTTTACTTCCCTTTTACTTATTAGACAGGTTTGGGGAGTTACCCCAGAGTCATTTTGATTTGCATCGATAGTGATTTGGAACATTTTTTCATATGAGTATAGATTAATTACTTCAACTAAAAACTATTTGTTCATATCACTTGACCATTTAACAATTGGTGAATAGTTCTTATTTTTATAAATTTTATAAATATGACTCAGCTCTCTATATATTTGAGAAATGAGGCCTTTATCTTACTCTTTCTTTCCTTTCACCCTGTCCATCCTCCAGAATTTTCCTTCTGACTACTGCTTCCCTAAGCCACCCACTCTTCTTTAAACCTCCCCCCACTCATCCCCTTCTCCTTTTTCTTTACTGTAGGGTAAGGTAGATTTCTATGCCTAATGAGGTGTGTATGTTATTCATTCTCTGACGCAATTCTGATAAGAGTAAGGTTCAAGCACACCCCAAGCCCCAGTCTCCTATCTTCCCCAGTAAAAGCTCTTTTGTGCTTCTTTTATGTGAGATAATTTATCCTCCCTTCCCCCTTCTTTGTCTCAATCCTTACTTTTACTTTTTTAAGGCACGATTCCATTGTATTCCACTCACACCCATACCCTCTTTCTATTAATACTCCTACCAATTTCTCTAAGAATGAAAAAATTCTTAGGAGTTAAAAGTATCATCCTCTCATGTAGGAACATGAACAATTTAATTTTATTGAATCCCTTATGATTTCTTTTTCATGTTTACCTTCTTATCCTCCTAGTAAGTCTTGGATTTGAAAGTCAGATTTTCTATTCAGCTTTGATCTTTTCATTAGGAAAGCTTGAAAGTCCTCTATTTTATTGAATATCTATTTTCCCCCGAAGGATCATACTCTTACTCAGTTTTACTGAGTAGGTGATTCTTGCTTATAATCCTGAGTCCTTTACCCTCCAGAATATCATAGTCCATGCTCTCTGATCTTTTAATATAGAAGATGTTAAATCTTGTGTTATCCTGACTGTTACACCACAAAATTTGAATTTTTTCTTTCTGACACCTTACAATAGTTTATCTTTGACCTATGAACTCTAGATATTGGCAATAATATTCCTGTGAGTTTCCATTTCAGGATCTCTTTCAGGAGATAATTTGTGGATTCTTTCAATTTCCATTTTATCCTCTTGTTCTGGAACATCAGGGCAGATTTCCCTGATGATTTTTTAAAATATGATTTCTATGCTCTTTTTTTTGGCATGGTTTCCAGGTAGTTCAATAATCCTTAAATTATCTCTCCTGGATCTATTTTCCAGGTGTTTTTTTTTTTTTTGCAATGAGATACTTCACACTTTCTTCCATTGTTTAACCTTTTGACTTTGTTTTATTGTTTCTTGATGTCTCAGGGAGTCACTAACTTCCACTCGCCTGGGTCTAATTTTAAAGATTTATTTTCTTCTATGAGAATGTGAATGAGAGAAAATGAGTGAGAAAGAAGTAAAAAACATATAAATCAAGCAGTGTTTTATGACTTTTGAATTATTGAAAGAATGAGATGCAAACTTTCTTTGATTTGGATAGATTTTCTATGGGAGATAATATTGGAAAAAAAATGCCCCAAGGTGACAATATGTGTAGCATACTTGACAAGTTTATTCTGAACATTTTATTTCTTACATTGGGTGGCAAAAGCTTCTCAAAATGAGTGATGATACGGAAAAATCTATTTTAGGAAATGCAATAAAGTAAAAACACATCAGATGTATGTATCCAAAAGAAATTTATTCAAAGTTATTTATTATACTTTGCTGGATACCAGAAAAAATATTATTTGGTCCTCCAAGTCTACTTCCAAATTTGTGTGATGCTGTTTCAGTTCTGGTGATGATTTCTCAGATTTTCATAGTCATACAGGACTGCCATCTGCCATATTTTAGGAATGTGTCTTCATTTTTCAAGGGGTTCAGGTTGGTAATTATTAGAGAATAAAATTTTTATCTATATGTTGGGAATATTGAGCATTAGAATTTGTTGAAAGAATGGTGGAGAAAGAAAAGGTAGTGATGTGGAAGGAGTCTTAGTAATCCCATGTCTAACTTTATTTTTAGTTTTATATGGAATTTAGTCTGATCTTCATTGTCTTGACTCAGAAACTCTCCCCTATATGTGTGGTCATGATAGACATCCCTCAAAAAATAGTGCCAAAGATTTTCATGGCCTTAATTTCTGATTTAATTTGACTTCTTCCTGGAGTAAATCTCAAGCCTCTAAAATTCAGGGGTGAGGAATCTGTGACCTCAAAGCCACATGTGGCACTCTAGGTCCTCAAGTGTGGCCCTTTGACTGAATCCAAACTTCACAGAGCAAATCTCCTTAATAAAAGCATTTGTTCTATAAAACTTGGACTCAATCAAAATGTCACACCCAAGGACCTAGAATGCCACATGTTGCCTCAAGGCCGCAGGTTCCCCACTCCTGTTAAATCATTCTGTAGGTACAATGAGCAAATTACTATTTACTTGTGGCCTTTTGTTCAATATTCCATAAATTTGCATGTGACATGAGCATGACAATATGACATGAGCAAACAAGCCGTATCCCAAGGCTAGAATAGATTTCTAATGTTTCAGATTTATTCCTTGTTTTAATTTTGTCTGGTTCTAAAAAGCGGCTTTTTGGTAACTTGACTGCTCTAGCAATAAATCTGCAAATGTTAGGTAGTATTTTTTGTTTTTATTAGGTTGGTGTAGTCCAACTATTAACACTAAATATCTCTCAAGTTATTTTTTCTTTCTTTAGAGCACTTTTCGTTTTAGTCATATAAGTCTGGTGTATATACTTTTATGTTAACACTCATATAACTTACGTATTTTTGCCTATTTTGAATGGGAATTTTCTTATCATTTATCTTCCCTTTCTTCTTTTTAGGATAGTTATTCATTCCCTCTTCTTTCCTACATGCATTCATGTTTTAAATAGTCTGGATGAATTTCTCATTAAGGCTTTTAGGAGGCCAATGAGATCGTCCCTGGTTTTACTTTCTTGCTGGCAGAGGCATAAAAGGCTCAGCCTCTAAGGAGTCAGTGTCACAGGTTTTGGCAGAATTAACACTGACTTATAGAAAAGTTTGTCTGATAAACTGTGATCATTTGAAGCAGTGAATAAAAAGTTAGAGGAGAAAAACCATTTTATCTGAATTAATATCTATTTTTAACCTTAAGGACCATTTCTACAATCTGGCTAGCAGCTGTTGTGGAGGTCAAAGACCAACACAAGCCCAACAACAAGAACACTGCCAGCATAGGTTCTTTTGATCTGCTTTACTAAGGAAAGCAATGTTAAGGGGTTAGCAAGCTTACTTTAATTCAACATAAAAATATCATTCACTTAGTTCAGGGGAAAAAGCCAGCACCCTGAACTTCAAAGCAAAATACAAACAAATTACAAACATTGACAGACAGACCGAATAGAATTCATAGTTACCAACATCTTAGTTCAGCCCAGGAGCTCATAACAAGGGCTGGCCCAGAGTCCTGCGTGCCACCATGGCTGTGGGTAAGAGATCTTGAAAAGAGAAAGTCAACCCCTGGTTTTATATCATTTTCAGGGTCAAGGGTAAGTCACATATGTGACTCACCTACATGACCTGAAATCATCACAAAGAGGCCACTTAAACCCACATGGTCTAAATGCCTCTGATGTCCCAAACATGCCACTCAAACCCATGTAAACTAGGCCCTCCCCTGAGGCAAGGAGGTCACCAAGGACTCCCAATCTAATCAAGGAAACAAACGCCAAACTCTTCAAGGCACTTGGTTGAACTGAGTGCTAAGAGCCCATTTTGATTGCCAACACAAAGGCTTGTGTTTTTTTGTCTTTTGTCACTAGAAAGTCATTGTATTACATTTTATGGTGCAGAAATGCCTCATTCCATTCTAATCTTTAGCCTAAATCATTGGACTCATCTGTGTTAAGCCTGACTCAGAATTTCATACTTATCGTATCAGCAGAATTTAATTCTTTATTCTATACTTGACATAAGTATTTTAGTTAATATTGGGATTACTTAAGTCACATTTTCTCCTAGGTCAAGACTGTTTTTATCTGCAGTGAGGTAACTGTTGCATTGCCTATCTTATCTTTTTAGGAATATTAAACCTAATCATTCTTAGAATCATAAGATGTTGACCTCAAAAGGACTCTAGAGATCATCTGGTCCAAACTACTTTTCTTATAAATAAGAAAAGCAAAGAACATCAAGAAGTTGCATTGCTAAAGTATTTACAATAAAACTATCTATATTACCCCAATAAAAGTCATCCATTCAATGAAAAATAAGTCTATTCAAATGAGCAACAACAAAAGTCAGTCCAAGTAAACACAAGACAAAATACAGATCCTAAATAGTAAATGGATTGGAAAAAAAAATTACATTTTAACTGGCTTTCTTGGAAATATTAATATAGGGCCTTTATGAATAATGAGCCATTGTACAGATTTTGATAATTGCATATCATACATATAAGACGTAGTTGAAGGAATAAGGGCTTGATGCAAAGAAAAGCTTCCTAAAACTTAGACCCAGCCAAAAATGGAATAGGCCAACTGAAGAGAAGATAGGTTTGTTTTTGTTCTTCAGTCATTTCAGTCATGGCTAACTTTTCATGATCCCATTTGGGTTTTTCTTGGCAAAGATACAAGAGTGGTTTACCATTTCCTTCTCCAATTTATTTTACAAATTTAGAATTTGAGGCAAACAGGGTTAAGTGCCTTGTACTGGGTCATACAGATAGTAAGTATCTGAGACCAGATTTAAATTCAGATCTTCCTGATTCCAAGCCAAGTTCTCTGATTCACTGTACCATCTAGATATCCCAATGGATTACATATTACCAAACGGAAGGTTTCAAACAAAGCAGAATACCCACTTGTCATGGATGCTATACAGTGGGGTCTTCTTAATGTACATAGTGAACTAGATGGACTCAAGTTCTTTTCTGACCCTGAAGTATACTCAATGCTATTTGATAGTCTTGTGTAACCAAGATATAGATTGCAGTTTTTAAATGAATATTATTTAAAATGAAACTGGGGGGCGGAGCCAAGATGGCAGCTGGAAAGCAGTAACTGTCGTGAGCTCCCCACCAAATCCCTCCAAAAACCTATAAAAAATGGCTCTGAACCAA
>CM053626.1:85735408-85754361 GCA_028646595.1 Phalanger gymnotis
GGAAATGGGGAGAAAATTTGCAATTCAAACGCCTGTGAAAATCAATGCTGAAAACTAAACATATTAAAATCAAATTAAAAAAAAACCACAAAAGAAAATAAATAAGATCAGAAAGGAAATATATTAGATTAAAATAGTTATTAATTTTTTTTTAAAGTTCAAGGACCCCAGATTAAGAATCTCTAGTCTATAGACTACTATTGGTACCTGGCATCCATTCCAGGTCAAAATCTATGATACAAGGATCTCATAATTCACCTAAGCACTCTATCAGTATTTGTTTCCTCATTTGTAAAGTAAAGGTGTTTGTATAGATAATCTCTTAAGTCCTTTTCCAATATGTTGTTTACAAGAATTACAAAAGTTATAAAAAATAAAATGAAAATGGGTTTTTATATTCTATAGCTTGCAAGGAAAACAAATAACAAAAATGGACATAGAAGACCCCAGGTGAGTCATAGAAAATTAAAAATATAACAAAGACAAAAACATTAATTCAGATATATGTGTAAAGGAAATGGATCAAGGGAGTCCCTTCATCAATTTGATGAACTTTTGGGCACGAGACTGTTTTGGAGAATCTTATGAGTAGCCCTCATGAAAAGTTTTGGGGCCCATTAGTAATTTATTGAAAGCATAGGAGATAGTTCCTGACTGGGTTTCAGTGAGTAGTACTGCTTCTAGTACTTTTTAATTGATTAGGACTTTGTATGTCTGTATGTGTATGTGTGCGTGTACACATATATAATGTATATATGTACATGTATGCATATACACACATATACACATATGATATTTATCTCCATGGGTAAATAGTGAAGAACAGAGGTAGTAGAGTGAAGTAACATGGGGAAGTGGAGAAACTAACTGTCACAACTGTGTAAATTTTATACATCTTGATAAACACTTAAAATCAAGATTTTAAAAGGAAAGTGTCATAACCAAAAAAGCAAGAGAAAAGAGCAATGTCATAGAAGGGATATTATAAAGATTTCCTTGCAAATAATGGATACAATAATTGTTGATTAACCAAATGAATGAAAGGATAATGGGAGATTTTTCACCTTATGGCTTTTGCTGGAATGGATTTTATATTAGGTAAATGTAGTATTATTTCAGGAGTTCCAGAAAGTCCCTATTACTTAAAAATTTTCCCCATTTAACTGACATGTCATTGTTTGAACTTTAGTTTGTTAAAAAATAAGTGCCACTGGGAAGTGTGCAGAAACAAGCAATTTATACAAGTATGAATGAATGATACAATAAGACAAGAATATGGAGAGAGCGAATGTGAGAACATAGAGTCCTTGATGGAGGTGAGGGACAATTCCAAGGTGGTTGAGGGGAGAAAAGATATATTGTAGGGAGTCTTGGAGACCCCAGACAAACTCATCCTACTTCACAATTTTGCACTTGTTCAACATTATTATTTTAGAAACATTATAAAATGTCCAGTAAAGAATATCCCTCATTAGTGTTTACGATCAATGTTGAAAATAGATAAAGCTTTTAGGAAAAGTTTCTGCTTTAACTTCAGTAGAACTGTTTTAACAATGGAAGGAAAAGTGAACTTTAAAAAAAGAAAAGCAAAAACATCCAATTTTTTACTACTGGAGCCAT
Source organism: Phalanger gymnotis (assembly GCA_028646595.1). Taxonomy (NCBI): domain Eukaryota; kingdom Metazoa; phylum Chordata; class Mammalia; order Diprotodontia; family Phalangeridae; genus Phalanger; species Phalanger gymnotis. Next base: position 85,737,029 of record CM053626.1, read on the forward strand.
CTTTATGTCCCCAGAAATTTTCTATAATAATCCCCATCAAACACAGTGACACTTCAGATTAATTGCCTGTTTCTTCCCTGCTGAACTTAGTCAATAAGCCACTTATACCTCCAGCAGACATTTCTGCAGTTTTGACAAACTAAAAATTTCTTTCCTTCCCTGGCTTTTCTTTAGCTATCACCTTCCCAAACATGAATCTCCTCTCACATCACAAAACCTCTTTCTAGTTGGCCAAGAATAGGATGCTCAAACATTTGTTTTATTTCTGAGCCTTATCAAAAGGATAATATCTTCCTTAGAGAACCAAGCTCTTATAGCTTAACCTTTGTCTTTTTCTGAAAAGAATGCTCAAATATTTCAACAGCACAATTCTTGCAGAAGCACAAAGTCTGCTTGAGTAGATGGTCATTTACTGAATCACTTGTCAGTTTTAAGTGGCTTAAATTATAAATTGTGTCACAAATTATGCTAATCACTTAATTTCTATAGTTTATAAGACTGGACAATCTGTAACTCTAGGGCAAAATTAATGCCAATCATCAATTCACTCATTCAGTCATTCCCCAGTCAGTTGCCAAAACACCTTACCTTCAGACATAGCATAACTGTTGAAACAAAAATCTATCCAATCAGAAGAATTTTTTGCCAGCACACAAAAACTTCCACCTGCCCTGAATAAAGAAGCATTGAATAGCAAAGTTTGGGAACTAGAAGAACATTGTTATGAATTTATATTTAATTGTGATTTAAATTATTTTTGATCCTATGCTTTATTTTGTTTGTTTTGGAAGCCTTTTATCTTGATTCTGGAGCTTTTGAGTCCAGGATAGTTTGCATAAATGATTTAAGGATCTCCTGATTAAATCACAAAAATCTGGTTGGCAGATTTCTGGGAGGAATATTTTTAAATGAATCATAAAAAACATTCACACAAAACATTTACAAAAGGTAAAGATTAAGTGTATCACTAGAAAAAAATTGCATGTGCAAAACATTCTCTGGAGATGGATTATGACAGGATTATGGAAAGGATCATTACACTCTCTCTACAAGGAAAGTTAAAAAGAGTTTCTCTCTGAGCTTCTTTGTTGGTGTTGAGATTCTAATTGAAATAATATTAAAGCCATTTTGGGTGGATAAATCTATTTTCAGTGGATAGATAAAAATGTTTCACTTTTCCTTAAAAATTGAATTAAGGACATTTCAAAGGAAGCAATTAAGGACAATTGTCTTAAATAATAATATATTCATTTCATTCTTCTAGAATAAAAATAGTATCTAGAGATAGATTTATATTGTTATTATAGTGATGTAGAGATTTCTCAATGAAGACACTTCTTTTAGCCACGAGGGTTGGTACCTCCCCTTTTATATCTATAACATATACACATTACATATATATATACGTATATATAATTATCTATATGTATTTATACACACATGCGTTTGTGCATGTGTATACTTAGAGTTACTTAGCACACGTAGAGGCTAAGGGACTTGCCCAGGGTCACACAGCAAGTATGTCTTAAACATACAACTTGAGCCAAGGTCTTCTAGGCTCTGATGCTGGCTCTTTGCATGACAGAGCATGACCACTAGTCTTCTTCAAAAGTTAACTTTCTTCTCAAAAAGAAGTCATTTCTCAAAAAGTACCAAATGTTCTTTTACTTGAATAAAAATTGATTCCAGATAAGAAAGATAACAATAAGTACTTAATCTATCACTGTATGGCAGGGATGCAATCTCAAATATACTTATTGGTGAGAGTTACTAGCTTTCTTAAAAGTTCAATTAATGTGCTACTTCTGATACCAAAATCCTTTATTGATTTTCTTCATTGTTAGTGGTCTCTCCTTCTTCAGCTGATCACATGTATGAGAATGTTTTCATGGTCTTCTCTCCTTGAAGAATTTAAGTTCTTTGAGTCAAGTACTATTAGCTTGTTTGTTTTGTCTTTGCATGCCCATCATGCAGCACAGCATATTGGATATAGTAGGTTCAAATCCTTCTATAATTGAATTGCTTTGGATTCATTGGCAAGTCCTTTAACCTATCTGTGGTATAGTACCAGTATTTGTAAAAATGAGGAGTTTAAGCAACTTGGTTATTTTTGTTGTTGTTTGTTACAACATTTTAAAGATTCTTACTATTTCCATGCTAAGCACTGAAATATAAGACTCTCTAAACTCTAGAGTCTAACATACTGAGAAAATATCTCTTAGGTGTCAAAAAGCTTAGAGAGTTGGAGTCCTTCAACTTTCAAAAGAAAACACCATGTTTACAGGGACTTTGTACTTTGGCTGCCTTATTTCGGCAACATTTATTTAAAGGATCTAAGGAAGAGAAATGTATTCTTGTAGCAAGGTTACAATCATTCCTACTGTTTAACAGCAACCTGTCTATTTATATACTGCAGCTCCCAGTAAGGTCTTTCAGTTACAGAAAATCCCTGCTTGTATTCCTATTATTTGCCATATTCCTGCTTTGGAAGCTTCCTGTCACCTCCAATATATAAACTATCTGTGGCAACATGATGAGGAAAAGAAAAGAAATATGGAGGGAAAACTAGGAAGAAAGAAAAAAATGAAGTCTGAGAGAAAACATATGAGAAATGTCTCTTGGCACATAGCTATGTTGTGATCCTTCCCACCCAGCTGTCCATTGGTGTTGGTTACCATTTTTGTTTGAAATAATAAAGCTAGTTTTAGATTTAATTATGATGGGCTGAGATAAAGTTCAGTTAAGTAATGAAATCATTAATAGAAGAGAATAGGCTGGATTGAAAATATACATCAGAGGGTCCAGAAGTTAGGAAAGGAATAGATATAAAGGATTTGTTTTATTAACAAAAAAGAGACATGGATTAACAAAGGAGAATTAACATGTTTATATGCTTAGACATACAATTTGTTTTGTTGAAAATGTTTATTTACTTGTATCTTTTAAGATTTGAAGAAATTGAAGCAGGATGAAATGATTACTCCACTGAAAACTCTTTCATGACATACCTTTCTTTATTGTGTCAATGTTTGTAATAATTCTTTTAATGACATTGCTTTAGATAGAAAAACAGTCTCAGCCTGGGAATCAGGAAGACCTGCATGTAAGTCCTGTCTCAGCAATTTCCTAGCTGGTAACCTTCACTTTTCTCTTCAGTGAAATGTAGATATTAACAGCACCTACCTTCCAGAGTAATTTTAAGAATAAAATGAATAAAATATTTATAAAAGCACTTTGCAAACCTTAAAGAAGTGTATAATTCCTGCTCTTGCTGCTGCTGCTGCTACCACTACAACTACTACTACCACTTCAGTTAAATAATTACTATTGCCGTTATGACTACTACTCTTTCTCCTCCTCCTCCTCCTCCTCTTCCTCCTCCTCCTTCTCCTTCTCTTCTTCACATCCACAGACTCAAAGTTGCAGAGAAAATGCTGACGAACAGTGAGAAAAGAATATCCTTACCTGTGGCTCCCCAGATCGGTGAAATAAAACATCTATCCATTCATTCATTGAATAATTCACTCATTCAATAATTTATTTACCTTTTCCTTTATTGATTTTTATTTGTTAATTCATGCTTTTGTTTAGCTATCTATTTATCCATCCATCTATTTTTAAGTACAATCTGAATTCCCAAATGACTGGGAGGTGGTTACTAGGGGATGAAGAGGTTAGAGAGAAGAATGGAAAAGCATAATGATACTTTGCTACTATCAGTGCACATTACTATATATTGTAGAGAATTGGGAGAAGGAGTGTGACATGTATCATTCATTTCAAACACAGACCACACATGTTTTCATAGTTGTAATACTTTTTAAGAAATCTATTTATATCTTTAGTTAACATTCATCTATAAAGTAATTCCCAATTCTCAAAAGTGCTTCGATATTCACTCAGAGTTCATTTCTCTCTCTGGATGTGGATAGCATCTCTTCTTTTTCCACTATAAGTACTTTGGAATTGTCTTGGATCATGGAATTAAATAGAATAGTTAAGTATTTTTTTTTTTACAATTATTCACCATGATAATATTCCTTTCACTGTATACAATATTCTCCTGGCTCTGCTCATCTCACTTTGTACAAGTTCAAGTCAGTCTTCATCATTTCTTACTACACAGTAGTATTCCATCACATATAACATAACTTATTCAGTCATTACCCAAGTGATAGATAACCTCACAAATTCCAATTATTTCTCACCATAGAGCTGCTAGAAACATTTTGACATGTACCTGTATAAATGCCCATTTATTTTTTGTTTGGTCTCTTTAAGATTGTAATACGTTGTTCACAAAACTGTTTCCATAGGCATCTCCATTCCCCCTCACTTCTTAATAACAACAAAAATGTGTTGTGAACCCCCATGATAAAATAATATATTATTCATAATATTATTTAGATTTATTCATTAAGTGCTTATAGTATCCATAATAATAATATTGGATGAAAAACCTCCAAATTAAATCCGCATTTTAATTATATGAATATTTTATTTGAGACATTTTCTAAGAATTAAAAGAAGTAGTCTAATTAGGAGTGATATAATATACTTAATGCTATTTGCAACCTTTACAATAAATTTCTCTTTGTATACATTTTGTTGAATATACCATTTTAATGGAATGAGTTACAACTTGATGTTTATCATATCATAATTTTGTAAATATTTCTCTCAACATCAGATAATTACTCTCTTGTGATTGGGACAATCTATTATTTACAGATAGATCAGAAACATATGGAGAATAACTTTAAATTGGAAAACTATAATGCTACATGAGAGGCAATATAAATTTTGTATCTGCATAACATTTGTGATGTTCCATGATGGTTTCAAAGTGGTTTACAATGTGCATTCTAATTGTCGTGCTTTTCAAATAATCTAACATCTGTTCTTCAGTGATACAAACGTTCATAATTTCTAGATCATATGATTTCACAGATGATAAATTACAAATATTAGGTAGCAGAGGTAATGAGGAAAACACCTTACTGCAGTGTCCAGAAAGCAAATGAGTGTTTACTCATGTGGTCATTCATTGGGAAGTAACTTTTGCACAAATAAACTCGTGGTATTTTGGAAACAATATCATGACAGGTTGAGAAAATTTAAGAACATGTTGCAATTCATAAGGAGAGGTCAGATTTCGATAAAATCGCTGCACAAATATAATATTTATGTTCATTCTGGTTCACCAAAATCATTTCAAACAGCTAAAGAAACAAGCCTATAAAATTTCTCAGTCATATGTTTTGTCACAGATGAAATGCACACATATGCATATGTATATATAACATATAGCCCATCATTTTAAATGTCAATTTAAGTATTTTTACTTTTCATTCACATTTCATTCAACATTCACTTCCATAAGTTTTAAATTTTCTCTCCCTCTCTCTTCTCCCTCCCCAAGGCAGCATGCAATACATATACATTGCTATTAAGCTTGTTTTCACATTAGTCATGCTGTATAGAAGAATTAGAATGAATGAGAGTAACCATGAGAAAGAAAAACATAAAAGAAAAAAATTAAATAGTCTGTTTTGATCTACATTCAGACTCCATATTTCTTTTTCTGGATGTGGATGGCATTTAGCATCATGAATCTTTTGGAATTGTCTTAGGTCCCTGCCTTTCTGATAAGAGCTAAATATATAGAAGTCAGTAATAGCACATTGTGGCTGTTACTGGGTATAATGTTCTCCTGGTTCTGCTCACTTCAGTCAGTATCAGTTCATTTAAGTCTGTCAAAGTTTTTTCTGAAGTCTACTTGTTCATCATTTCTTGTAGCACAATAGTATTCCATTAGATTCATATGCCACAAGTTGCTCTGCCATTCTCCAATTTCCAGTTCTTGACCATGGCAAAAAGAGCTGCTATAAATATTTTGGTACATGTGTGTCCTTTTCTCATTTTTATTATCTCTTTGGGATACAGCACTAGAAGTGGCATTGCCGGGTCAAAGGGTATGCACATTTTTATAGCTCTTTGGGCATAGTTGCAAATTGCTCTCCAGAATACTTAGATCAGTTCATAATTCAAAACACAATGAATTAGTGTTCCAATTCTCCCACATCTTCTCCAACATTTATCCTTTTCCTGTTTTGTCATGTTAGTCAATCTGATAGGTGTGATGCTGCACCTCAGAGTTGTTTTGATTTGCATTTCTTCATATGACTATAGATATCTTTAATTTCTTCCTCTGAAAACCGTCTGTTCACATCCTCTGACCATTTATCAACTGGGGAATGACTTGTATCCTGGTAAATTTGACTCAGTTCTCTACATATTTTAGAAATGAGGCCTTTATCGGAGGCCTTAGTTGTAAAAATTCTTTCCCAGTTTTCTGCTTCCCTCCTAATCTTAGTTGCATTAGCTTTGTTTCTGCAAAAATGTTTCTATTTAATGTAATCAAAATTATCCATTTTGCATTTCATAATGTTCTCTATCTCTTGTTTGGTCATAAATTCTTCCATTCTCCATAAATCTGATAGATAACACATTCTTTGCTCCCCTAATTTTTTTTATAGTATCAGCCTTTTTATCTAAATTGCATACCCATTTGGAATTTATTTTGGTATACAGTGTCAGTTGTTGGTTTATGCCCAGTTTCTGCCATACTATTTTCCAGTTATCCCAGCAGTTTTTATCAAATAGTGAGTTCTTATCCCAGAAGCTGGGGTCTTCAGGTTTGTGGGTAGATTGCTATAACCATTGACTACTTTGTCTTTTGTTTATGGTCCATCATCTTGAACCAAAAGATGTGAGGACAACTAAATGCGAACTCCACCAAGGTGACTCTCATCAATAGCAGGTTTTATGATTACAACCACCTATTTCACTTGACATTCAACTCTTCAAAGTTGAATTTAGTTCTGTATGGGGTCATAAATCCTTGAAAATGACATCTGAGGATTTTTGAGTTTGAAAATATATATTCCTATGATGCCATAACATTTCCTATAGTTTGTGTTTATAGATGTAGATTGAATATTGAATTGAATTGAATTCTTATATTTCATTTACATGAGAGCAATTCTCTTGTATCTTGTAGGAATCTAAAAGATTTTTGATATTCTGTTAATTGTATTATGCCTAGCAGCAGAAGAAAATCAATTAAAAACAAGGCTTTTACATATAGTCTGTTAAATAATAGGTCAATGTCCAATATTAACATGAAGGACTGGTCAATTATTAATTTAAACCAAAAACACTAGCAAATGTCCACATGGAGTATGTTTACATATTTTACTTTGTGATTATACCTCTTATTGACTGGCAACATATTTTCAGAACTTGAGCCCTGGGACAAGGGGAATATCCCATTTTCCATTGGATTTTGACCAATAGCCCTTCGGAGAAATACTGGACAAACTAACAGGTTTAACTTTCACAAGAAAAGTATCTTAACTTTTTCTTTAAATAGATTCATTTGATTCATTAAAGTAAAATAGTTTTATAATTTCATACTATTACTATTTATTTTTACTATTTATCATATGTATTTCTTTTATTATAAAGTAATTTTGTCAACTAACAAAACATTTTAAAAATCTCCTTCCTGTGCTCATCTTTCACTGGGAGGGGATTAAAGGAACAAAATTCTGGTAGTGAATTACTGGAATACTTTCTGTTATTATTGTTCAGTCATTCAGTTGTGTTCAATTCTTCATGATCCTATAGACCATAGCACACCAGGCCCTTTTCCACCCTGAAGGGTTTATCTTCCAATGCCATACCTTTTAGCATTTTAATACTGTCAATGGGGTTTTCTTAGCAAAGATACTAGGTGGATTTACCATTTTCTACTCCATTATGTCATCTTTTGTCATGACTCTCCACTACGAACTGGCCATCTTATGTAACCTTTCGGGGAGTATATCATAGCTTCATTAAACTATGCAAGCCCTTTCTCCATGACAAGGATGGATCCAGAAGAATGGAATACTATTGTATGGTAAAATAATATTAAGCATTTATTATTTGCAAGACATGGAGGACACAAAGACAAAATTCAGTTACTAAGCTAAAAGAGTTTATATTCTACTGGGGATGCAATGTAAACATGGATGAAGAAGTTCAATTTAATCTGAGGAGGGAGATAATATTGGCAACGAAAAAGAACCCTCAATCCATAGCTAACTATTGATGATGGTGTTGGTGAAGATGATGATGATGAACTCATAAATGGGAACTTATTAGAAGAGGACACTAGGGAAAATATGACATAAATCTGTCACCGTTATTTCAGAGAAAATGGAACAACAATAATGCATTGGTATCTTGAAGAAATGATAATACATGCAATTACTAACAGTTCTATAATAGTTTTAAAAGATTAGATGAAGATTTACACAGCTAGTTTTAGGCTCCTTTGAGCTCCACTCTTGCCTCTAGAATTGTGTAGTAAAGATTTATAATCAAATGTATAGGCATATGCATGCCAAACTCAACGCATTTGAAACACAACCATGTTTTTTCCATCTTCCTATCACCCCCATTCCAAACACTTTTCTTTCTTAAAGTCATCAACTGAAACCCCCGCATTAGTCACCCTACCCCAACTCTGTTTTCCACTCCAATACATCCTTAAAGTGACTTGCCTAAAGTGTAGGTCTGATAATGTGACCCTTTTGCTTGACACTCAGTAGCCCTCTATTTTCTCTAGAAGCAAATAAACACTCTGCTGTTTGGTATTTATAGACTTAAAACAGTCAGCTTTTTCAACTTTATCTTTTATTGCTTTTTTTCTTTTCTTTAATCCTGATGGATTGACTTTCTTGTTGTTCCTCACAAATGATCCCCCTTTCTGTAGTCCTGAGGTTTTCACAATGGTCGTCCCTCATGTCTAAAATGCTCTCTCATCCATGTCATTTGTCATGACCAATATGTCATTTTTATAAAGAAAGACAGCTTTCTTCCCTACCATCAGGACTTTCTTAACTGGAATCATTCTTAGAATCCCTGTTTTCCTTCAAGATTTGGCTCACGCTTCATTTTCTGAATGAAGCTGTTCTTGGGCCTCCAGTTGCTAGTGCTTAAATTACTTGATATATTAGAGTATATTATATAGTATATATACTATTTATACATATATTCATATACATATATATTTAGTAACTATACTGTACCATAATATACCATAGCCACACACATACATACGTGGACACCTGTATCTATATACACATATTTATATAAACATATGTGAATGCCTGTATTACACACATGTGTATATACACGTAAGCATATACATGCATATATTTGTATTTATGTGTAAGCACAATATGAATATATATGTATGTGAATTTATTGTGTTTACTATGTGCTAGATAGTAACTATGTTGTGTATATGTATATATACACACATATATACAGATACATATACAAACATATATATATATATATATGTACACACACACACACATACACAGAAGTCAAAAATTGTGATTTTATTGGCATGGAGAACTTCAGCTGTTAGAACGTTTGTAATTATAGATTAGGAGCTCAGATCTAATTCATAATATTAGTGAATTTGGGGGTTATTTACAGGTTAAGTAATTTGCTCATGGTCCCCTAGTCAATATGTATTAGAGGTGGGAATTTTAAACATGTCATCCAGAATCCAAGACTGGTCCTCCATCTATATAACTTTCTCTGTCTGCTTCTCCATCCTATGTCTCCATCTCTTTTGGTTTCTTTCTGTCTGTTTCTCTATGTCTTTGTCTCTGTTTCTCTGTCTCTGGCTGTAAATTTAATTGTAGGACCATGTTTGTTCTTCTCTATGCACTGAGCTTTCTGAAGTGGGATCTTGCTTTTCCTTGATTATTTGAAAAGTAGAAAATGTGAGTAAAATAGCTTAATGAAACAAGTCAGAAAGTTATTCAGTAATTCACAGTAGGCCATAACACCATAGATATAAGATATAGAAGGATTTTCTTATTCAAATACCAAGCTAGTAGAGAAAATCAAAAGATTTTTTTCTTGTGAGCTGTAATTTCAAACAGAATGAGTTTTTTATACAATTTCTTAATCTAAAACTACCCAAAAGAAAGGGAAAAAAGAAAAAAGATTTTTTTGAAACAATTGACATTTTGTGACTTTGTCTCGGTAAGTATATAGTCTTGCAGAGATTTTTTTTTTATAAAGACAGCTTTCTTCCCTAGCAGCAGGACTTTCTTAACTGGAATCATTCCCTTCTATTTAGTCACTGGAACAATGCTGTCTTTGAGTGCTCTGTGACCAGACAATTTTAAGAGATTACACTGCTTAAAGACTGAAAATAAAAGAAAAAATCATTTTTCTTCCTCTTGGGGAAAATTAGTAGCATAATATGAATGTTAAAATGCTTCATGAACACAATGTAGTATTTTTTTTAAATTTCATCTAATTTTCGTTATTAGACAAAATTCCAAAATATTTTGGCCTGTATCTTTCAAAATTGTTTCTGATTTTTTTTTCTGCAAGTTCAGATTTGCTGATCTGTAACACTTTATGAAGCATAAAGAGGAGAGGTATTTAACTCATAATATTTAATTTTCAAATAGATTATAATTCTTTTTGAAAATATATCTTTTCCCAATGGATTTTAGATCAGAATAATCCTAGGGAAAAGAAGCTATTCTACTGTTGTTCTATTTATTGTTCTCCAAACTAGTTTGCAGATGAAAAAGCTATTTTTTATAATTGATATGGTTTAGAGTGAAAGCTCATTTTCTGTAGGCCTATAGAAAACATTTTCAAGATAATCCCACAGACCAAATGAAGTGAGTGATTCGTACCTCATCTTGTTTCTGTATGTCTTATTTTCTTCACTCTTCCCTCCCCCTCCCCCTCCTCAGATTCCTTGACATTTTGAAAGCTCTTCATTTGATGTAGTTTGGGGATGAAGAGGTTTTTGTTTGTTTGTTTGTATGATGGCATTTATTAAAAACACTTAAAAATGTATCCATGATGTTTTGGCAATTGTGAGCAACAATTTTATGTGAGATAATTCTGCAGTTCCAGTAGTTTATTTGTCAAATTCTCATGAATGATTTAGGTTCTGCATGGATAATGATCTTTTAGTGCACAATTTTGTATATTTCTAGGTATGGGTATATTATAATTTTGCAACCTATTATAATGTTGCACAGTTTCCAATAGTACCTTCCATAATATGCATTGATTTGAAGTCCAGGATTCTTAAGGATATCCTTCTATAAATTCAAGTAACATTGACCCAGTCCAATATTGCTAACTTGAACCCCTACATTTTTCTTATAAAATCCACATGAATCAATCATTTGTTTCTTAGTAAATATACATTTAGTTGGGTTCATATGGATATTATCCATGGAAGTCTTTTGGATTTCATAATTTCTATCCCAAAGTAAGGAACTTTCAGGTAATACTGGCAGATTTAGTAGTATATGCCTATTGACAACTGTGTAAAATTATGTCTGTTTATTTTGAAGTATTTGGGTCAATTTTAGGTGATTTATCTTGTGCTCTGAGAATATCTATCAATCTATTTCTCTAAGACAAGGAAATTTTAACCTTTCCATAGCTACCACATAGTACAGAGATTTTTATTTTGGTATGTTTCCTAAATAACTGTCATCTAATTTCTTGTTCTAAAAGTATGGGTAACCATGATTATCATTTAGGTGTTAAATGCTCTTCTCATTACATTTTGACTTTAGGTTGCCAATATATTTCTTGATAATCATAGCCAAAGTTTTGTCCTTGCTAAAATTATGTTTAATGCATAACCTTTATTAATTTCTACAAGTTTAATTCTCTATTAAATTTCAGAACCTTCAGTCTCCTTATGCTCATCAATTTCAAATGATATTTTTATGCCATTGGGGCAAGTTTTCATAAAATGAATAAGCCATTTAATATATCTTTCAATGGGGCCAGATAGCTTGATATTATTCATGTATATCAAGTGATTAATGTGATTTTTTTTTATCTTATACTTGAAAGCCCTGCTTGGGAGCCTGGGATAGGGTATACATTCAGGGCATGGGGCATAGAACAGGGCTTATGAAGCAAGTGCAACAATTTAGGCTTGGATTTGATGCATAAATATGATACCTTCTTTTATAAAATATATGATCAGGCTTATATCATGGGATGCCTTGCTGGTAACACGTGACTGTGGGGAATATGAATCAAGAATTATAGATGTCATATAAAGAAATGGAGATAGAGATAAGCTGACAAAATAAAAGAAAACATAGACTTCCAGATCTGGTATTCTATCCAATGCACCACCTAGCTGTCCCTAAAGTATAAGGAAAGACAATTTTTAAAAAGAAGAAATGCAAGCTTTCAACAATCATAGGAATATTGGTCTAAATAAGTTTCACAATTGTAAGGGAAAAGAAAATTAAAATAAATGTAGTTGTCCAACCTACACATTTCATCTTGGCAAGGGTGACAAAAAAATAATAATAAAATGAAAATTGTTTGAGGAACTATGGCAGAATAGGCACAAGGATGTACTGTTAGGGAAGCTATTACATGGTTTAATGGAAAGTGAAATGGAAAGCATTTTAAAATTATAGCCCTAAATTAATTAAACATTGAATTCTTTTTGAATCAGTGAATTTGAATCCACATACTCCAAAGAAATCTAAAAGATTGGAAAAGGACTGATTTGTACCAAAATATCTCTGGCAGCATTGTTTATTATAGCAAAAAATAACTGGATACAAATAGGTACTTATCAGTTTTATAATGATTGAGTAAATTATGATATATGAACACAATTGAATGTTATTTCAGCACAAAAATGACTGTGAATGAATTAAAGAAACAGGGAAGATTTATATGCTATGGAACAGAGCGAATTGGGCAAAACCAGAAGAATAATTTACACATTGTCTGCAAAATCATAATAGAAAATGAACTTAATCATTGGAGTAACCATTATGACATCACAAGAATGATAATGATGTATGTTTCCCACTACTCGCCTGAGACCTTATTGCCTCAAACGCAGAATAAGTTTTATAGATTGTAACACAAATGAATGCAATATATTTGTTTTATTTGGTTATACTTATTTTTTACATGAGAGGGCTTTTTTATTTAGGGAAATGTTTTAAAATGCATAGAAGAAAGCTGAAGAAAGATTAGATGAGAGCTCAGACAAGAAGGTAAGTGATGTTACTAAGGAGGACCATAGGACTGTAGATTTAGAACTGGAAGGAACCTAAAAAGTTATTTTGCTCATGGCTTCATTTATAGATGAGGAAGGTTAAGTTTAGAAAGGTAAAGGCTTCACAGGGAACAAATGGCAGAGTCAGTGTGACTGAAATAACTGAACAATAATTTCCCAAATGCAATTTAGCCCATTCTCTTCCTCCTGTCAATTCTGGGCCAAGTTCACTGTCCATTTAGAGCACTTCCCTGACATACATACATATATACATATGCCACTGTGAGAAATATGAATCAAGAATTATAGATATTATATAGAGAAATGGAGAGAGATAAGGTGACAAAATAAAAGACTTCTCCTGGTGAAATAGGTGGATGAGAACAATTTATTCCAAATGCCATGAAGGCAACTAAAGGAGCTGCCATTAGAGCCCTTAGAACTTGTTCAGACATTAAAGATATGAAGATCCGCCACGGCACCCTGGACCATCAACAGGCATCCTGACTTTTGTCTTCCCCTTTTAGGCATAAGCAAAATGGATTTTGTTAGTACTTTTTGGAATTTGTTTTTCCAGGATCAGTCCCCAGGTGTTAGATATTAGTTATATTTTTCAAAACATCTCCACCATGTTACCTGTTTAGATTATAAAGATCGGAAACCTGGAGGGGCGGATTGTAAGTATAAAGCAGTTGGGCACTGGTCAGTGAGTAGAGAAGCTTTAGGGTTGAAATGCACAAGCTAGGATGCTGTGTGTGCCTAGATGTCTCCCATCAAGGCTTGGGGGGAAATCTGTGTTTGCCTCAACTGGCCCCCATTGAGGCTTGAGGGGATTTAGTGGAATGCACAAATTGTGCTTGACTCGATTAGCCCCAACAAGACATAGGGGGGTTGCCCAACCCCTCCCTTTCTGGCTAGCCCCTGAAAGAAGGGTGATTAGGGAATGCTGTAGGAATTGGTGCTCAGTAACCCTTGGGAGAAGGTTAGATAGAATAAAGTCTGGATTGTTTAATTGTTAACCCCTTTGAAGCTGTCTTTCCCTTATAAAAACAGATCAAAGAAGCTGTGCTAGCAGGCCATCCTGGGTATGCTAGGGTGCTTGCTAATACACCACTGGATTTCAGTGATTCTGGAAGAGAAGGTGGGGCTTATGACTTTAGGCATCTGTGCCTCCCTTAAATCAATTCACACATGAGTCAAGACATCACCCCATGATATCACTGGTCCTCTTTGAAACAAAGGACAAAAGAATACACACACACACACACACACACACACACACACACAGACACACACACTTTCTCTTCTTGAGAGAGGGAATTGACTGTTTTACTATTTGCATCCTTAGCCCTTAGCACAATGCATTGTACAGACTAAGCACTTAATGAATGCTTTCACGTTAATTACTTTATATAAATATACTCACATATACACACAAACTCATACATATGCATATACACATATACTTGTATACACACATACAGACATACATATATACACCCACATATGGACACCTTAAATTCATTTTATATCCATAGAAAGTTTCCTCTGAAAAATAGAAGTTGATTTTAAGTCTAAGAATGCTTTTATATTTTTTGTTGTTTAATTATGCTTCAGCAGCTATTTAATCACTTTGAAATCAACTATTTACTCATGCTCTTCACTACACTTTACATAGTTTCCATCTTTTATTTATTGGATGGCTCAGCAGCACCTTGAACCCCACAAGTCCAATAGTATGCTTTTATTTATTACCTGTCTTTTCTTTTGTTCCTTTCTCTCAAGTTTCTTGACTTGAATTAATGACATCAACACCCTTCTAGTTATCTGAAATAGTAACCACTCTGTCTTCAATCAACTCTATTGGGTCAGTTCCCAAGTCCTGTGTATAATAGCACTGTTATAGCACTCACATCCCAATTCCTCACATTGTCATTGGGACCACCTAAGAAATTTATAGGTATATAGAAGATGCTCGATAAATATGTATTGGCTGATTAACACTTAACTGGCCTTAAAATAGTTTTCTAGCCAGTCATTTTATCTCCAGTATGTAATCCACCCAATATATCCTTCACGGGATGAATGTATTATCTTTTTTTAATGTGTAAGTTTGTTCACATGACTATCCTGTTCAAGAAAATTCAATGGCTGCCTATTTCCTAGTGAGAGCTGTCTAAACTCCTTAAGTATCCATTGACAATGCCCACAATAACTTCCACAACCTAGCATTCTAGTCTTATTTCCCATTACTCTCCCATTTAAACTCTGAGCCTTCCATAAAATACTGCATCTTGCCCTCCAAAAATGTCCATAGCCTTTTATCTGATGTGCCTTTGTTCATGCTAGTGTTTATTACTAAAATGTTCTCCTTTTCTCTGCTTATATATCCTTTATATCTATGCTCAAATGTAGCATACTACTTGAAGGCATAATTGATTCCCACTCCCACTTCTAGTGAGAAGCAACTTCTCATGCATATGAACCTCTGTAGCTTTGTGTTTCTACCTCTCTTAGGCACTTATTCTGTGTTTTGAATTGTACTTGTTTATGTACAGATAGAGGTTTTTTTTTAAACTTTGCTAGATTATTACAACATGGGGGTAAAGCCTATATTTTCTTTTTTTTTGTCTTCCCTCATATCCAGTTGTGCAGCCAGTAACCACTTAATAGTAATAATAGTAATAATAACATAATAATAAATGTTTGCTGAAGTGAATAAATGAATGAATCAATCATCAGATATTAGACTTTTTCTGCCATCTCTTTCAAATCTGTTTTTGATACATTTTTTGATACTATAACTATCTTAAGACATTTAGTCTCAGAAGTGAGGACAGCCAAAACAAAGCTGAAGATTCTTCCTTTTCTCTGTATTTCAGCTGCTAAAAATTTAGGTGTGCCATCATATTTCTCATACCCTATTACTGTTAACTTTCTCTTTTTATGACTGTAATGTGCAACTGTGAAGTTCACAATGGGAACGGCTCTCATTAGTTCTTATTTTACTGTCCTTGTCTAAAATTCATGTATTACAAAAACTGGCCATATTTCTTTATGAGATGAAGGATACATAGACATCTAAGGATTCACAAAGAATAAGGCATTAAAAAAACTAAAAAAATATGAAAATAAGCACAAGATATAGTCTAAAGAAACAGTCTAGAGACCTTAAATAGCTAATGATTAGAGGGCAATATACAAATGTCTACAGATACACTTAGGGAAGGCTGAGTGCAAAAAAGAAATGAGAAGATGATAGACAAAGTGTAAGTAGCAGAAGGAGGTCAAGTAATTAGAGGGCTAGGTTACACGCTGGGGAAGCCTAAAGGGATTAGAGGGACAAAAAAATGATAGGCAGATCAAAGAGGAAAAGGCAAGTACTGAAAGAGAAATGATAAGCAATGTGAGAAGTAAGAGGCTTTTACTTTTTTTCTATTCAAATTGTACTTGAATAGCAAAGAGTAGTAGTAGCCTTGTAATAAATTTTAAAAAAAAGAAATAAAATAATGAGCAAATGTTATACTCTTAGGTAGTAAGCTCAACGACCATTATAAAAAAGGAAAAGAGAAATGTACAGTGGCCAAAAATACATTTAAAACAAGACAAAAACAGAAAAAAGAAATATGGGCTCTAATGGGTGATAAAATAAATGAGAGAAAAGAAAATGAGTACACTAAAGAACAGAGCACCAGCAAGAAGGACCAAGAAGTAAAACAAAAGCCTCTATCTGTTTTGTCTGCAGCAGCAAAATGACTTTTCATAGTATTTTTCCCCACGATTTTTTGTTCAGTTGCTCAATTATAGTTCTTTTTTTTAAGTTAGGATCATAGATCTAGAGCTGAAAAACACGTGAGACAATATTTTCCTTTCATTTTATAAATTAGGATGTTGAAGACCAGGGATGTTAGGAGACTTGTCCAAGGTCATACAGGTAGTAAATTAGAAGCAAGCTAATTAGAATACTCTTCTAAGTTGATCATCACACAATGTTGTTGTTACATTATCACGTGGGGGAAAAAGTGTGGGAGCAAACAGTACCCCACTTCTGACAGTGTAGGGTAAGTAATTCCCCAGCTCTACTATTTATTGCCTGTCTGGTTTTGGAGATGTCATTTTGTCCTTCTAGGCATCAAATTCTATATCTGAAAAAATTGAGATTGAATTAGAAAAAAAA
>CM053626.1:85754861-85781598 GCA_028646595.1 Phalanger gymnotis
GATGCAGCCC
Source organism: Phalanger gymnotis (assembly GCA_028646595.1). NCBI lineage: Eukaryota > Metazoa > Chordata > Mammalia > Diprotodontia > Phalangeridae > Phalanger > Phalanger gymnotis. The sequence continues at coordinate 85,754,872 of CM053626.1, forward strand.
TAGTAGTGGTAATGCTTGGTTAAAAGTTATTTCAAATTGTTGTTCAGAATGGCTGGAGCAGTTCACAATTTTATCAACAATTTATTAATGTACCTATTTTACCACATCCCCTCCAGCATTTGTGAATTGGTACCTAAAAGGTGTTTTAATTTGCAATTCTCTAATCAATAGAGTTTCAGAGCATTTTTCATATGATTCCACATTGCTTTGATTTCTTCTGAAAATTGCCTGTTCATATCCCTTGACCATTTATCAATTGGAAGATAGCTCTTATCTTTTATAAATTTGGCCCAACCCCCTTTCCCTAATTCACTCTTTTATTTAGGTTATTTTTTACTTTTTCTTTGTCTGATATCATGATCACTACCACCACCTCTTTTATTTCAGCTGAAGCATAAGAGATTCTGAATCAGTCCCTTATTTTGTCTCTGTGTGTATTTTTCTCTTTCAGGTGTATCTCTTGTAAATAACATATTGTTTGATTCTGTTTCCTAATCCATTTTGCTATCTCCTTCCATTTTATTGGTGAGTTCATTCTATTCACATTCACAGTTATGATTACTAGCTATGTATTTCATTCCATCCTATTTTCTTCTGTTTATCTTTCCCTCCCTTTTTATACTATCCCTCCTCAAGAGTTTATTTTGCTTCTGACTACTACCTCCTTTAAATATCTATTCTTTATATCACCCCCCCAATAGTCTTATTGCATTTCCCCCTGCTTTCTTGTTGGGGAAGGTAGATTTCTATATCCAAGAGACTACAAACACACATATGTACATACATACACATATACATGTATAGATTTTCCTTGTGCCCCTCATTTTATAAAATAATTTCCCCATTCTTTCTTTCCCTTCCCACTTCTTTTAGTGCATCTCTTTCTCACTTTTTCATTTTTTAGATTATCCAATGTAATTTACTCACTATCGTGCTCTCTGTCTCTGCAGAATCTTTCTAACTGCCCTAATAATAACAAAGTTATTAAGAGTTACATATATCAGGATTTCTAGGGGTGAATGAATCCAAGATGATAGAGTAAAGAAAGCACTCTCCCCACATTCACCTTCGAACCACTTTAAAATAATATCTCTTATTAAATTCTAAAGTAGCAGAATCAACAAAAGGTCAGAGTAAGACATTCTTCTATCACAGGACAACTTGGGAGGTTGGAAAGAGGTATCTGTGACAGGGGTAAGGAGGTTGGTCCAAAGCCAACATGGATGAGACACCAATGATTGGACTAGCTGGTAGAGACAGAAGCAGCAGCAGTTTCAGAAGCTCTTAAACTATAGATGGAAAGGTGACCTGGGAACTGGTCAAAAATAGATTATAGGAGTCACCCATGGTAGCAATGGATGCTGGTCAAAATGTTATTTGGCAATTCCATTGCCTATGTTCACTTCTTGGTCACAGTTCAAGGGAAGAGAAGAGAATATTTGTTCAAGAGGTAGCAGAGGCCTTCAGGGACAGTATCAATTTTGGTCACAAGGTATCAGGAACCCTGAGGAACTGGCTAGTTTTCCTTGACATTTGACTTTCTTTTGTTGTTTCTTCATGTCTTATGGGATCATTAACTTCATTTGCCCAATTTTAATTTTAAAGAATTATTATTTTTAGTGAGATTTTTTGCCTCTTTTGTGCATTTGGCCAGTTGTGCTATTTAAGGAATTCTTTTCTTCAGTCATTTTTTGTGCCTCTTTAACCATTTGGCCTATTCTGTTAGCTAAGGCATTTTCCTTGGCATTTTTGTGTCCTTTTTGCCCAGTAATTATCGTTTCACGATTTTCTTGCATCATTCTCACTCCCCCACTCACCCAAGTTTTCCTCCACCACTCATCTCTTTCCTTATCTCTTCTAACTTTTTTGACTTGTGTCCAATTAGCATTTTTTCTTCTTTTGTCCTTCGGTTTTAGCTTTTTTCATAGTCTTTTTTTGAGTTTGTGTTTTGCTCTTCCCTGCCCCTGTAGTAACTTTATATGTTCAACTTATGTGTTGTTGTTGTTATTGATTGTTTGCTCATTTTTCCAGCCTATTTCTTGACTTCGAACTTTATGTTAAAGTTGGGCTCTGCTTACCTGGGAGTGGAGAGACACTAACTCAAAATTCAAACTGTTTTATGTTGCTATTTTCAGTGGGTCTGCAAGTTTCTGTGCATCTGCAAGTTTTTGGTGCTTTCAAGGTGGTGTGATCTAGGGAGAGATTTGGTCAGTGCTCTTCTAATCTTTGCTCTGGTTTTTGCCCAGGGAGTTCTCTTGCTTCTCTGCAAAAAGCACTAGGACCTCTCTTGGCCCTGGGACTGTGACAAAGTCTCTGCTCTCAAGCAGCTACAAAAACTAATTCTCCTATATGCCTTGGAACTAATACCAAGTCCTTTGTTCCCTTGTGTTCCTCTCCACCCTGGAACTTTGACCCAGAATTATGAATGGGCAGTAGAGCTGTTCAAGAGTTCAAGGCCTTTCATCCAGTGCCAGCAGTGGGTTCCCTGTAGTCTCTTTTTCACCACTTGTCTGGCCTATTTATAACCTCAGGGCTGAGAGCTCCTAAAGGTACTGAAGAAACTGTTGAGGCTATCTAAAAGAACAAACTTTTGTGCTGATGCTGTATGTGCTCTAGGCAGTGTCACAGACCTCACTGCTGACTTCCTAAGTTATCTTAGGCTGGAAAAAGTCTCACATTGACATTTTGTTGGATCTATTGTTCCAGAATTTTATTTGAGGCACTATTTTAAGGTTGTTTGGAGGGAAATACTGGGGGACTTTGGCTGAATTGCCACTCTCGCTCTGCCATCCTGGCTCAGCCTCCACTTTTCCTACTCTCAATTTTATTCTTAAATGCTATTGAGTTGATATAATTTAATTGTGTCTCATGTCAGGCATTCTGCCAATTTTTCCCTCTTTATTACCTCTCACATTTTATTAATCAACTTCGTCTATAATTTTTCATTATCCTCCCCTGGAAAATTATCCTCCCCTGGAAGTTTATATTCTTTATCTGATTTGCTCTTACTTGCCATATCTCACCCTTTATTCATTCATTAATTTATTTATTCACTCATTCATTCAAAAAATTATTAGATATCTTTTAAATCCTATTTTATTTTATTGGCTGGCATTGTGCCAGGCACTAGGAATACATATATAGAGGGGGAAATATTTTGTCCTTGAGGAGCTTACTTTCTTTGGCAGGAAACCACACATATACAGATAAGTAAGTGCTAAATATGTAAGGTTAATTATTTTCAGGATTTGGTGCCAGGATGTAGTAGCAATTTAGATTTGAAGATCTTTCCCACCCTTAATAGGCCATGTGACCTGCTTATATCACAAGAAGCCTAAGTAACATATAGTGGGAAGAGTTTCCTGACAGGAAAAGGGAGTTACGTCACAGGAAATGGAGGGAGAAAGAGAGAGAGCAGTTATGACTGCTAATGGCTGCCCTCATGATAGGTAGAGCTGAACGGGATGACTTAGCTGAACTATAAGTTTGTTTTTGGGAAGACCCCAGAAGAAGGTCAGAGAGGTTTTGGGATGGCCAGGCTCCATGTTGTGATATTTCGTTTTGATTGTTTTACTGCTGTGATAGATTGGATAAATGGCTTGTGGGATCTGGATCTCTGATGTCTGAACAAATGGTTTACTTCTTCTGCCTTCTACATGGAGAGTCTCATATATTTTGCGATATGGAACTACGTAGGCATTTTGACAATTATCATCTACATTGTTATTATTGCCCTACTGATACACAGGAGCACAGGGCTTAAATGGGCAATGGCATCAGGATGAATATATTGTGTCCTGCACAAGTGATGAAAAGAGAGGAGCCAGTTTTCTGAATTCAGCTGAATCTCTAGGCCATTGGTTCAGAGGTCGTAGTTATCTTATAGGAGAATGGGGGTAAGAGGCTTTAGTTCTTCCTGAAGTTATTTCTTCTTGTTGCTAATCTCTTTAGGCAGGAAGCTGCCCAAGAGCACAGGTAGATAAGGCTGTGACTAAGGAGCACAGAGGCATCACCACCAGCAGAAAGCAGATGTGGCAACCTGGCTTAGGATACAATGGAATAAATATACAGCTATGGATGCATTGCTGCTTCGCGGGCTTTGCCTTCAACCCCTATGGTCTCGAATGTCTGTTTAGAGTACTCTCCAATCTTATGGGCTAGCAGGATTATTTAAGTTGTCACACTCATACTTAAAATTTTTAGAGTATTTCTCCAGGTTCCTAAAGATGGAATTGTTGGAAGTGTAGATAATGTAGGTAAAACTGACAGTGCTGCAACATATCAGAACCAGAATCAATACCAAACCCAAATCCCAACCCCCCCAAATTTAGGAACCAATGAAAGTTTATTGAGTTAGCCTCAAGGGAGCCCCACTCACACAGAATGAGAATCCCAGAAGGAACAAAATGACAAAGCTTATTTGTTTCAATTTAGGCAGAAGGCGAATTGGGTATGGAGTACCTTGGGATTGGAAAATGCTGTTGCTGGGAGTTAGAAGAGTAGGAATAGGGTAGGTAGTATCCTCTGATTAAATAGGGCCTGTTGCTGGGGACTTCTGATGGGAAAGGCTCTTTTTTTAGGTTAACCATCTCTTGTAACCCTTCCCTAACAGATAGGACTGTCCTGGATGTTCGGCAGTAAGGAACGTCGCAGACAAAGTGAGGGCTGTAATACAAACAAGGTCAGGGACAAGATACAGGAACTGCAGATAAAATAGTAGCTTTCTCTGCTACCCACAATAGCAGGCAGGATGACAGGAATTCTTGAAAGCTCAACCAGGCTCCTCTCATTTTTCTGCATGGGTGGTGACAGCTCAGCTGAAATAGTAAAAAAAAACCCAGTCCAGAATTCAGTCATGGAGAAGGCAATTTGGGTGAAGGGACAAATATAAGTATACACTCCTAGGCCCCTATTCCTGGATACAAACACTGATTTCCTAATCCATAAGGCCAGCTGCAATCAATTTGGAATGGAGAGTAACAGGAATTTGAATATAAAGCTGCAAAAGTGAGCATCCAGCCTGGAGAAGCAGTAGAATAACTGATTCCTGGTCTACGTGAATTTGATGAGAATCTGATGGGAAGCCCTTTGAAAGCTTCTGACTCATATTTGACTTGGAATATCTTCCAACATGACAAGGGTTCATCTTGATGACCTGGTTTCATAGTATGTAGGAGAAAGGATGTGTGGAAAGCAGAGCAGAGGAGTACAGTATATGGAAGTTTGATAGGTACATAGAAAGGACTCATGTAGTCTTCAAATCTTTGGGTTTGTTTGTTTCCTAATCCTGAGCAATAGCTTCCAAATATTTTTCATTGTTTTCCTCTGTGCCCAACTTTGCATGGAAGTCACCAATTGTTATAATACATGGTAATTTGATATGTAGATTTTTACATAATTCTTCATAGAATTTGTCTATTGCCTCATCTTTTGCAATAGATTATAGGACATAGCTACTCACACTTGCTTAATGAACAGTCACCAATTGCAATCCTTCTTAAAAGATGGAAAACCATCTGGCCTTATAATCAGCTATGCTAATATATACCAAATCCTTTGCATATCTATTCAAGTGAATTTTTGAATTCTTCTTTCTGTGTGTATACATACACATACCCCCTGAGAAGCAGTAATTCTCAATTATCTTTTGTGTCACCAGTACTTGGCACAAAATAATTGTTCAATGCATTAATTTTCATTCGTTTATATAGAAGTAGAAGGAATCTTAGAAGCCCTTATTCCAACCAACTCCTTTTATTTCTGTAACAACTGAGGCCTAAAGAAATAAAGAGAGTTGGGACATAACCAACAATTTTTTGTATGTATGTTTGCTTTTCCAAGGAGAATCTTGAAGTCACAATTCTAGTTAGCTACTACTTACTTATATTTCCAGAACCATTTATGATGAGATTATTAATATTGACATGATTTAGCTCTTTCAGTGGCATGCACACACACATCACTTTTATGTAGTATTTAATAATTTTACATGCTTTATTTTCTTCAGTCCTCATCATAAGCCTCAGTTAGGTTCTATGGGCCATCAATAGTTTATATTTTTAGAAGGTCTAAAAATTATGCAATTCCTCATGACTTCTGGCCCATTCCCTACCATTCTGCCATTATCGTTACAGAAGTAGAAAGTGATAAACCATATCCTATGATCATTTACTGTTTGTTTGGCTTTGTTTTATGGCTTCTTATGGCCAAGGGATCCATCACCTCCTGGGTAGCCCTCTGCATTTACTAGAGCTAGGGCTGGAGTGGTTCTTGGGAGACAGATACATTTTGTCCTTGAGATCATTTGTTAAGACTGAGTAGATCTTGAGCTCATTAACTAAGATGAAAAATTATAGTGGAACTTTGGTGGAAGTTAAAGTATACTTCTAATAAAATGAAAATTATTTTAATAGGTGTTACTTAAATGTGTACAACAAAACCAAGAAAATGTTATTTTGAGCTTTTAGAAATCTTATTTTTTGGATTTATGGGTAGGTGTTTCTCAATATAGATAGCATGGCCTCAAAACCTGAAGGGGTGGGTACAAGTACTACCTCTGATGCATTTGACTCTGGACAAGTCATTTAACCTCTCGGTTCTCTAGGCAAATCCTAAGCTGAGAGAATATATATTGGTAGAGATAACTTCTATACCTGGCAGTTCCCTATACCAATGACATCAAAGGTCTAATCCCTACTGTTTCTTGACTATATATACTTCTCATTGTACTTATTTTGTTTCACATTTTATCCCCCCAAATGAATTGCTATAATTGTGCAAAAAAATACTGTTTACTCACACAAATGATAATATCATAACACATGTGTAATTACTAGTTACCAAAATGGCAGTCTTTCTAAATTAGTCATTGTATACAGTCAGATCATTAATTTGTTTGAAAAAAGAGTAAAAATGATACCGAAATAGAAAAAAAATCAGAAATAAAAAATTGTGTGAAATTAAACCAGTTCCAACTTGACCTCTTGAAATAATAGCAATGATGACAACAATAGCAACAACAATAAAATGCTAGATTAAAAAAAACAGATATAACTTGCATGAATTAGAGACATTTGCTTTATATGAGTGAATTTTTTTTTCAATTGTATATTAGCCTTGAGTGAGTGGACTATTGAGAGTAAAGACAAATTTATCAAGTAACTCCCCAGACTAGCTGTGTGACTCTGAGCAAGTTACTTAACCTCTAATCGCCCAGGTTTCCTCATCTGTAAAATGAGGATAATAATAGTGTCTACCATTCTGGGTTGTTGTAAATGAGGTAATAATTGAAAATTACTTAGCACAATGCCTGCTACATAATAAATTAGTAGTAGTGGTAGTAGTGGTAGTAGTAGTAGTAGTAGTAGTAGTAGTAGTAGTAGTAGTAGTAGTAGTAGTAGCAGTAGTAGTAGTAGTAGTAGAAGTAGTAGTAGTAATTATTATCATTAGCATCCCCACTGGGTATTTTACTTTGTAGCATAAATCCTCTGAAAATATTACCCGTCTCATTTACAGCAATGCTCAGTTCTTAAACTTTCCTATTTGAGAGGGTGAGTTTTATGTGCTCATATAATCTATGAATATCAGTCTTCTCAGCTGTGATTCTATTATAAACTATGTAATTATTGATAGTGATACACTTACATCAAGTAGGAAAGACAAAGTAAAATGTGTGTATTTTCTTTTTATAATTCAGGATTTTTTCAATCCCATTTGTCAAACCAAGTTAAGTTTTATATACTAACACTGTTATTACAGGTAGGAAAAGAAAAGTTGTTCAGTTGGTATTTGTCCAGTGGGATGATTTGGCAAAATATAATAGCGAAAAAAAAGAAATTATGACATTTTGTGTTATGGTCTGACAAGTCAAGAAGACAACTTTTTTGTTGCTGCTATCTTAGAAGTTCACTTACAATACTTATTCTTCCAGTATTCAGTAATTTTATTCTTTGAATTTAAAATCATGAACTCTATCACTTGTGAAACTTCTCTTCAAAATCCCTTCCCCTAATCTCATAACTCCCCTTGGTCCTAAAAAGGGGATTTTGTTTTTCCTTTACCACAGAAACATATTTGACTAGAAAGGAATTTATAGGCTACTAAAACAACTTCAGCCACTGTCAGATCATTAAGATGGGAGTCTCTATCAAGTCCAGCAGCTGGATGGCATAGTGGAGAGAGCGATGGGCATGAAGTCAGGAAGAACTGAGTTCAAATGTGACCTCAGATACTGACTAGCTGAGGGACTCTGGGCAAGTCTTTTAACCCTGTTTGACTCAGTATCCTCATCTGTAAAATGAATTGAAGAAGGAAGCAACAATCCATTCTAGTATCTTTACCAAGAAAACCCCAAGAGGGGCCACAAAAAGTCAGCCATGACCAAGCAACAACAACCTTATCAGGTCACCCTTTTCATTTTTGTCAGTACACACAGAATTTATGGCATAAAGTCTCATATACCATATAGCAATTATAAATGTACACCCTCCTGTCCTTAATGGTACATTCATGTTCTCATAATATGTATGTCCAAAATAAATGATTAATTAGGAAATGCAATGTAAGTATTATAGCAATAAAGTAATCACATGCTACCATGCAAGAAGGGGTTTAAAAGAACTAGAGTCAAAGAGTGGTCAGACACTGAAAAGCACAAGGACACATTCAGAACGTTGGATGGGGAACAGATGGCATGAGAAAACAGGAAAGATGGGGGGAGTCATAAGACATAGGACTGTGACCTATAGAACAGAAGGATGTTAAGAACGATGATCAAATGTCTAGGGGCAGAAGATGAGTATAAAAATAACCTTAAGTAGCATCAGAAAAATGTTAGCTTTAGAATAAATGAGTGGCAGCTTTATCACATGATGTCAGAAGGAAGACCTTAGAAAGAATAAGAATGAAAGAAACATGACCAGCAATTCCCCAGTCTATAAATGGAGATCTTAAGAAGTGGGAAAATCAGCTTGTGTATCTCATATCTTCAGTAAGATATACATTCCTTGAAAACAGAGACTATTTATCCTTTTGTCTTTATATCTCCAATGCTTGAGAGGCAGTGTGGAAATAGAAAATAAAATGAATAAAAGTAAATAGGAAACTGGACTCAGTTTCAAGAAGACCTCACTTCTGTTCCCAACATTGACATATACTTGTTACTGGCTAGACAGGTCTCCTAACCAGTCAGTGACCCAGACAACACTAAAACTATATAAGTAATGATCTTCGTTGGCAGAGGGCGGTTTCCTCATTAGAAATTCTCTATATCATTAATTGATATACAGTTCTAAAACTGCTAGAATACAATTCTAGCCCAAAAGAGACAATTCCAGTACATGTAGTGGCTTGCTGAGAGTAGTGGGAAATGCTCCTTTTGGGATGGTCTTAGAATAAAAAATGACAAATATGTAAATTAGCAGAGCAGCTATAATGCACAATTTGGCAGCTTTCATGAACAATAATTGACAATTTATTTCATGTGAATTATTTCATGTAAAAATTAGCACAAAACCAACGTTCGAAAGAGGATATTTTGGGGGATGAAGGCTTTCTTAAAACTATTCTTTCAATTTCTTTGGAAGAGACAGTATATTGTGCTGTTTTATTCACCCTTAAAATAGTGATTGTCTTATGTTTGTTAGCCCCTCTCTCACGGTACAGATATGACCATGTACGAAGCATTTTTTTTCAAATTTGATACTGGTTCAGGGGCGCTAGGCAAAAAGCCTTCATTGTGTGATTAAAGTGAACAAAGCACCTGTCTCTGGAAGATTATAATGTTAGCTTTGTCAATTACAAATCTTGGGATCCAATCCAAGAGAGGTAAAACTTAATAGTTTGGCTAAAACCAGTTACATTCCATCTTCTAAATTATTTTTAATTATTAACTCCGATGAGTTAATAAATATGGTGCCAAAGGTCTGAATTTTGTTATTATTTCAACTGCCAATGATTGAACTACATTAACCACTTCTATTTAATTGAAATGCACATTCATGACTTTTGGGTATTGTGACCAATTAAATTGATCCTCAAGACCTCTTCAAACATGACAAAAGAGGAATAGTGCACCAAAGATAAAGCAACTTCAGCTACCCCATTGTCTAAGATACCAAGAATTCAACAGAAGGTAAAATGTCATGAAATACACAACATACACCTGCAGTTTGGTGTTTGGGGGGTTTAAACCTATGGTTTCCTTTGGTTTAGAAAACTACTGATAGGAAAATCACTCTACCAGCTTTGTTTTCTCCCCCCCACCCCCACCCCACAACTTAGAATCTTTGAGAATGCTAAGGCTTCAAGAGATTGTGTTTTAGCATGTACATATACACATGTACAAACTTTATATATAAAACTAGATAGATGATTAGGTCTGTGTAGGTAGCTCTTAGGTAGGAAAATGTTCTCTACTAATTCAAATCAGCAGCTGATCTGCAATTTGACAGCCTTAGAAAGCTGTTTGGGGTCCTGAGAGGTTAACTTACTTTGCCAATGCCAAGCAGTAATGAGTCAAATAGTGGAATTCTACCCAGGTCTTTCTGATTCTGAGCCCAGTTCTCTGTCTCTCTCTCTCTGTCTCTCTCTCTCTGTCTCTCTCTCTCTCTCTCTCTCTCTCTCTGTCTCTCTCTCTCTCTCTCTCCACACACACACACACACACACGTACACACATTGATAAATTAACAATATTATAAATTAAAAGGCCTTTCAAAGTTTATGTGGTTTCTTTTCTGGCTGCTCCTCAGGAAATTCCCTGGAAATGAAGTAAAATATAGACTAACTATAATAAATCATTTCTAATGATGTTCTATCACATTTATTCATATTTTCATGACATAGAGTTAGGGAAAGCTACTTGAATTAGCTGTGATCATCTACATATAGTTTCAGATACCTCATTAGTATAGACATTTGATTTCATTCCTCAATTGGATTTAGACCCCCACATTGAGATGCATGTGGGCTAGTAATGACAGACATGAAGATTTGTATTTTTCTAATGTAATTCTCTATTTTTGCCCATTTGAAAGACTTATATATTAATCACAGGCAAAAAATATCTCAAGAAAACTGCAAAAAAATTATACTGAATACTTTGTCTCTGATGGGACGTCATTATAATTTTGATATAAAATATTCAACCAGAGGGCTGGCCCAAGGCAAATTCATAAAGCAAACAAATTTTGGCTTTTTGACCTGACTTTCTATGTTCAGTGCTTTTGCCAACCTCCAGGTATTTCTCCATGTGCCTCTCAGCTTTTGGCCTCTCCTTCCTATTCTTGAATCCTCATCTATTTAGGACTTGATGCTACTCTACCCATTTCCCATTGAAATCATTTCCCTTATATCTATGGCAACCACAAAATGCAGATTTTCAAAGATGGTTCCAATTTATTGAAAAATAAATGTACTTTCAATGAGGATTGGCTAAGAAAAACATTTGACAGACCATCTGAAATGATTTTGATGCAGAAAATAAGGTCATTCTTAAAGATTTTAGTGAGCTCATGTAACAAACTACTTTGTACTAATAAGCATACGTGATTTTAACTGTAACTTTCTGGAGACAATACTCCTGTTAATAACTCAATGGGAATCTCAGATTGATGGAGAAGATTCTTTGGGATATGCAAGACTTTTGCTGCCACTTGAATTATACCTCATAGGTGACTCCCTACTTTGCCTATCTCTCTCAAATGAAATTTCAGTGATGGCATAGTGCCCAGCCCAGAGTCAGTGCTTGTTGATTTCTTGGGGGAGCAAGGACTGCTTCATGATTCTCTTTATATCCACAGTACCTGGCACAAGTGCTGAATAAATGTTTATTGATTGATTGAAAAATTAATTGATTACTATGAGAAAAATTATTTAACCTTCTTCCCTTCAGATCTGGAAAAGTATGCTTAGTGGAGAAATCCTATTTTTCAGCCCCTAGCCAAAAGCTCTGGTGGAACCTTTTAATATCACTTTCTTATGCTTTCAAAATTGTAAAAGAAAATTTGTGTAAAACAAATTCACAGTAAGCTTAAAGGATTATAGATTGGGAGCCAGACAGTACCATGGAAGTGAGGTAGTCCATATTTTTCAACCTTGACCATAGGCCTCAAGTTTTTTCCACAGAATATACCGAACCTGATTAAAATGTAATTAGGAAATGTTTAATAAAAAGGAATAAAAATAGAGTAAAACACAGATGATGCTAATTTAGGGTTTTCTAAGTCAATATGTGGTGGGCAGGGATCCATTTCTGTTTTAGTTTGACACCACTAATCTAGTTCAGTGTTCCTATTTTAGAAATGAAGAAATGGAGGAATATCAAGATAAAGAGATGTGTTCAAACACATGGTAAGAGCACCAAGATTTGAATCTCAGTTTTCTGATGGTGAGTCCAGGCCATGCCATGACCAGTAGAGTGGAATGATCCACATGACAAATTGGACATTCAGTTTTATCCAATATCCAGTTTCAACAACAATAAAAATGTGCATTAAGTACCTAATTGCATGTGATGCTATATAAAAAAGAACTAGAAAGAAGAAGAAATCACTCTGTCCTCATAAACTTTATGATTAGGGAAAGAAGGAAAAAGAGAAGGTGGGGAAGAATTGATTTCACTATGAATGTCCAAGGTACAAAAGCTTTTACATAAAAGACAATTGTGTTGAAGTAGTTTAAAAATGATTTGTACTTAATCATGATAATAATGCTTCAAACCTTTACAGAACTTTCAGTGTTTTAAGGGACTTTTATGTTTATTTGCTGAGTTTATATTCCCCATGATGTTGTCATCTGAGACTAGCCACTTAACATGAGGAAACTGAGGTACAAGAAATGCCTAAGATCACAAAACTCTGGTTAGTCAATTCCTGCCTTTGAAATCTACATATTTGGCAATGCATGATTACAATTGTCCAAATGAAGAATTGTTTCATTCTAGTTAGAACCAGACCTTTGCTCTTCTGATATCCAGATTCTAGGTCTTTCCTCAGAGCTTATGGGAGACAGGGTTTATAGCAGCTAAGTATGAGAGGGGTGTGTGGGCAAATGTTTTACAATAAATCCTCTAAAAAAACTGTACACTGACACACTTTCAAATTTGATCTGCATTAACATCTCCTCCATCATTTTCTTAAGTGTAGACCACCAAGAAAACAATAAATCCAGCCTGAATTAGTAGCATTTGCCAATTGCTGAGGTATAAATGCTTACACTGAAAATTTACCAATTGACTTTAATGACCCTGTTTGACCTCACTGCAGCACACCTGGTGAAAGGACCTAAATTTTAAAACCTTGGCAAGATCACTTAATTTCTCCATATATTAAAATTTTCTGATTTATAAAATGAGGGATTTGGGGCAAATCATCTCTAAATACCCTCCCTCAATTAAGTACTAAATGTTTCATATTTGTTTTGTTATGTCTTCTTTTGGTCAGTACAATGTAAAGACATTAGAGGCTAGATCTCTTGAAAGTCTTCATGGCTTGGGAAATATGATTAGGTAGCCTGAGAAATGGGCTACCTAATATTCTACCAGGACCAAGTCATCATAGTAGAAAAGACCAAAGGAAGCCACATGAAGTACTAGATAGCAAGTTGGTGACAAAATCAGAAAACAATTAAAAGCAAAGCAAAAAGAGAGGCTTCAAGTATTGCCATATACTGGCTGTGTGGTCTTAAACAAGTCATTTAACTCCTCAGTGTGACAATAAACTCTTTTAGACTGTAACCTGCAAAGAAGGTGCAGATGTACATTGGCAAAGGAAACTCTCTGTAAACTCTCTTTGATGATGAAATCTCAGGGCTGGCCTAAATAAATACATGAAAGAAATAATTGGCAAATGACCAAAAACAGAACTTTGCACAGATGACATGGACTTTAATAAATGCCATTCTGTTGAACTGTATAGAATTAAATGAGATTGCCTTAATGTGAATATGATACCTAGTTCTACTGAGCTTAAAAGTTCCTTGAAGGCAGGAACCTTGCCTAATTTAGCTTTGCACGTTATCCACAGTGAGCTAAATGTAGTAGATACTTAATAAATATTTGTTGAATGAATGAATGATTAGTTTCTCACATTAATAATGCATGTCAATCAGAACATATGGCCCTATGCTATTCTATCTTTCATGTTCTGGGCTCAGAGGCCCTGAAATGTTTGCTCAGGTTCTCTCTGCTCCCTCTTGTATTGTACCATAAGTCTGTGCTCTCTGAACACATATGCAGATGTTACACTTGACATGAATTATATATTTCGGAGAAATGAAAAGGTAACTTACTGCAAGATGAGATAGGGAGAAATTGAAGTTTATGTATGAAAATACATTAAAAAATTTGTCAGCCCAGAGAAGTCCTGAGTATATTGATGTTCATATACATTTATATAATACACATTTTCAATACAAATTTTGCAAATTATGTTTAATTCTCCCTACATATATGTATGTATTTGTATATACATGTTATATATATATACATATATATATATGCATACACATATTATACATACACACCTACAAATAAACCACAGTGTAAGAGATATCATAATATGATTTTTATTATATAATATACTAAATAAAGCTTGGCATATCATTATATTTTATATTGTAGTGTATGACAAAGAACTTTAAATCTAAATATGAGAAATAACATTTTTTTTTCCATTTTGGAGTATTTTAGTCTTTGGTTGCTAATGATTTTAAGGCATAGGTTATTTTTTTATGGTAAGATTTCAAACAATAATCTCTTCTGGACATCTTAACTGATTCATCAAAATTCATTGTCAAGCAAAATGTTAAAAAGATTTCATCTTTTAACAGCACAATACAAAAAGACACTGGGATATTCCTAGGCAAAGTAGTGTAATTTATATTTGAAAAAGCTCTAAAAAAGTGTTCTGAAGGAGAAATTATACTAGGAGTGCTTTAAGGATGAGACAATAAGTGGTATAATGGAAAGAACATTGATCTTGAGTCAAATGTCCTGGGTTCAAATAACACTTTTAGTATTTGATACCTGTGACTTAGGACAAGCTTCCCTGTGCCCCAGTTTCCTTATTTATCAAATGAGGTTAATTATGCTAAGAGGACCATTCCAGTTCTATATCTAGTTTTGCTGAGGTGGCATGGAGTAGTGAACATGGCGATGAACATTTAGGAAGACCTAGGTTCAAATTCTACCTCAAGCACCTAATATTTCTGGGAGTCTTAGAAAATTAGTTAACTTTGCTATTTCTCAGTTTTCTCATAATTGTCCTCTTAATTACCAAATCTAAAAGCCTTTTTATAGATCCTCATACTTTTTAACCTCTTTGCAACTTCTAACACTATTGATCATCCTCTTTATCTTGATACTCTCCTCCCTTTGTCACACCCTCTCTTGGTTCTGAATCTACCTACTTGACCACTCGCTATTCTTCTCCTTTGCTAGATCTTAGTGAAATTCACACCCACATTGCCCCCCAGGACCTTGTCACAGTTTTTTTCATCTTCTTCATATATACTTTTTTGCTTGGTAATCTCATCAGCTTTGATGAACTCAGTTATCAATTATCTCTATGCTAACTATCCCGAGATCTTACCTAGTTCTAACCTCTTTCACTGGGGGAATGGGAATGACATGAACTTTTATATAGTGACTCTCTCTCTCTCTCTCTCTTCATATATACATATATATGTATATGTATACACATATATATGTATATATACACACACATATATATACAAATATACATATATGCATATGTACCTAAATATGTAAATACACATATGTAAATACATATATGCATACACATATACACATGTGTATATACATATATGTGTATATATGTATGTGTGTTTGTATATATACATATATGTATGTATGTATGTATGGCACTGTGCTGGGCACTTCACACATACAGTCAACACCTTTCCTATCATATTGTACCTTACTTCCTTCTCTCTCCCCAATCACAGACTCTGCTATCCAGTAACACTGGCCTTCTTGCTGATCCTCACATAAGACACTTCATCTCACAACTCCAGGTTTTCCTCCATGCATAGAATTCTCTTTCTCCTTATTTTTATCTACTGCCTTACCTTACCTCATTTAAGTCCCAGCTACAATCTCATATTCTACAGGAAGACTTTCCCAAACTCTCTTCGTTTTAGTTCTCTCTTTACTTGATTATTTCCTATTCATCCTGTATGTAGTACATAGTTTTTTGTATGTTGTCTCCCTTATTAAATTGTGTATTCCTTAAGAGTAGGGACTTTTTTTCCACTTTTAGATTGCATTGTTTGTTTTGCTTTCTTTTTTATACTAAACACTTGACATAGTGCCTGGAATTTGGTAGATGTTCTTTCATAGGCATGTAAAAATCAATGTCTGTTGACTGACTGATTTAGCGATGGTAAAAAAAAATCATCTTAATGCCTATACACATGACACTCTGTTAAGATGTTAAAAACTGCATTTTCTCATATGCTTTGTATAGCCTTAATTTCAGAGGCTCTTAGGTTGGATTTTAGAGGATCAAAGAAATCAAACAGGAAAACACAATTTCATTTTTATTTTCACTAACCTGCAAGTGAAATTTAGTTTTCCTTTAATTGTTTTAAAATATTACTCTACAAAGATTTTATAGACTTCATCTAGCCACCAAGAGTATCTCCATGACAAAATAGACACAAAAAAAGGTCGAGGACTTCTTTTTATCATAATTTCTTTTTAAAAAAAACTTATGAAATATGTTTTTCCCCATTGAATGAAAAGACTTGGTTCATATACATATTTCATAGGTCTAAATTAGTAGGTTCAAATTAGTAGGTGTGGCCATGTGTGTCTTGACTAAGCTATAAGCTCAGATGTAGATACAAGGATTGACAGTGAATATAGAGAGATATATTTTTGGCAAGGCCTAAAAAAAGAAGGCAAAATTATCTATTAGAGTTCATTGGATTTCTGGAATCCTACCTTTTTCTTTTCCTTCCTCTGCCTCATTTCACACTCTGCTGGGGGTCCTTCTAGCTTTCTTGCTTCTGAGAAAAGTACATGAACAGAAGAAGGGCTACCTATTCAAGCAAGACAGTTGTAATGGGGGAAGATAGTGGAGGAAAGCAGCTGAGTGATGTGAGACGAGGAAATGGGAAGAAGAAGGAGCTCTTAGTAAATGACTTTAATTCTTTTGGTGAAGTATAAGGCAAGGTCCTCAGCCAAGAGGGTCAGGGTGGAAGGGGTGGCATGGGAGACTGGAAAAAGGAGGAAAAGGTTTGAGATAGCTTTTCTAGTTAACGAGATAGTAAGTCAATAAGTAGGGCATAGAAGTATTGCCTTGATGCAATGAGAGTTCAGTTGACATTATGTGGAAAAAAATTTGTAGTGGACAGTCAGCATCCTATCATGATTTTTCTCCAGCTCCTTTCAATTGCATGTGAATAAGAAGGAGTCAAAGTTGAGGATGGTGGACTTGGGCAAGTCACTACGAGATCTTTAAACTCTCAGGGTGTCAGTCTCTTCATCTGTGAAAAAGAGAAATTGGAATAGATTATCTCTAAGGTCCCTTCCACCTTTTGATCTTCTGACTTAGATTAAGTTCATCATTGTTACCTAGACATGAACATTCAAAGCTAGAAGAGGGGGAGGGTGTGTACTTGATCATGTACTGAGAACTAGGGACAGCAGATGAACAACTTCTGTGTCCCTTTAGTAACCACGTAAGAGATCTAGAAAGAGGACCCCAAGATGTTAGGTAGACTGCCACTGGTTATTGCCAGGAAAACATGAACAAAAGTTTCAAAGAATCAAGAGGCATGAAAATGTCAATATTTCTTCAATATTCATATGAGATAAAATGGAGAGAACACAGACAAAAATCTAGAAACTTTTACCATATGTGTGACCTTGAGCAAATCACAAACTATATGCCCATCACTCCTGCCCTACCTATTTCGCATAATTGTTCTAAGGATTAAATGTGATACTATTTGTGAAAACAATTCAAAAAGGAAAAGGTTTGATCTCATAGAAAAAGGTAAGGTATTAGCCTGGCTTGTAAATATGCCTCAATCATTACTGCTTTGAAATGATGGGTCTATCTGCTTTGCTGACTCTGAAAGATTAAAAAAAAAAGATTGTTATATGAATAAATAACCAGCTTCAGAGTTCATTAAAATACAATGATTAAATCTCTTACTTTTAAAATTAATATCCTATCTCCCTCTTATCTAAATCATTAGGCACTTTGACAAAGTTTAGGTTGAAAAGAATTCAACTTCTGGCAATTACATTTACATCGTTCGGCCAGGGCAGAAGAATTTTGAAAATTGTCATCTAAATACGAAATAGTCTGACAATACAACACATCCGATCTTCACTTCCTATAAAATCTATGATATCCATATATCTAGAGGAAAAATGTGGATATTAAATCTGTAGCAAGTAATGGCTTTCTTTCCAAGTATTTTTGAAGAATTGCAACGATATCTCCAAAAGATTCATCATTTAGTTCCTCTCTTTTCACTGAGTTATGAAGCAGTAAGCCCACAGACAGCAGCACCTATAATACTGAGTTAAGCACTTTATCTTCTGAAATATATTATTTGTGCTACTAAATTTTTCAATTTCTTTTAGGATAAACTGATCAAGTTTCTACATTGGCCTTAAATTCACCAGTTCTTCTAAGCTGAATAATTTCCTCTTTACTCTACAGTGCCTTCAATACCTCTAGGCCCTTTCTGGCTTTATCTTTGTTGCAGGAATATTTATGTATTAAGCCAGGGCCAGGGCTACTTTAACAAACTCAATCTTTATTACACTCACACACAGGTTACTACTTAGGCAGAGATTAACAAGCAAGTGAAAGTGCTCTCTAGGGATAGTGCTTCTATTGTGTTTAGAGGGTCAAATGTATTATCCATTTCATATTCTAGTGGTTTGAAAACAACTTCAATATGTTTCATGTCCCTCTGCGGCTGCTGGGATTGTGTATACCATAGGGCATTCTCTTCTGTCTGCTGTTGTTTTACAGCAAGAGAAAATGAAAATTCCAGGAAATGCCTTCAACAAAATTTCATTTCTCAATTATCTATTGTATTGCCAAAAAAAAAAAAACTTAGTCAATAACACGATGACAGTTGGTAAGTTATTTTCTTCCCTTTCTTGAAGGATAGGAGTTGTGTATATGTGGCAGGTATGTGGGGGCAGGGAGAGGAGGGTGTGGAAACAAGTGGGAGCTTCATCTAGTTATATCAAATGTCTAAAAAGTTCCCAGAAGGGAATGTCAGGTAGTTGAGCTATCAAATTCTCAAGTAATTAAAGGGGAATGCTTCTTTCAGTATAACATACTGTGTGAAAATATTATCGAGAAAGAATACAGTTCCAAGTTTTCAAATGACAATAAACTAAGGAACAAGAAATAACAAAAATCATTAGACTATTTAATAGAAAATGTGATGGGTAATGAAGCAAAATTACAATTAAATTCCAGCATGCTGTTTCCTATACGAAAAATCAGTTCTAATGTTTCTAACCTTTATCAGCTGGCAGCCCTACAATTGTGACTCTCATAATCAGCTAGCCATTCTGTCTGCACTCCATTGACCAGGATGGAAGCTGTAAGATATTGAATTAATGGATAATCTATATAATCTTGAGTATATACCAAAGCATGGTAATTACACAATTAGAAAAATTTCAGAAATCCTCAGTGACTTGAAAATTTGCCTTTACCACACATTTCCATTGTTATAGTAAGTTCTAGTCAAATTCAATTCAATGAACATTTATTAAGCCTTTGTTGCATGCCTAATAAATAATAATAATTGCTGTAATAGCTCATGTTTAGTACTTTAAGGTTTGCTAAATATGTTATATATGTTATCTCTTTTGATACTTGTTGAGTTGAACAATATCCTGGATGATGCTGGACTTAAAATGTTTAGACATGTCAGAGACCCTGCCATGATGTCACTTTCCTGCTAATTGGTAGATACGCAAACACTTGAAGGATTTATAAATTTGTTAGCAGAAGAAATCCCAGTTTGTCAGTTTACAGAGAAGTATAAGTGAACTTCAGGGCACTGAAAAGTGTGATTAGTATCAGGTTTGGAACTTGAATCTGAGTATTCCAGGCTCTAATTTCAGCACTACATGCTATGTTTCTTCTAATGTTTTGGGATATAGCTAGCATTTATATACCGCTTTAAGGTTTTAAAAATAAAGATATATTATCTGATTTGATCCACTTGACATGACAAATAATTGTAACACAATAAGAATATTAAAGAATTGCAAAAACATTCTATACCAGTTACAAATAGGGAAACAGTTTGTTAGTGACTAGGAGAGTGAAGCATACCTTAAACACAGTGACTTAAACACAGTGACTTAAACACAGTGAATCTTGCTTTAGCAGTATTTTTCAAATCCATGGTCCATTAAATTTTGATAGATTAATAAAAAAGACATATACATAACTGATAAATAGATAAAAATATAAACAGATGAGTAAATTTCAATATAGTTTCCTATGTATTTCTATTCATTTTATTTAATTCACTTAGAAATACTATACTTAGAAGGGTTCCATTCATTTCAGCAGACTGCCAAATTTGTGATGCCCCAAAAAGGTTAAGAATACTTGTTTTAAGAATGCATATGGAAGAGGGCAGAGCCAAGATGTTGGAGTAAAGGCAGGGACTCCTGTAAGTCAGCTTGGATTCCCCTCCCCTCCAAGCAACTTTAAAGTAGCACCTCAAAATTGATTGCAGAGTGGAAGAACCAACAAAAGTGAAATGGAATGAAATAATTTTTCAGCCCAAGATAACTTAGAAGGTTGAAAGGAAAGGTCTGTCTCATTGAGGTGAGAGTGGAACTCAGTCCAGTCAGTGCAGTCTCCGCCAGCACAGGCTAGGTTTTGGAAAGCCAGGAGCAGGGCTCGGGGGCAATTAAATTAGCAGTAGTGTCTTCTGGAGTTCTCAGCCCACAAAAGGTAAGGAGTCATACAACTTGTCAGAAGGAGATTACAGGGGACTTTCTGCTGGCAATGGGAGCAGGAATCTGTCACATTGCCAATATGTGTGTCATGGATATATCCAGATCACACGGGGTGGGGTGGGGAAACTAGCAAGAGTGGGGACTTTGGCCACAGCTCCAGGGTGGAAAAGAATACTTATGGTCACTCATAGACTAGAGCATAGACCAAAGGGGAGGAGGTGAATTTATGAAGGGAGAGTTTTTAGGATAAGTGACATTTATGTAGGATGACAGATCAATCTGATATGGAAAGAGTGCAAGATTTAAAGTTGGAAGACCTGAGCATAAATCCTGACTGCTTCACAGCAAGGCATTTCAATTTTATTGGCCTCAGTCCCCTAAATAGTGAAAAAAGAAGGGGTCAAACAGGATCATCTTTATGCTCTCTTTCAAATCTAAATCTACCAATTAGAACCAGAATGAGCAAAAGCACTAAAGTAAGAAACTCTATCTTCGGTCTGGAGACAATGAGTAGTCTACTTAGATTGGAGAAGACTACTAGAAGAAGAGAATAGAAAGTTAGGCCACTTCCAAATTGTATAAGGTCATGAGTGCCTCAGGCTGAGCAAGCTGAACTTGAACTTAGATAACCAATAGGGGACCATTGAAAAAAATATCAAAATGATGACATGAGCAGCAAAGCCATAGCTATTAATTTTGCCAATGAAGGTAGTTCATTTGAGAAGAAGAGACTGACTTGATCTGGGGCACTTGTAGGGGGGGTAGAAGGAAGCAACTCAGGCTACTTGAGAAGCCACTGTAGGTTTGAGTGAGTAGAGTGTAGTGCTACACTATTGTGTGGCTTCCTATTTTAATGAGGTAGTCTTGTTATCTAACTGTTGAGCTCCATTGTTTCTATGGTACAAAAAGAGAATAAGTGCTATCAATGCTTTACAAACCATGTTTCCCAGGGAAAAAATCCCCAGTTGCCCTATGTTAGTTATATTTATGATGACCAAAATACACAAGGTAGTAGTAATAAATCAATCAAGACATTACTGAGCATATGCTATGTGTCAGTCAATATGCTAGGCACTAGAGGTACAAAAAGAAAAATGAAATACTCTTTGCTTTCCATTGGAGGAGTCAATGAGTGTGTGTGTATGTGTGTGTTCAAGTATGCATGTGTGAGCACCCAGGATAGAGCTCTATGTATTCACCTAGTCAGTTAGGGGGAAGATATAATGAAAAACTGAGCAGAGGAGACTGAGAAGCAGTGATTTCACAAGTAAGAGAACCAAGACTGAACAATGATATGAAATCCAATAAAGATTATGTAAGAGGAGAGGTAAGTCAATAGCAGCAAATTATATGAAACTAAAAAGAATAATGTCCAAGAAGATGCAATAAGATTTGGAAATTAAGATGTCAAATCTTAATTATAATTTTAAGAAATATAGTTTCAGTTGATCCAAGTGGACAAAACCAGAATGTAATGGATGAAGAAGTGACCTAGAAGAGGAAATGGAAGCAACAAATATAGGCAGCTTTTTCATAGGAGCTTGGCTGTGAATGGGAGGATAGATAGATAGATAGATAGATAGATAGATAGATAGATAGATAGATAGATAGATAAATAGATAGATAGCAATATCTATCTATATATATGTGTGTGTGTGTGTATGTGTGCATGTGTACACACATACATACATACACACATATATACATATACATATATGAGCATATATGTATATCTTGGTTGTATACTATTTCTGAATGAGATTTTTAGTGTTCACATTATTTTTTTTTAGAGATAGGTAGAGAGTTGAGCATGATTGTTAGATAGAGCAACCTGTTAATGGGGAGTGCTTAGAAAAAGCAAGAGAGAAAGAGAGACAGAGACAGAGTGAAACATACAGAATCATTGTAAGTGCAATCTCCTGGAAGCATTTATAAGGGTTAAACTGGCAAGAAGATGAGACACCTGTAGTAAAGGAAAAGAGACTGGGAATTTCTAGGGACCTTGAGATTTAGAGAAGAGGGAACTCAAGATGAATGGAATTCATATTCTCAGTAATGATGAGGTAAGGTAAATCCACTGAGTGGAGGAAAGAATAATATTTGAAGTTTGAATAGGGTAGATAATAGCATCACTGACTTAGGGCTAGAAGGGATCTTGGAGGTCACCTAGTGCATCCCTTTCACTTTTACACATGAGAAAACTGAGGCACATAGAGTTTAAGTGACTGAGGTGGGAGTAGAACCCAAGTGTTATTGACACCAAATCCAGTACCCTATCCACCATACATGCATATGCAAAAGTTTTGTAATGGATTCTATGGGAACTGGAATAGAATATTAATTATAGAGTAGTAAAAGTATTTCCTTACAGTGAGGAGGCCCATAGTAATATTAGATAATATATATTTGTAGTGGATCCAGTTGACTATAATCAGCTGAGTTTGGGGATTTCACCTACCTCTGTCCAGCTGCATGTAGGATGATAGCAATAATCCATCATTGTTGTTTTTTTTTTAATTGAAATTACTCTTTTATTTTTCCCACTTAATAGCATTTTTTTTCCAATTACATGTAAAGACAGTTTTCAACATTAACTTTAAAGTATTTTACTTCCTCCTCTGTTAATCTGGGCAATTGATATTTTTGTAAATATTCATCCATTTCACTAAGATTGTCAAATTTATGGGTATGCAATTGGGCAAAATAGTTCCTGATTAATGTTTTAATTTCCTCTTCATTAGTTGTGAATTTATCTTTTCATTTTTGATACTGATAATTTTTTCTTCTTTCTTTTAATCAAATTAGCCAAAGCTTTATTTTATTGTTTTTTTCATAAAACCAACTCTTAGTTTTATTTATTAGTTCAATAATTTTCTTCATTTCAATTGTTTTAATCTCTCCTTTGTTTTTAAGAATTTCTAATTTGGTATTTAATTGGGGATTTTTAATTTGTTATTTTTCTAGCTTTTTTAGTTGCATGCCCAATTCATTGATCTGCTCTTTCTCTATTTTATTCATATAAGCATTTAGAGATATAAAACCCCTAAGAACCACTTTTGCTGCATCCCATAAATTTTGGTGTGTTGTCTCATTATTGTCATTCTCTTGGATGAAGTTATTGACTATTTCTAAGATTTTGACACACTCGTTCTTTAGCATTAGATTATTTAGTTTCCAATTGATTTTTAGTCTATCTTTCCATGGCCCTTTATTTCATATAATTTTTATTGCATCATGATCTGAAAAGGATGCATTGACTATTTCTGCCTTTCTGCACTGGACTGTGAGATTTTTATGCCCTAGTATATGGTCAATTTTTGTGTAGGTGCCATGCACCACTGAGGAAAAAGGTATATTCCTTTCTATCCCCATTCAATCTTACAACATTTCTATTAGATTTTGAGTTCCAAATCTTATAAGATTTTGAGTTCCAAATTTTTTCTCCCTCCTTCCTTTCTTTTCTCTATCCCCAAGACAGCAAACAATCTGATATAGGTTGTAAATGTATACTAATATTAAACATATTTTCACATTTGTCATGGTGTGAAAGAAGAATCAGAAAAAAGGGAAAAACCATGAGAAAGAAAAAACAGAAAACAAGTGAAAATAGTATGGTTTCATCCATCTGCATTCAGACCCCATAGTTCTTTCTCTGGATGCTGATCACATTTTCCATCATGAGTGTTTTGGAATTGTCTTAGATCTTTGTATTGCTGAGAAGAACTAATTCTATCATAGTTGATCATCATACAACGTGGCTGTTACTGTATACAGTATTCTGTTACTATATACAATCACTTCATTCAACATCAGTTCATGTAAGTCTTTCCAGATTTTTGTGAAATCTGTCTGCTCATCATTTCTTATTGCACAATAGAATCCCACTGCATTCATATACACCAACTTGTTTGGCCATTCCCCAATTAATGGGTATCCCCTCAATTTCTAATTTTTGCCACCATAAAAAGAGTTTCTATAAATATTTTTGTACATGAAGGTCCTTTTTTTCCTTTTTTATGATATCTTTGGGATACAAACATAGTATTGGTATTGCTGGATCAAAGGGTATTCTCAGTTTTATAACCCTTTGGACATTGCTCCAAATTCCTCTCCAGAATGGTTGGATCAGTATATAACTCACCAACAATGTATTACTGTTCCAATTATCTCATAGCCTCTTGAACACTTATCATTTTCTTTTTTGTCATATTAGCCAATCTTATAAATGTGAGGTGATAGCTCAGAGTTGTTTTAATTTGCATTTCTCTAATAAATAGTAATTTAGAGCATACCCTAGATAACTTCAATTTTTTCATCTGAAAACTTCCTGTTCATATCCTTTGACCATTTATCAATTGAAGAATAATTTGTATTTTTAGAAATTTGACTCAGTTCTCTATATATTTTAAAAATGAGGCCTTTATTAGAAACACTGACAGGAAAATTATTTCCCAGCTTTCTGCTTTCCTTCTAATCTTGGTTGCATTGGCTTTGTTTGTGTAAAACTTTTTTAATTAAGTGTAATCAAAATTATCCCTTTTACATCTAATAATGTGCTCCATCTCTTATTTGATCATAAATTCTTTCCTTTTACATATATCTGACAGGTAAAATATTCTTTGTTTTCCTAATTAGATTATGGTATCACCCTTTATGTCTAAATCATGTGCCCATTTAGACTTTATCTTGGTATATGGTATGAGATGTTGGTTTACTTCATTGGGTCTTTTTAAGGCAGAGGCATCAATAGAACAAGAAGAGAAAGGCTTCAAGTGTAGAGAACATTGTAAAGTTTATGTTGCTATAGGAATTAGAGTGAGAAAGGAGGAAAGTGAAGTTTGAGTAAGTGTGATAGTCTGGCAGAATGCTAAGGGAAAACAAAACAGGAGAGAGAGAATATAAACTATTTTTATAATATGCCAGGCCAGTGGTAATGAAATCCTGGACTCAGACAGTAACAAAAGAGAATAGAAACTTCAAGTGGTGCTGCAGAAACAGGATAATAAGATTCTAGATTTTGTACTATATTATATGTAAAAAGAGAGGGTGAAAGAGGAATGAAAAAATAACCCAATATTATCAACATGGTAGGACTGAGTGAAAGAAAGTGTCACTGACCAAATTAAAAGGTAGAGTAGATTTAGTGGAATAGATAGTAATTTTAGTTTTAAACATTAAGGAATGAAGGATACAACCTTTATTGAGCACTTACTTGTGTCTGGCACTGTGATTAGCTTTGGGGCTGATAATACAAGAAGGGAAGACAGTTTCTGCCCCTATGGAATTTACATTGTAATCAGAAAAATCAAAACACAATTCAGAACTAGAAAGCAGAGATGGAAGAGAGGTACCAGGAGTAGAGCCCCAGGGCTGAAAGAGAATAATGATGCCCATAGTATAGTCAGCATGGTTAGGTAATAGCCAGGTTAGTGACACAGTTTCAACGTGAAGAGGTTGAGGTACCGGTGGGACACTTAAGGAGAGATGTCCTGTAAGTAGCTTTGTTAAGTTAGGAGCTCAGGATAAAAGTAGAGACTGGAGAGATAAATATTTGGGAAGCATATACTTGGGGATGATAATCAAAACTACTAAAGCAAATAAAATTGCTGGAGTAGAGAGGAGAGAGAGAAGGAGAGAAAAGAAGAGGAGAGGAGAAGAGAAGAGGAGCGAGGGGAGGAGAGGAGAGGAGAGGAGAGGAGAGGAGAGGAGAGGAGAGGAGAGGAGAGGAGAGGAGAGGAGAGGA
>CM053626.1:85782098-85798800 GCA_028646595.1 Phalanger gymnotis
CAAGTAAGTGTGTTGAGTGTCTAAGGCCAAATTTGAACTCAAGTCCTCCTGACTCCAGGGTCAGTGCTTCTACTCATTGTGCCACCTAGCTGCTCCACTCTTCTTCCTTTTGTTAAATCAAATTAACCAAAGATTTATCTGTTTCATTGTTTCCCCCCCCCCCCACAAAACCAGCTCTTAGTTTTATTTATAAGTTCAAGAGTTTTCCTACTTTCAATTTTACTAATCTCTCCTTTGTTTTCTGAATTTCTGATTTGGTACTTAATTGGGGATTTTTTTATTTGTTCTTTTTCTAACTTTTTAAATTCCATGACAAATTCATTGATATCTTTTTTCTCTATTTTGTTCAGGTAAGTATTTAGAGAAATAAAGTTTCCTCTAAGAAATGCTTTGGCTGCATCACATACGTTTTGGTATGTTATCTCATTATTGTCATTCTCCTTGGTGAAATTATTGATTCTATAATTTGTTGTTCAACCTACTCATTCTTTAGGATTAGATTATTTAGTTTCCAATTAATTTTTAGTCCATACTTCCATGGCCCTTTTTTGCATGTAATTTTTATTGTATCATGATCTGAAAAGGATGCATTGACTATTTCTGCCTTTCTGCATTGGATTGTGAGGTATTTATCCTTAAATACAATGTCAATTTTTGTGTAAGTGCATATTCCTTTCTATCCCCATTCAATTTTCTCCAGAGATCTATCATATCTAACTTTTCTAAAATTCCATTCACCTCCTTAATTTTTTTCTTGTTTATCTTGCAGTTAGATGTACCTAGTTCTGAACTAGGTACTAGGTACCTAGTACCTAGTGTAGCAAGATATAGTTTCCTTCCTAGACATTCAAGGAATTAGAATAGGCAAAAAAGAAACTAAGTTATCACTCTTTGAAGATGATATGGTCATTTACCTAGAGAATCAAGTTAAAAAAACTACTTGAAATAATAAACAACTTTGGCAAAGTTGCAGGATATAAAATAAACCCACATAAATCGTCAGCATTCCGATATAGTACTAACAAAGCTTAACAGCATGAGTTAGAAAGAGAAATTTCATTTAAAGTAACTGTAGACACTATAAAATATTTGGGAGTCTACCTGCCAATACAAACCCAGGAACTATATGAACACAATTACAAAACACTTTTCACACAAATAAAGTCAGATCTAAATAAATGGAAAAACATCAGTTGCTCATGGTTAACCACAGCAAATATAATAAAAATGACAATTTAACCCAAATTAATTTAGGTTTTCAGTGCCATACCAATCAAACTTCCAAAAATTGTTTTACAGAGCTGGATAAAATAATAACAAAATTCATCTGGAAGAACAAAAGGTCCAGAATATCAAGGGAATTAATGAAAAGAAATACTAGAGAAAGGGGCCTAGCCATACCATATATTAAACTGTATTATAAAGCAGCAGACATCAAAACTACTTGGTACTGGCTAAGAAACAGAGTGGTGTGTCAGTGGAATAGATTAGGTACACAAGATGCAGTAGTCAATGACTATAACAGTCTACTCTTTGGTAAATACAAAGAGTCCAGTTTCTGGGTTAAGAATTCACTATTTCAAAAAAAAAACTGCTTGGAAAACTGGAAAATATTATGCAGACACAGGGCATAGACCAATATCTTATACCATGTACCAAAATAAAGTCAAAATGGTTCATGACTTATGAATAAAGACTGATACTATAAGCAATTTGGGAAAGCAAGGAATAGTTACCTGTCAGATTAATAGGAAATGTATTTCATGACCAAACAAAAAAGAGAGAGCATAACAAAATGCAAAATGGATAATTTTGGTTATCTTAAATTCAAAAGGTTTTCTACAAACAAAGCCAATGCAACAAAGATTAGGAGGGAAGTAGAAAATTGGGAAAGAAGCTTTACAACCATTGTCTCTGATAAAGGCCTCATATCTAAAATAGACAGGGAACTGAATCAAATTTATAGGAATACAAGTCATTCCCTAATTGAGAAATGGTCAAAGGATATGAACAGGCAGTTTTCAGAGGAAGAAATTTAAGGTATCTATAGGCATATGAAACAATGCTGTAAATCACTATTGATTAGAGAAGTACAAAGCAAAACAACTCTTAGGTACCACATCTCTCCTGTCAGATTGGATAACATGACAAAACAGGAAAAAAGATAAATGCTGGAGAAGATATGGTAAAATTGAAACATTGCTACTTTGCTGGTGAAGTTGTGAACTGATACAGTCATTCTGAAGAGCCATTTGGAACTATGCCCAAAGGGCTATAAAAATGTGCATACCCCATGACCCAGCAATACCACTTCTAGGGCTGTATCCCAAAGAAATCACACAAGTGGGAAAGGGACCCATATGTACAAAAATATTTATAGCAGCTCTTTTTTGTGGTGGCAAAGTATTGGAAATCAAGGGGATGCCTATTAATTGGGGACAAACAAATTGTGCTATATGAATATAATGGAATACTATTATGCTATAAGAAATGAAGGGCAGATGGACTTCATTATAACCTGGAAATCTGGAAACCTGGAAAGATTTATTTATATCAACTGATACTAAGTGAGGGGAGCAGAACGAGATCATCGTACATGATTGCAGACACACTGTATCTGTAAGGACTAACTTTGATAGACTTGGCTCTTTTCATCAATGCAAGGTTCAAAGACAGCTCCAAAAGACTCATGATGAAAAAGCTATGAATGTCCAGAGAAAGAATTATGGATTCTGAATGCAGATTGAGGCAAACTATTTGCTCTCTTTTTTCCCTTCTGTTTTGCTTTCATTTCTTCTTTCTCATGATTCATTCCATTAGGTATAATTCCTCTTTATAACTGGACTATTATGTAAACAAGTTCAATGTGAAGGTATATGTGGAACCTGTATTGGATCACAGGTTGTCTTGGGCAGGGGAGAAGGGGCAGAAGAGTGATGGAGAGAAAATTTGGAACTCAAAAACTTGTAGAACTGAGTGTTGTAATGTAAAAATAAAAAAAAATGAACTTTAAAAGGAGTTATATGTAGTATCTTCCTATGTAGGCATGTAAACAATTTAAACTTATTGAATAATATGTTCATTTTTTTTCTTTCCTGTGTGTCTTTTTATGCCTCTCTTCAGTCTTGCATTTGAAGATTGAATTTTCTGTTCAGCTCTGGTCTTTCCATCAGAAAAGCATGAAAGTTCCCTATTTCATTGTATGTCCATTTTTTTCTCTGATATATTTTCCAGGTCATTTTTTTCCAATGGGATAATTTACATTTTCTTCTATTTTTCATTCTTTTAATTTTGCTTGATTGATTCTTGTTGTCTCATAGAGTCACTATCTTCCGCTTGCCAAATTCTAATTTTTAAGAATTATTTTCTTCAGTTAGCTTGTACACCTCCTTTTCCATTTGGCCAATCCTACATTTTAAGGAGTTGTTTTCTTCAGTGGATTTTTTCTTCCATTTGTCCAATTGTATTTTTTTAAAAAAAAATTGTTTTCTTTGTTCAATTTTTGTCCTTTTTCATAGTTGTTGACTCTCTCTTGCATATCTCTGATTTCTTTTGCCAATTTTTTTTTCTCTCTCTCTTATTTGACTTTTAAAATCCTTTCTGAGCTCTTCTAAGAAGGCTTTTTTTTGTGCAGGAGACCAATTCATACTCCCTTTTGAAGTTTTGAATTTCGACAATGTTGTCCTCTACTGAATTTGTGTTGTGATCTTCCTTGTGACTATAGTAGCTTTCTATGGTCAAGGCTCTTTTTGTTTCTTGCTCATTTTTGCCTATTTCATCACTTTTCAAGTTCAGCTTTGCTCTTGGGGGACAGGGAGTGGTATCCCAAGCTTTTGTGCTAGGAGCCAAGGGCCTACTCACTGACTTTAGGTGCTAGTAGCTTACCCATTGTGCTGGGGTGGCCTGGCATAGTGGTTTCTGTTGTACCCTTCATTCTGGGGTTGGCAATTTGCCTTCTGAGCTTGGCTGCAGGCCTCACAACTGAACTATTGTACCCCTGGTCTGCTGTGTGAAGCTGATCTGTGCTTTGGCTAAGAGCCTCCTGATGGATTGCATGGACACCATTGCATTCCACTGTTCTCCCCTTTTACCCAAGTGAAACAGAGCTTTCCTGAAGCCCTTCTAAGTTATCTCAACCTGGAAAATTGTTTCACTCCATCTTCATGTAGGTTCTATTGCTCCAGAATACATTTAGAGGCAAGATTTAGTGTTTGCGAAGAAGAATGGGGATAGCTCAGGCAATTTCCCGGCTTCTCTCAGCCATCTTGGCTCTGCCCTCTAGCATCCAAATTCTTAAAGTACTTAAGTGAGTTACAGGCTAGGAAAACTGGAAACGATGGGGTAAAAAATAGGCATAGATCAACATCTCACACTACATGACAAGATAAGGTTAAAATAGGTACATAATTTAGACATAAAAGGTGACATCATAAGCAAATTGAAGCCCATGGAATAGTCTATCTGTCACATCTATGGAGAAGGGAAACATTCATGAACAAACAAGAGATAGAGAACATTACAAAGTGGAAAATAGTTCATTTTGATTATATCAAATTAAAAGGCTTTTGAACAAACAAAACCAATATGATCAAGATTAGAAGGAAAGCAGAAAGATGGAAAAAATCTTTACAAGTCTCTCTGACAAAGGACTCATAAAATATATAAAGAAACACCACATATTTATAAGATTGATAAATTATCAAAGGATATGAACAGGCAGTTTTGAGATGAAGAAGTGAAAGCTATTTGTAGGCATTTAAAAATGCTCTAACTCACTTTTGATAAGAGAAATATAAATTAAAACAAATCTATGGTACCACCTCACTCCTATAAGATTGACTAATATGACAAAAAAGGAAAATGATAAATATTGGAGAGAATGTGGGAACATTGGGACACTAATGTACTGGTGGTGGAGTTGTAGATTGGTCAAAGGGCAATCAAACTGTGCATGCCCTTTGATACAGCAATACCACTACTAGGCCTATAACCAAAGAGATCATAAAAAGTGAAAAAGACCTACATGTGCAAAAATATCTATAGCAGCCCTTTTCATTATAGCAAAGATTTGGAAATTGAGGGGATATTTATCAATTAGGGAATGGCTGCATACGCTGTGGTATATGAATGTAATGAAATACTATTGTACAATAAAAATAATGAACAGGCAGATTTCAGGAAAACCTGGAAAGACTTGTATGAACTGATGCAAAGTGAAATGAGCAGAGCCCGGAAAACATTGTGCACAGTATCAGCAACATTGCGTGACGATCAACCATGAATGACTCAGCTTTTCTCAAGCAACACAGTGTTACAAGACAAGTACAAATGACTCATAAAAGAAACTGCTATTCACATACAGATAAAGACCTGATGGACTCTGAATGCAGATTCAAACATACTTTTTCACTTTATTCTTTTTTGTTTTTTTTTTTTCCTTTTGATCTGTGTCTTCTTTCACAACTGTGACTAATAGGGAAATATGTTTCACATGATAGCACACATGTAATCTATATCCAATTCTCTACCATTTTTTCGAAGAGAGAAGGACAGGGAGGGAGGGAAAAAATTGGAACTCAAAGTCTTCTAAATATGATGCTAAAAATTGTCTTGACATGTAATAGGGAAAAAAATAAAAGGCTATTGAAAATTAAAAAAAAAAAGATTAGCCACTCATTACTCCTCTTTGAATCCAGAGGAAAATAGCATGTATAGAATCATAGATTTAGAGATAGCAGATGTTCTAGACGTGATTTGCTCTAACTCATTTAATACATGAAGAAACATATTCAGAGAGGTTAAGTGACTTTCTCATATTAACATGGGTAGAAACTGAGCTTCAAATCCGTTATTCTATCTACTAGGCAATATTTCCTCTGTCGTTGAAAAACTATGATAGCACAGCGATGAACCAGCATAGTCTCCAACCTATATTACATTGCAATGATCTTGTTCCTATAATATTTTAATGTGCATGTTGTCATATTTGGGCTGATGCCATCTCTTGCTGACATTCCCTAACTGCAGAGTTAGGGAATAATCATTCAGATCTACAACATATTTGCTCCAGTCTAGCCTAATATTGATATTCTTCAGGGAAGGATGAACTATGTCAACAAAGGCTTGAGTCAATTTCTGAAAAGACCATTTAGCAATCTCTTCAGGCCTTCAAACTATTTTCTGTCCACAGAAATGTATTTCTTAATGCTTAACAAAGTAGTTACCCCCCCCAACAACCCCAATTCATTATCTTGGGGGGGGGGGGATCTTCTCTGTAATATTTAATCTATTGATCATCCTCTTTTTTATGGATGCATTTTCATTCCTTTTTCTTAATTACTTAGATGCTTTACATTCTTCCTACTTCCTCATGGCTCCTTTACTCAATTCGATCCCTTTTCTGTCTCTGAACAATAGGCACATGCAGATGATTATAGATTTTCAAAGATTAAGTCTATGCAATTTCACCATACTTTCTGTCAGATTTTACTATATTGGAAAGGCTTGTTGCCAGGAATAAACTGTGTCTTCTACCTAATGAAGTACAGAGAAACTTCATCACCAGAAAAACATTACCAGGTTGGCCATTGCAACTTATGAAAGAGAGAAAAATATGAAACAACACTCACTTAGTTCTGTGTGGCCACTTTGTTTCCATAGTAACAGTGGTAAACTGACTGAAAATGGATCAGAAAATACTAAGAATCACAGTTATTGGATCATCTCAAAACATTAATTGTTTGGGTCTTTTAATCTAGGATCTATTAGATTAACCTGATCTGTTCAAATGAAATATATATATATATATATACATATATATATATATATTTGTTTGTGTGTATGTGTGTATGTATGTATGTATATATGTATACATACATATATATATCATAATAAATGAAACCATAACACAAAAAAAAATAAATTGCAACTAAAGGATGGATTACAAGTTCACTTTGGAGAGACAAAGTAGTTGGCTTTAATTTTATCTTGAGCCCAAATCAATGAGAACTATCACTGATGGAACATATGTCCATTTCTTTGTGGATTCACGGTAAGCATAATGAGCATCAGGACTACAACAGAAATCTTTTCTGTGCCAACATCTTTTCAAAGAAGTGAAAAAAGATAATCTATGAAAAAAATGAATGAGATCTTCCAAACTATCAACATATACTTTCATATTTTATACCTCCAAAGCAAATGTGGAATTGGAAAATGATTACAAAATAATAATGAAAAATATTATTTGTGATTAAGAGGAAGGAGTTGGAAGAATTGTTAACTACTCCAAAAGCTCATGCCAATACAAGATAAATACTTTCTTCTGGAATAGTGTTAAAAGGTGTTGGAATGGCAAACACAAAACAACACAAATTGAAATTGACTTCATGTTGACAGGATCAACTTTTGTCCAAACATGAGAGTCATTTTAAAAATTAGCTATCTGTGATAAGATCATCAATCAGTTGGATTAAAGATAAAAATAAATAGCACATTAGGAAAAAAAATCTTCATAGTGAGAAAAGGTCAGTGAATTGCTTGTAAATCTTCTATTAATTGCCTCCAGTAATAGGAAGTGGTTATAAATAAAGATATTGTTTGACAATCACCATATATTATATTTTTTTTCTTTTATTCAAAAATGATTTCATTGGTGTAGTGAACTCTCAGGTGAGGAAAATTCCTTTGCCAATTCAGATAAGTAACTTCAGTAATTTATCATCTTAGACAGTTGCCTGGGGTATTGAGAGGTTAGATATCTTTCAGGGTCAGCCAGTCAGTTTATGTCACAGATGAGACATGAAACCAGTTTCTCCAGACTCTGAAAGCACCTTTCTATTCACTACATCATGCTATCTCTCATCCCCATATCTTAAAATAACTTTTGCCAGACTGAAGATACCAAAACACCTAGAAATTGCCCCAATCAACAAATGTTTGATCATCTTATCAAACAGAGATCCATAGCAGCAAAGGGTAAACTCTTTTTGTACATATTACTGAGGAGATTATGAAAAGTTTTTGTCTAACAAAAGAGTTAACATTATGTTAAAAGAAAAAGAAGCTTCCAGAGAATACTATGAGGGGTCATCACATAAGGATTTGTAAATGAAACAAGAAGGAAGAAAACAAAGAAACATGATCCGAAGTAATTTATTTTCATCAAAAATATTATGGTAACAACTCTATATTGAATCTATACTAAATACCATATAAGGAAGTGGTAACTGCATTTAAGCAAAAGTTGGTAAGATTGGAGCACCTAGACCTGAACAAATAATTATATCTTTACAGATGACACAATTCAAAAGATTATTGTCCAATATATTTCAAATAATGAAACATTTCAAAGGAATGGATATATCACAAACAATACAGCCCCAAAAAAGTGACTTAGAGGTCACCAACAACCACAAAACTATGTCTACTTTCTTAACTCTATAATTACTGAGATGGATCTATGCAGGTATCAGGAGTATCTTTTGTGTAATGTGGGAAGAAAAGAGACAGTCTTACCCAGGTGATTTTCTATAGCGAGGTATATCCCCACAGTCAGGGAAATCACTGAAAGGTATAGACAATATGAAATCCTTATGCATCTATTCATTTTTTATTTAAAAATAA
The DNA here is from genome assembly GCA_028646595.1 of Phalanger gymnotis. NCBI lineage: Eukaryota > Metazoa > Chordata > Mammalia > Diprotodontia > Phalangeridae > Phalanger > Phalanger gymnotis. The sequence continues at coordinate 85,790,724 of CM053626.1, forward strand.
AAACAACATATTTGGTTTGGTAGAAAAAAAACCAAAGCCTTCAAACTCTCTTTAAATAAGGTATATCCCCTGCATATGTTAAAATCATAAAGGAACTTAGGCCAAACTCAATCAGGGAGATAAATTTGTTCAGTGATCCATTGAGTCCCTACCTAAAGACCAGCTGAGACCAGTTAAACAAAGATGCTCAGCAATATCAAGATGGATATTGTGTAGAGAAATACAAATGAAAAGTGATTCTCTATTAGTAGTAAGCCACCTCAGATACTCCTATGTAGAGATTGTATTGTGCTGTTTTTTTTGCTTTGGAGATGTTACAAAGACTCCTCAGAGAAAGTCATAGTTTCTTTAAAAAGGTCAGCCTAATCTTCTGTCCTTGATAAAATGTGAATTGAAAATCACATAAATTATAAGATAACATACACAAGCACACATACAAAACACATATGTAATGCATATATAGTGCATATGTTATATACATACATGTATGGTAAGTTTGAGTGTGTCTGTATGTGTGTGTGTATGGAGACAGAGAAAGAGGGAGAGAGAAAGACATAGAGACAGAGACAGAGAGAGAAACAGATAGAAAGAGGGAGGGACAGAGGCAGAGACAGAGATAGAGAGAGGCAGAGAGACAGAAAGACAGAGACAGAGAAATGAGACAGAGATAGCCACTCTGGTCCCTAGTGTAAATACCTTTCTCTTAGGGACTTTGAGCAATTACTACAAATGGATAATGATCTATGTTCAGAATTAAATAAGGAGAGAAAAATGTTGAACTCCATTTTATAGAATAAGAATCATATTATCTCAGAAATTGAAGGGATCTCATGAGCCATCTACTTCAGTCTATTTAGACAATAATCCCTTCTAATATATCTCTAACAAGTAGAAATCTAACTTCCATTTTAAATAATCTACAGAATCATCCTACCTATTTATTCTAAAGTATGTCACTCCATATTTGAATAGTTATTTATGAGACTTTTTTTCCTCAGAAGGAGTTAAAAATCTATCTCTCTCAAATTTCCATCTGTTGCCTAAAAATTAGCCCTCTAGGACCATGTCTTAAATCTCTCCTATAGGACAGATTTTTAAATACTTGAAGATACTTATATCTATCCTATTCTTCCCTTCTTCAAATGGGATAACATTTGTAAAGTTCTTAGTACAGTTCCTGGAACATTATAAGTATTATATGAACTTTTATTTTCTTCTATTCCCTATGTCTTCCTCAAGCTAAATATGCTTGTTTCCTTAACCTAGTTCCTAGTGGAGTGAACAGTCATGGAAGTTGATTATCCCAGATTCATAATTTTAGGGTTATATTTAAGGTTAGATATAAACTTAACCATCTTTGGGATATCTTCTACATTTCCTTTTTTTCAGAGGGGGGAAGGCAGGGCAATTGGGATTAAGTGACTTGCCCAAGGTCACACAGCTAATAAGTATGTCAAGTGTCTGAGGACAGATTTGAACTCAGGTCTTCCTGACTCCAAGGCTGGTGCCCTACTCACCTCACCACCTAGTTGCCCCATATCTTCTACATTTTCAATGCCTTTGCTAAAATACAATTCCCCAAAAATATAATACCCTACAAGTAATCCGACAAGGGTTATATTAATGACTCCCTTAATTTAGTCCAAGTTTAGTTTTTTTTTTTTTTTACTACTATGTTAAACTAATGACTCTTACTGAACTTACTGTCCACTGAAATATGCACATCTTTGGCACACCTACTCCATCTTACATATGTGAAGTTGACTTCTTGAAACTCAAATGTGGGAATTCAATTCATCTTTATTAATTTCTTCTTAAGTTCTACCCATTATTTTAGTTTCCATTGACATCTGCATATTTATTCTTCTGTTGAATGTTTTATTTATCCTTCCTAGCTATGTGTTATTTATGAATCTGATATGTGTGTGTGTGCATTTATCCAGTATTTTAATTGATTAAATTAAAGTAGGTATTCCTTCAAATGGTTCAGGTTAAAAAAAATTTACTTTTATATGTTATGACTCATGTCCATGTATTTTTTTTCTGTTAATACTAAGAAGAATGTAAACCCAATATTTTGGAACCTTGACATTAGGACGGCATTTCATCTGTTATTACTCACTTCTGCTCCTTGGCGCTCAACCTTTCCCAGTAATACAATTCTTTAAAATTGCTTCTTATATTCAATTCATTATTGATAATGTTCTGTAGTTGTTTCATCTGCCATACATCTTTCCATTGCCTATTGGGTAAGCAGTATTTTGATTTTCAAAGATTGTGATATTTTATGATTCAATGCTTTATGTAATTCCTGGAAAATATTTTATCTATACATCTGTGTTTACTGGAAAAATATTCAAATTAAAATTGTATTGGGTTGTTCCATTTGTTTCACGCAGAAACTCAAGACTGTTGAATGTGGAGCAGTTTCTCAAATTCAGGCCACCTCCTACCATTTTTAACAGTTAAATGCAAGACATAAAAGATGGAGATGTATTCTTGACAAAGGTATTTTCCACATAGGGATCCCTATATATTATACAGTTGTTAATTTGTTTCAGATTCTTTTCCTATATTTTTTCTTCTCTTTTTAAAACCATAGGTCATTTAATTTTCTCTACTCCTGTAGTACCTCTCTATTTCTCCACAGTTTTTTACATATTACTGATAGTGACTCAAAAATCACATCCACCAATTATTTGAATACCTAAGTATATAATTCATTTAAGCCAGCTGATTTGAATTCTGCAAGCAGAAATAGGTGCTCTCTCACGGTTTCCATAAATTGTCTTGAGAATATAGCAATACTTTCCAATCTAAAGGTTATTTTCCTCCTTATACCCATACGAATACCTTTTTCTTGTCCTTAGTTAGCTTTCCTTTCCAGTTGTAGCTTAGCCTTTTATATTCACCCTTTGTTATCTGCTTTTTCTTCCATCTCTACAATATACATCTTAGAAAAATCTAAATTATTGTGTGAATTCTTCACTCTGCTACTTTACCGTTGTCAGAAAATGCTCATTTTTCCTCATTGCCACAATTCTTTATTTTTTGACTTCCAAATTATATTGAGTTTTTTATCTCTTAGACTGATTTGCCATATAGAAGTTTGGTTCTTGTGACATTATTTATCCTTTCTTGGAAAGTTTGAAATCTGCTCTCTCAAAATCTGAATTTCTTTCACTCCATCTCAAACTCCAAGAAGTTTGACTCATTAATGACTATTTATTTAAAAGATCTAGTCATTCAAATAGTTCCAAATTTATTACTATAATCTGATCCATTTTTTCATTTCATTGATAAAGATAGAAGAGATTTTATAAAATGTTTTGCTAAAAACTGGATAAAGTGTTTCATCTGAGAGTCTAGTAACCTTATCAAAAGTTTGGATTGGCATGATGTCTTAGCATTTAATGTTTTTTTTTCTAAATGCTGAACACCTTAACTGTAACAGAAATTTATAGAAGTTCACCCAAAACTGAAATTAAGCAGACTCCTTTTTCCTTTTTATTTACTTTTATTTGGACATTGAAAGATCAACTATTGCTTTTCTCTACTTTTGCAACAACTCTGTTCTTTGTGATCACTTGGGAAATTATGCAATATCTTCAATGACCCAAGCTGTTTATCTCCATGAACGACATTTTAAACACCGATATTCTCTTGATATGCCTGACAAGTATGCAAAGTCACAACATTAATGGAATCAAAATTGCAGCTGATTTGAATAAATCCATGATATGTGTAAGCATGATATAGCATATTACCAAAAATGGCTTGTATACACAAAGTAGTATAAAAGATATTATCAAGTCTATGTGCGGCTAGAAGAAAAAAGAGAGACTCATCATTTGAAAAGGATAACTGGCAGAGATCTGGATGTTTGCACTGATATCCATGAAATACTAATGAAACCAGAGACAGGCTACCAATGGGTTGAATTGACCATATTTTAAAGCTTTATGGAATTCTGTACTCGAGAATTACATAGGATAAAGAGATATCCATAGATTGGCCTATCTCAGGTCAGGCCATTGATAACTTAGGTTTGATAATGGAACAAAAGAGATGTTCATAGATCATTTAGAGATCAACAAAAGATATTCATTTAGCCCAAGGAAGGGAACATAATTCTACAATGACAGACATTGAGAAAATTCCAAGTTGATTCACCTAAGCAAAGCACCATTACCTGAATTGACATAATTTTCCACCAGTCAGGCATAAGAAGGGATTCTCAGAGCCCCTCATCATTGTTTTGTTTTTTTATACAACAGTCTAGTCTCTTAGTCACTTGAACCAACCAAGTCTTGAAGAGTCCTGCAGTACGGCTTAAATGGGAAAATATCCAAACTTGTATAGAAAGGAGAGTTTAGGACCCTGAACATACCCCACAAGATATATGTATGTATGTATATATATGCGTGTGTATGTGTGTGTGTGTATATATATATATGTATATATACATGCATATATATAATGTATATATATATATACATATATACACATATATATACACACACACATGCATGAATTATCTTCTGCACAGGTGGAGAATGGAGTAAACACGAAAATTAGATTAGGTATCTACTGAAGTTTTGCATAATTTTACAGAAAGAAACCTGAGGCTGGTAAAAGGCAATGACCTAAATGCAGACAGAATGAGAGTATTGGAACTTGTGATTAAACTAGGGCTTGATTGCTATTTTCATAAAGATCTTTATGCAAAATAGATTTTACATATGCAGGATTCTGTGTTTCCCAATTTTTTTTATTATTTCATCTACATATCATTGAGTATTTTTCCTTAAGCTTATCATTGTCCATTTTGTGTTTGAGTGTCTTGCACATTTTCTCTTGATACTAGTACACTAGAACTGTATTTGCAAATAGAGCATCTGTAGGATGCAGTTATAATGTTATCCTTATAGGATTTTCCAATACTTTCCCCTTCTTATTATTGCATTCCTACAGGGAATCTGTGAGAATCTCACTAGACTTACTGAGATAAAAGAACACAGGAAAAAAAAAGCTTCAGTTTGTTACTGTTTATTCTGAAAGACTTAGTAAACAATAGTAGCCCATAAAGACCAAATAAAGTTTTCAAGGGAGAAAAAAAAAGATAAAAACAAGGTAAGTATATACTTCTAGGGTTCGAATTTTCTCTTAAATAATCTTCAAACTGTGATTTTGAAAACAATGATTCTTTAGGCTATAATTGTTAAAGAATAGAATTTTGGATGATATTTCCATATGATGCATTCCTATAGTGACTAAGGACAGAAAAAAAGATTTGTGAAGACAAGTCCCTTTTAGTGGGAATGTAAAATGATTCCACAAAATTAATCTCCTTTCAAATTAAAAATCCAACACAAGGAAAATATTCCAAGCACATATGAGAATTTATAAGGACTTCTTGCCAAAATAAAAAAAAAAGTATATGTCAGAATCAACACAAGAAGCTAAAAGCCAGAAGTACTGAACCTGGCATCAGGGAATACACACATACACACACACCCATACAGACACATGTATAGATATAGATAGACACATGTAGTATGTACGTGTATACAAATCTATTAATTTTAAAAATTATATTTCAATATAACTGGTTTCTCTCATAATATTTTTTTCATGTATCTATAAATAGTATACTAAAAATGAGGCCTATAGGCTTTAAGAGCCTCTCGGTAGGATTTTAAACACACAAAAATCTTAAGGATCCTGATTATAGGATCATGGGAAAGGAAATATAACATTATCAACATCGATGACCATAGTCGCAATCATAATCATAAATACACACACATACCAATATATATACATACATACATATACATGTATGTATATATACATATATATAGTGTGTGTATTGATGATTATGATTAGTATGTGTGTAATTTTATATAGTGTGTGTGGTGTGTTTGTAATTTTAATGCTCTCAAAATACTTTATATTTTGTTTTATCCTCACAGCAATATTGAGACATAGGTGATATTATCATACCCAATTTAGAAATGAGCACATCAACTTGGACAGATGTTAAGTGACTTGCCCAGGGTCATCCAGCTAGTAATAATAATAAGACTAGTAATAACCATAATAAGCTAATATTTATATGGCACTTACTGCTTGCCAGGTGCTATTAAATACCTTATAATTATTATTTCACTTGATCCTCAAAACTCTGGGGAAGTAGGTGTCGTTATTATTCCCATTTTATTTATGAGCAAATGTAGACAAATATGGCTTAAGTGATTTGTAGAGGGTTACACAGTTTGTAAATGTCTGAGGAGATTGTTAACAGAAAAGTGATGCCATAAGACACAATTAAGGGGTGGGCAGAGCTACACAGAACATATACAGAAGATGAGTGGGTTGGGTGGGGAAGAATCAATTCTGTTTTGGACATATTGAATATGAGATGATTACAGAACATCTAGTTTGAAATTCGCAACCTCCAGCTGGTGTGGAGGGACTGGACCTCAGGAAAGCAATGAAAAAATGGATAAGTAGATCTGGCGATCATCTGCATGGTTACGCCAATTGAACAAATGGGAGCTGATGAGATTTAAAAGTTAAACAGCGTAGAAAGAAAAGAGATGAGAGAGAGTACGAAGGACAGCTTCTCATTTAGCAGCTTGCCCCACAAAAATCCCTGGTCCATCTAATTGTCAATCTTTCCCTATCATCCATCTCTTTTATTGCTGTCTATAAACAGCACTAGGTTTGTCCCTTCCAAAAACATTTTTAAAAAAACCCTCACTTGACCCTGCCATTTCTTCAAGCTATTATCCTATAACTCTCTTTTTCTTTTCATTGATAATATCCTACCAAAAAAAAAAACCTATCTATATCTCTACTTTCTTTCCTCTTACTAGTCAACTTCTTGAAATCTGTTTTCTAATTTTATCACTCAACTCAAACTTCTCTCTCCTAATTCACCACTGATCATCAAATCTAATGGACTCTCCAAGTCTTCATCCTTTTTTACCTCTCTGCAGCATTTTACATTGTCGAACAACCTCTCCTCATAGATACTCTCTTCTCTCTGGTTTTTCATGAGAGTTCTCTCTCCTGGTACTTGAGAAGCTCTGCTTCTGAGTCTTTTTAGTGTGTTATTATGTATATTTTGTCCCCTAACCATGAAAATAAACCAAGGCTCTCTTCTCTTCTATTCTCTTCTCCTGTCTTCTCTTTTCTTTCTTTTTATAATTTATTTAATAATTTTAGTTTTCAGCATTGATTTTCACAAGAGTTTGAATTACAAATTTTCTCCCCATTTCTACCCTCTACCCCCACTCCAACATGGCATATATTCTGATTGCCTCATTCCCCAGTCAGCCCTCCCTTCTGTCACCCCCTCCCCATCATCCCTTTTTCCCTTACCTTCTTGTATGGCAAGATACATTTCTATGCCCCATTGCCTGTATATCTTATTTCCTAGTTGCATGCAAAAACTTTTTTTTGAACATCTGCTTTTAAAGCTTTGAGTTCCAAATTCTCTCCCTTCTTCCCTCCTCACCCACCCTCCTTAAGAAGACAAGCAATTCAACATAGGCCACATGTGTATCATTATGTTAAACCCTTCCACAATACTCATGTTGTGAAAGACATTATATTTTGCCCCTTCCTATCCTATCCCCCTTTGTTCAATTTTCTCTCTTGATCCTGTCCCTTTTCAAAAGTATTTGCTTTTGTTTACTTCTTCCCCCTATCTGCCCTCCCTCCTATTATCCCCCTTTTTTATCTCCTTCCTCCTTCTTTCATGTGGGGTAAGATACCCAACTGAGTGTGTATGTTATATCCTCCTCAGGTCAAATACAATGAGAGCAAGATTCACTCATTCCCCCTCACCTGCCCACTCTTCCCTTCCTACCAAACTGCTTTTTCTTGCCACTTTTATGCAAGATAATTTACCCCATTCTATCTCTCCCTTTCTCCCTCTCTCAATATATTCCTCTCTCATCTCTTAATTTGATTTTATGTTTTCAGATACCATTCCTTCATATTCAACTCACTCTGTGTCCTCTGTCTATATATATGTATGTATACATATATATATGTGTGTGTGTGT
>CM053626.1:85799300-85814674 GCA_028646595.1 Phalanger gymnotis
AAATGAGAGATTCCAAAGACTTAAAGAGTGCTGAGAAGCCTAATATTTGAATTTCATGAATATAGTAATCCCTTCCACATTGCAACTTTCCCCATTGAGGTTAGATATATTTTGTGTTGGCATAATTAAATGGGAATTTGGGAGAGTTCTGAGGAAACTGCAGATGACATGCAAAGGCTAGCCAGTGACAAAAATTTTAGAAACCCCAAAATGCATAAAATGTATGTATTGTATTGTATAACATCAACAAAAATATTATCATAAGATATTGTAAATACCCTATAAAAAGAAAGAAAAAATCAAATTTCTTCCCTGGTATGCAGGGAGGGCCAAAAACTTTTACACGGATTTTCCAGATCTCAAGGACTCCTTGCCCATAAACCTTGAGATGTAGAAGGAATAATTGTACTTCCTTCAAGAAGAGAGCCAAAATCATTGAAAATACCAAGGACCATAGATTAAAAATGGGCATATTGGCCACTTAATTAAGCAAATAGACTTTTTTGGATCTTTTTAAACTCCTTAGACTGGAAATTTTAAATTAATGTGCAAAAAATTCTAAATAGGCAACAACCAATGAACTAATATCAGATAAGGCTATTTCCTAATCCCTAATTTGCTCATTATGCAGCCCCTTCAGGGATGTTCTAGAACAAATTTGAAATTATAAATTGTGCACTTTTACATTTTGGAAATCAGCAAATTCTACAATGGATTTATTATTTTGTTGATTTCTTGACTTGAGAAAGTGATTGGGAAAATGGTAAGAATGAAGATTAAATTTAAAAGTTATTATGTGGAATTCTCCTCCCTCCCCTAGAGCTGATTGTTAAATATAAACACTTACCAGCACACCATTGATTTCTTCCCCTTTCAACCAAAGGCATTGGCCAGGAAGCATAACCTGATCCACAGATTTGTGCTCCAGAATCTATTCAGCAAATAACCTTGTTCTTGTATTCTCTGCTAGAACTCTCTCTCCTTGTACTCCCCTCACGGTACTGTGGCGACAAGCATAAGACCAGAGCTCTGCCCACCCATCAGGCTTTCCTGAGAAGGAAGAGGTGGTACAAGAAAGGAGACCCATGTTCTGCTAGTAGGGTGGGCAGATAAAGTCATTATTTTAGAAGCAGTCATCTTTTTGTTGTCAGATCATTGGCCAGCTACATAGGACAGTGCCTGGGCCTGGGGTCCAGAAAGCACATCTTTCTGAATTCAAATCTGGCCTCATATTCTTAATAGCTGCTATACCCTGGACAAATCACTTAACCTTGTTTGTATCAGTTATTGTTGTACAGTCGTTCAATCATGTCTAACTCTTTTTGATTCCAGGGGCCATAGCATAACAGGCCCTTCTATCCTCCTCTATCTCCCGAAGTCTGTCCAAGTTCATGTTCATGTTTTATATGACACTGTCTATCCATTTTATCTTTTGCTATTCTTTTCTCCTTTTGCCTTCTGTCTTTCCCAACATCATTGTGTTTTCCAGTGAGTCCCATCTTCTCATTATGTAGCCAAAGTATTTAAGCTTCAGTTTCAGTATTTGACCTTGTTAATTGAGTGTGAGTTAAATGAAGTATTGACTGATTTGATATCCTTTTGTAAAAGAAATTCTCAAATGTCTTCTCCAGTACCACAATTCAAAAGTGACAATTTTATGGTGCTCAGCTTTCCTTATAGTACTGTAAAAAAAAAAAAACAAAACAAAACCAACAAATGAAAAAAAAAATATAGCTTTGACTATATGGACTATTGCTGGCAGGGTTCTGTCTTTGCCCTTTAGTATGCTGTCCAGATTTGCTATAGCTTTTCTTCCAAAAGACAGGTTTCTTTTAATTTCATGCCTGTAGTTGCCATCTGCAGTGATCTTTAAGCCCAAGAATATAAAATCTGAGCCTGCTTCCATTTCTTTTATTTCCCCAATGAAACATTTTAAGTTTTTTCCACTTTATAATATTTTTTCCAATTACATGTAAAGATAGTTTTCAACTTTTGCTTTTACAAGATTTTGAGTTCCAATTTTTTTCTCCCTCCTGTTTTTTCTCCCTCCCCAAGATAGTATGCAATCTGATATAAGCTATACATGTACAGGACTATTAGATATATTTCCACATTAGTCATGCTGTGAAGGAAGAATTAGAACAAAAGGGAAAAACCATGAGAAAGAAAAAAAAAAGAGAAAATAATATGCTTTGGTCTGCATTCAGACTCCATGGTTCTTTCTCTAGACATGGATAGCATTTTACATCATGAGTCTTTTGGAATTGTCTTAGATTTTCTATTGTTAAGAAGACAGGTCTCTCAAAGTTGGTCATAGCTCAGTGTTGCTATTACTGTATGCAATATTCTTTTGGTTATGCTCATTTCACTCAACATCAGTTCATGTAAGTCTTTTCAGTTTTTTCTGAAATCCACCTGCTCATCATTTCTTATAGGGCAACAGTATTCCGTTACATTCATATACCACTTGTTCAGCCATTCCCCATTTAATGGGCATTCCCTCAGTTTCCAATTCTTTGCAACCACCAAAAGAGTTGCTAAAATATTTTTGGAAATGTTTATTATGAATTCTTTGGGATTTTAACAACAATATTGCTAGCAGCTGCTGTGGCTGCAAAAGGCCAATAGCACCAGCACACAGAAGGGCTGGCAGCACAGGTTCTTTGATCTGCTTTTCTAAAGAAAGAAACTTTAAGGAGTTAACAGTGTTACTTTAATTAAACATACATATACCATTCACTTAGTTCAATGGGAAAAGCCAGCACATTGAACTTCAGAGAGAAGACAAAGAGAAATTACAAATAGAATCAATATGAACAGATCAACATTTCTGTCTAACCAAATCACAATATGCATTGTTACCAGAGAAGCACCAACATCTGGCTTTTCCAAAGCTGGGAGGCTCTTAACAATGGCTACCCAGAGGCTCATCTGATCAAATCACAAAACACTCTCCTAGTGAATAAGAGCCCCAAACAAAATGCTAACCTCTGAGTTTACATACCCTGTTCAGGGTCAAAAGGCATCACAACCAATCACAATAAAACCATGTGATGCTTCCTCAGGCATTACAACCATGCGACTCAAACCTATGCGAACTAGGCTTTCTTGTTTCTTAAGCAGGTCATCAAAGACTCCCAATTTAATCAAAGAAACAAAGGCCAGACTCATCAAAGGCACTTGATTACAACAATGCTTCAAAAAAGAAAACAGTAAAAAAGTCCCACCTTAATTACCATAACAGGCGTGTATAGTCCTAGCAGTGGTATAGCTGGATGAAAAGACAGACTACGTTCTATTATCTTCTCCCTCTATTTGCAGGGAAGTGATGGGACTAGTCGCCAACATTTTCAGGTTTTTTTTTTAATGTTAAGCTTTAAGTCAGCTTTTACACTCTCTTATTTTGTCCTCATCAAGAGTTTTCTTAATTCCTTTTCATTTTCTGCCATCCAAGTGGTATCACCTGTATATTTAATATTGTTAGTACTTCTCCCAGGAACCTTAACTCTGGCTTTTGATTCATCCAGCCTGGTATTTCACATGATGGAGTCTTCATATAAGTTAAATAAATAAGGTGACAATATACATCTTTGTCATACTCCTTTTACAATCTTAAATCAATCTTAAATCAGCTGTTCCATGTGCAGTTCTAACTGTTGCTTCTTGGCTTCTTGGCTTCTTTGGTTTCTTAGGAAACAAGTAAGATGATCTGGTACTCTTTTCTCTTTAAGAACTTGCCCATTTTTGTTATGATCCACACAGTCAAAGGCTTTAGTGTAATCAATGTAGCAGAAGTAGATTCTTTTTATTTCCCTAGGACTCCTTTGCTTCCTTTACAATCCAGCAAATTTTGGGATTTGGTCTTTAGTTCTTCTGCCTTTTTGAAAACCAACCCGCTCTTCTGATAATACTAGATTCACATATTGCTGAGGCCTAGCTTACAGTATCTTAAGCATAACCTTGCTGGCATGTGAAATGAGCACAGTTGCTCGGTAACATGAATATTACTTATCACTGATTAGGATGTAAGCTGATCTTTTCCAATCCAGTTGGCACTGTTGAGTTTTCCGAATTTGCTGGCGCATTGAGTACAGCACTTTAACAGCATCGTCTTTCAGAGTTTTAAATAGCTCAATGAAATTGCATCACCTTCACTGCATTATTATTGTTAGCAAAGCTTAGCTCAGTTTCTCATCTGTAAAATATTGTGGAGACACTCCAGTATCTTTGCCAAGAAAACCTCAGATAGGGATATGAAGAGTTGGACACAACTGAAATGACTGAACAAAAAGAAGTCAGATCATCCATCAGATAGAGAAAAGTTTAAAGTAAATATCAAATTAGAAAAATGGGTACATAAAGAAGATGAGACATTGCATTCAATTATAACAATTTAACCTCTACATTGATAGAAGAGCTATTAATTTATTTAAATGTAAAATGTATAAAAGACATTAAATATCATGATTTCTTAAAGACATTTCAAAAATACAAAGCCTAAACTATGACAAAGAGGTTAAAGGGGCTCAAAAAATATTCCCACAAGGCACTTTACTTCCTTGCCAATCAGGAATATCTAATAGGCAAGGGTAATACCACTTTAGAATACAAGTTAATTTCCTTTCTGAAAGAGGATGAGAATGATGAATGAGTAATATTTTCTTATAAAACAGTAAAAAGCAGGTTAGGAACAAAAATATGTCTTCAGAAAGTTGTCATTATAGAGAACTAATCCAGAATCTATGAGCCAAAATCCTTGGGGAGGTGTTACATTTCTGCAAGGAGCTTGTGAATATATATTCAATGCCACAAATAAGTTTACATACCTTCTACCTAGAGAAAACAATAATAAGGAAATGTCTTCAGTATGAAACAAAGGATGAATTGGCCTGTAGGGTTCAATGTTTGATCTTAATGTGATCATGCCAGTGAGCATGCACCTAAAGCTCTCCTGGAAACTTCTGGGGACTCCAGTCGTGAAGATTCAAAATTTGGGAAGATGATAAATGTCCTTGCTTATTTTGGCCATGTGATGGCTCCCTGCTGAAACACTTGGTGTTAAGAGATAGAGGCAGACAGTTAGAGACAGTGATAGATGCGGAACCAATTCTGCAAATATAAAGTGTGCTGAGTCCAAAATATGCAGAAGACAGAAATCTGCAAAATAGAGCTAACACAGTTGATGTGAAAGTTAGGATCCAAAATAATCCTGAGAAGAGAGAGAATTGGGTTGAATCTAATAAGATAAAATTGAATAGAGATAAATAAATCAACTTCAAAAGCATAAGATGAAGGAGGCATGTATATGCAGCAGTTATTCTGAGAAAGATCTTGATGTTAAATTGGACTGTGAGTTCACTTGATGCAGCAGACACAAAAGCTAATATGATCTTGGGCTGCATAAAGATGAGAATCACTTCTAGGAATAGGAAAGTGATTGTCTCAATACACTCAGGTCTAAAAGGGAAAATAATATTGAGTTATGGTCACAATGGCTTATGAAAGCTAGTGATTAGCTGGAGAATGTCCAGAGAGGGATAACAAAAAAGGTAAAGTTACTTGAGTCCATGTCATATGAGGATCAGTTAAAGGAACCATAGTTCCTTTATATATCCATATCTTTATATCTTTATCTATACTTTATTGATTTAAGATTGGAAAAGGAGTATGATGTATATTGTCACCTTATTCATTTATCTTATAGGAAGACTCTATCACATGAAATGCCAGGCTGGATGAATCAAAAGCCAGAATTAAGGTTACTGGGAGAAATACCAACAAAATCAAATATACAGGTGATACTACTTGAATGGTAGAAAGTGAAAAGGCAATAAGAAAACTCATGATAAGGGTATCTATATCAATGTCTTTATGTATCAATATCAAAGATATAGAGGAAATGAACAATATTAATGTGGACCTTACACTTCTTGAAAGTTTAAGAGTAGACATATTGTATGTGGTCCTAGAGGGAGGAACTATGAAGAATGAATGGTTAAATGTTGCAAAGAAACAAATTTAGATATGTTGTCAATAAAACTTTCCTAATAATTAGAGTTGTACAAAAGTGGAATGACCTGCCTTGATTGGTTCTAGATTCCTCAACCATGGAGGTCTTCAAGCAGAAGCTGGTGACTACTTGGTGGGTTTGTTATAATGGAGATTTCTTTTGTTACAGGCTTGGACTAAATGGGTACTTAAAGTTCCTTCCAACTCAAATCCTACAAGTAGGAGTAGTAGATTGGAAGGTATTTGTAGTGGTAATCAGGGTGGGGCATTTTGCTGTTCTTCTCTTAAGTGCCTTTAATGATTCTGGCCTTTGTTTGAATGGGGCTGGTAAAGTGGGATCTTGTCTTGGAATGTTTCTCAGCATTAAGACAATTGGGAGTCATTGGTTGTAAATGATGTGTTACTGGTTATTGGAGCTTTACCACGTTGACTTCTCATACTCTAAATGGTAACCCTCAAGTGCCCCAGGGCGCTGAGACAGGTATATAAGATCCAAGGCTGGCATTTGACTTTTGGAGGTATACTCATTGGATGACTAGACTCTGGGCAAGCCATGGAACCTGCCCCAATCTCCCAGCTTTGATAACCCAGACAGATATTAGTGCTTCTCTGGTAACAATGAATTGTGATTTGGATCAGACAAAGTCTGTCTGTTGATGTTTGTAATTTCTGTTTTGTATTTGCCCTGAAGTTCAGAGGGCTGATCTTTTCCCCCTGAACTAAGTGAATGATATATGTATGTTTGATTAAACTGAAATTGTTAACCCCATGAAGTTGCTTTCCTTAGAAAAGCAGATCAAAGAACCTGTGTTAGCAGCTCTTGTAGCTGGTCTTGTGTTGGGTCTTATACTCCTACTGCAGCTGCTAGCCACATTGTTGCTACAATATTAAATTAAGGAATCTTGATGATTTAGAATTAGAGAAACTGAGTTTGGAATACATTTTTGGTTCTCATTACCTGTGTGCCTTTAGACAACTCATGATGCATCTCTCTTAGTCTTAGTCTCTCTGAGTCTTAAGTTTTTCTTATCTGTAACATGAGAAAATTGGACTACATAATTTCTAAAGGACTTCGTAATTATATGATTTTAAGATATATTTCTGTGAATCAAAGAATAACTATATTTTTATAAGAACCTAAATTATATATAAAGCAAATGCAATAGAAAAATGTATAGTAGGCATAAGTATGCTACAGTAAATTATCAATACTGACTCTTGCATAAGAAATATTGTACAATATGATCCAAAAAGTGGCTGACTAGTCATTCAGTGAGTTAAGAGAGGAAATGAACAATATTAATGTGGCCCTAATACTTCTTGGATAATAGAGGAAAGAATTCTTCTGTGCTTAGTGGCTAGTGGGAGGGGATTGATGATCATGATGACAATGATCATTATAGTAACAATAGTACTAAATAGCCTTGATATAGTGCTTATAAACATTTTATAAATATTATTTAATTTTGTCCTTACACCAACATTGCAAGGTAGGTACTATTATTATCCCCATTTTACAGATGAGAAAATTAAGCCAGGCAGGGGTTAAGTGACTTATTTGGGTCACACAACTGGACCAGAGACCAGTATTCCATCTACTCCATCATATAGATGATGACAAGATGGGGACAAAAATTAAATGAGAAAGCTTGGAGACTTTGCAGTCTGCCTCAGTAGAGAGAATTCCCACAATGCTAGAATAACTAATCTGTTAAAATATCAAAGCATATATTTAGCATTTTGCTAGTCTTCACATATTTTAGAGTGAAGTTTCCCTAAGCTTACTGTATACTGGATAAATCAAACCTATCCTGGATGTGTTTATGTATACATTTGTTGGGAAAATGCCGACATAATGAAATTATTGAAGCATGCATCTTAAGGCAGAAAAATTACTACAATATTGATAGTTTTAGGTCATTGGAGACTTAGTTAAATCTGATGGATTAGTAGTGAAACATTCATAAGCTAAGCATGAGTATATGTCGTTTGCTGTTTATGAGAATCATTAGTTGATCAGTTAACAAAACTGTATTCTTATCACTGAAATACCATTTGGATATAACTTTGCTATTTCCTAATCAGGTACTTTGCTTCTTAGTGACTCAAAACACATCATTTCAGAAAGATCTAAAATATTAAATGACCCAACAGCTTGCTTGGAAAAGACATAAAAGTAATGAAAGTCTATTGTGGTTCATTTTATTAAAAGCAGATGAATAAAATGAGAATAACTTTAATCAGTTTGACTATTGAGGTTACTACCACACATCTGTACTTTATGTAAATCCTGCAGGAAATAGCTATAGCCAATGTTAAGCCTGAATTATGTAGAAGTATATCTAGTCACATTTCATTAAGGGCAAAGAATTGTCAAAAGAAATGTACAGTGTTCTGGAGTACTCTGCTTAATACCAATGTCTAATAAGTGGTAAAATTAGAACATAAATTATGTATATTATATAAAGTTACAAAACAGAACAGGGAATTGATAAGCATGAAATGAGATTGAGGGAACAGTGTGATTTTTACCAGCTTAATCTTACCTATTAAAACCACACATTCAGTTTGAAAATAGGAATGTCTTATAATAGGGTACTTTTAGGTTCTAGGACTGATAAAAAAGGAACATCTAGGCAGGTGTTCTACATTTCACGTGGTCTCCAGGGCTCCTCTGGATGTGAATACCTTTCACTTACACATGTTCCAAGTGTCTTCTGAATTTGATTTTTTTTTTTTTTGCTTTGAGAAGAAAAGCATCATGAAATAGTATATAGAGTGGTTAGAGTGGTGGATTTAGATTTGGCAGGACCCGAGTTCATCTTCTGCTTTCGACACCATGGAGAAGTCACATCACGTCTCTGACTCTCAGGTTTCTCCCTGTAATATGAATTTGGTAATATATGTAGTCTGATTCAGAGGCTAGCTGTGAAACTGTAATGTGATAAAATTAGCAAAGCATTTCCCAAACTTTAAGGCCTATATGAATCATAATTATTGTTTGTTTTATTTGTTTCTAATTAAAAGATCATCCCCTTGCTGGAAAAAAAAAAACTGGACAAAATTAAATAGTTACTCGTTCTATTTTCTCTATTTTATCTGTTAATACTGCTTAGGTTTCTCCCAAGCAATCTTTGAGCATTTATGTAACTTTTCCAGTAGTGTATTCTACCACATACTTCTAGAGGGTTCTTCCAAGAAAAGAGAAGTATATTTGCTTGATAAAAGTTCATGTTGAAAGAACGCACAGGACATCAAGGATCTGAAAGAAGGACTCACAACTCAGGAAGGTTGAATGGATATAACCCCCTGTAGCCAACTCAGTCCCACTGGGCAAGCATGTGAGGACAGAATAGGCAGTAGAATGAATACATTCTAGTTGAAGGTCTTAAATGGTGTGACTAAACTTTTGTGGACTAGGGCAGGGAACAGGATTGGTCTATACTAATATGGACCAATCAGTAAGGTACTCAGACCACAAATAGGGAATGTCAAAATAATGAAAAAATGTGACATAAATTGCCTCTTGGGAAATTGCAGAATGCCTTTAATGATACCACATCTCTTCTGTTTTGGAGACTTGTCTTTTAAAACTAGCATTGCTGCAGTGCTCTGAGACATGGAACACAATAGTTCCTAAAATAAAATAAGATGAATATTACACAGAGACAAGTGGAGTAATAAGTGATTGTTGTGAAGAGGAAGTAACATGAAGGTCTCCAATACTTTGGGTAGATCCTCTACTGTAAAGTTATGGGAGGAAATGGACAATAAGAATTGTACAGTATGGGCTGTGCATTCATGGGCTGCAGTCTGAATCATTGAGGAAATACCTAGGTTGATGCAATCACAGACCCATTTATGTATTTTAAAAAATTATTTGGTTTTATTGTTGTTTTTGTTTGGAAGTTTTACACATAGAGGCAGAGTCTGAACCTTCCAAAAGTGTCATGTAATTATTCTGATAAAGCAACCTATGCTAATCAAAAAAGAGGTAGCCTGAGGTTGAGGACAGAGAATCAGCCTCAGAGCAAGGACAATGGGCATTAGAGTCCTTCTCAGAAGCATAGGGGCTAGGTGACTAAAGGGCAATGATTATAAGAAGAATTACTAATATTTTATTTTTATGTGACCTTCATTTTTTAATATATCCCTTATCTGTCTTCTATTCAGAATATATTCTAACAAAAAAGAAAAATTTTAAAAGAAAAAAGTGGCAAAGCCAAACAAAACATTTACCAAATCCAAGAGTAAGATCAAAATTCTGCATGCCTACTTCTCTGACTCTGCAAAGAAAAGAGGTTCATTTTCTGACTTCTTCTTCAGGGCCAAACTCTGTTCCTATCAATACACAGAATTCAGTGTTCTTTTCTGCTTTTAATTCAGTATATTGTTTTCCTGGACCTGTTCTCTTCACTCTGAGTTCACCTGATCATTTCCATGTTTCTCTCAATTCTTTATATTTCTTAATTCTTTTGTTCTATTATATACTTTTACACAATTATTAATCTACCTTCTGTGTAGTTATTTACTACCACAATAAGTGATGTTATAGATATTTTGGTGTGCATGGGACATTTCTGTCTGTGTTTGGCCTCCTTAATATATGTCTAGCATAGTAGGATCTTTGAGTGTAAGAGTATTGACATTTTAATCACTTAGCATATTTCTAAATAGAGTGATAGGATGTTTGAAACAATCCATGGCTGCACTGCATACTCACAGTTACACATTTGATATTATTTAAAGCATCTCATTTCTGTTTTTTTTTTGACATGGAACTGAAAGATCACCTTTACCTAGGATAAGAAGCATACTGATACACATACTCAACACACACATACACACACACACACATAAATGGTGATAACCAATAAAGTCTTGGCATCCATAAAAGCTAGACAGAGACAATTATCTCAACTATTTCTTAATAAGGAGTGGGAAAATTCTAGTAAATGTAGAAGTAAAAATGAAGTATAAGGAAAAATGCAAACTTTAAATACTTTAGTGATACAAAGTAGTATTCAACAGAGAACACTGATACTAATAAATATTGAATTGAAACAGATATTTTGTGTGGAGGTAATATCATTCATCTAAATAAATAAAGGCATTTTATTTATAGCATTTGTTATATACAATTTCTTTACTCAGCTGCTTCATTTCTGATTGCCATTTTATAGATGTTATTCAATGGAAAATATTCTAAGTCTCATTTCATAGGTAATGAAATAGAGATGTGAGAGGAAATAAAATGCTCAAGGTCACAGGCTTTGCCACTTGTGAAAACAAGAAAACACATATCTAATGACTCTCAAAACATTACATTATAGTAATAAGCATTCGTATTTCATGTTAATAATTTTAATTTAATCAATGCTAATTAAAATTTTTAGATAGAGAATACATTTACCAGTCTTTGATAATGCCATTCTGAACTTCATGAAGATGGAAGAAGGTAACACATTCTACCCCCAGAAAGAGTAGAGGAGACATCAGTGCCACTCTTGAAGTTTCTCTGTACTCATCAGGTCTCCAGCATCCTTGTGAGAAAAGTAAGTCAGCTTTGGAAGCCAGCAATCTGTCAAGGATTCTGGGAGAATTCTGGTGAATCTAAGAGAGCTGGCAAACCTATTGCATACTAAGTGTTAGTTGAAGTTATTGTCTGAAAATTATTTCTGAATTATTAATGAATTAATGAAATAAAACAAAATTCCTGGAAGCCCTAAGGGTTTCTGGGAAGCATATGTGAATTTAAAGGGAAAGGAATATTCCATCTTCTGGGAAAGTCCAATTTCTGCTACAAGAAAGTCTTTAATGAAGCCACAATTGGACCAATTAGCAGGCTTTGAACACCAATCATGCTATATATACACAAAATTCTTTATGTTTTTTTTTTAAACTTGTGCTCACTGGTAATGAACTAGCCTCTCTCCTTTCTTTTAAAATATTTTTGTTTATTTCCTGTTCTAGCTCTTGCTTTTATGTATATTTTCTTCTGGCCAACTGACACACAGTGACAGTGAGCAGAATCTTGTGGTTAGCCTCCTTGTGGGAGCAAAAGGTAGAAGTAAATTTGATTAAGATAGGTCAGATTTAAAATATCTGCACTCCTAGTTTTTTATAGTCAAATAAAATTCTGAATTCACAACCGATCAGTTGTTGCTATGCACCAGAAACTTCTGCACTTTAAAGTGGTTATCTCTTAAGGCTGATTTCTCTCTTTGTTATATGGTATTTCCTATCTTGTGAGAAGATTTAATTAGTTAATTCCACAGTTTTCTAGTTATATTCCCATTGTTAATGTCATCCAGAGGCTGGAAGGATTGTTTCCCTTTGTTTTAATAGTGAGCTCTCTTTTTATCTACTGGGGATATCAGCATATTTCATAAATAGTCTTTAGGTCTCTAGTCTCTCAAAAGACTTAATGCACATGTTCAACACTAGAGTTGAATATATTTTCACACATATTTGATTTGCTTCCCAAAACATTCTTGAGAAATACTCAGGTAATTAATTAATATTTTCATTTTACAGATGAGGAAATTTGAGAGTTTAAGTGACTTTCCCAAGGTCATCCAATTAGTAAGTGGCATCGATAGTGAGGACTTAATTTCAAGCATGCTCGCTCAAAGTTCAGTGGTCTTTCCACATAGCACTGTCTACCTACAGTACTTTTTCTCTTTTCTGAGCCATAGTAAGCTTAGTAAGATAAAGTTTTAAAAATGGGATTTTTCTCATTACACCTAATAGTATGTGAATTACTACTAGGTAAATTTTACATCATTGACCTTTACACCATCCATAGTTAGTCAGATACATGTGTTCTTAAGACAAAAATGTCAACTACTTTTTTTTTTCTGATTTTAGAATGAAATCATCGTCTTCTTTGAACCTACATACCCCATATATATATGATATAGAGATTCCATCCTATTATATCTATAAATGTGATAGAGGCCCATTCTGTTTACTTGCCTATGAATTTTTCGACCAAGCATTTATCAAGTTCTTACTATGTTAAAGGCACTACGATATGATGTAAAACTATAAATAAAAATCCGAAAAAGAAAAATAAACCTGCCTTTGAGGAACCTGCTTTTAGTCTGGTAAAACAAAACAAAATAAAAATCTGTCTATATTTAAGTAAATGCAAAATAAAGCAAGGCACTTTGGGAGGGGGGAGTTACTGTAAACTGCATAAATCAGGAAAGGCTTCGTGTAAAAGGCCATGTTGGGGGCAGCTAAGTTGATGCAATGGATAGAGCACTGACCTTGGAGTCAAGAGGGCCTGAGTTCAAATCTGGCCCTAGATACTAAATGTGTGGTCCTGGGCAAGTAACTTAAGCCCAATTGCTTCAAAAAAACACCTTAACCTCCCTACTCCCCCCAAAAGGTAATGTTAAGATCTGAAGGAAACCAAAGATTCTAAGAGTCAGAAGTAAGCAAAGAATATTTTCCCATACGAGATAAAGACTGTTTAGAAAGGCGAAGAGGTGGGAAATGGTATATCCTACATTAAAAATATGAAGCCAACCGTATTAAATGAACTTCAACATGTACAGTATAATTGATCTGCTGATGGGTTAGAAAGAGATTGAAATTCCAAACAAAGAGTTTGCATTTATTCCTATAGATCATAGATTCCCATAGATTGCTGTAGATGCTGGAGCTTTTGGAGCAAAGGAATGATTTCTTTAAACCTGTGCTTCAGGAGTATCAGTTTGGCAGTTACATGGATGCTAGATTGGAGAGAATATATAAGGGAAGGCCTGAAAATAAAGATACAATTGCGTCCATCCAGGAGAGAAACAATAAGTTGCTCATTTAGGGTAGTGGTACTTTGAGTAGAAAGAAAGGCATGGGTGTAAAAAACATTTTGGAAGGGGGAACTACTGTCAGCTGGGTAAATTAACAAATCTGGCAAGAGATTAGGCAAATTAGGGAGGAGGAGGAGAGGAAGAAACCTAGATTGCATGTCTGGGTGATTGAAAAACTACCCTTAATAGGAACTGGAAATTTAAGAGGAAGAGAATGTTTGAGGGGAAAGAATATAAGTTCTGTTTTGGATGCATTAAGTTTGAAATGCCTACAAAATATAGAGTGAGAAATGTCAAACGGGCAATTAGAGATGTACAATTGAAATTTAAGAGAAAGGCTAGAACCAGATGTATAGATCCGGCAGGCATCTCTATAAATCTGATAATTAAACCCTTGGGAGATGATGAGATTGCAAGAAAGATTGTAGAAAGAAAAGAGAAAGGGGGGCAAGGCAGAGCCAAGATGGTGGCTGGAAAGCAGGGACTGGCCTAAAGCTCTCCCCCAGGACTCTCCAAACACCTATAAAAATGGCTCTGAACAAATTCTAGAAGTGCAGAACCCACAAAATATTAGAGGGAAGCAGGGCTCCAGCCCAGGACATCCTGGATGGTAGCTGGATAAGGTGTATCGCACTGAGCTGGGAGTGGAGTGGAGCAAAGGCCAGTATGGGCTGTGCCTAGACCAACCAGACCAGGAGCCAGGCGGAACAGGCCCTAGCACCCTGAATCAGTGAGCTGTGGCAGTTACAAGACTTCTCAACCCACAAACACCAAAGACAATAGAGAAGGTTAGGAGGAAAAGCTGCAGGGAGTGAAAGGAGTTCAAAGTTCAGCCACCACCCCGGGGATAGTGGGGGTGGTGGAGCTCTGAGGACTACAGTTGCAGTTACTTCAGGCCCCAGGCCCACCTGGTGGGAGGAATTTAGTGGCAGATCTCAGCTGGAGTGCAGAGCCTGCTCAGATCTGAATCATGGTTGGCGGTTCTTGGGGGAGGAGGATCGCTGGTGTGGCAGAGCTTGCTGTGTAGAAAAAGCTCTGAAAACAAGAGTGCAGCCCCTCAAGCTTGGGACAAAGTACTCTCTACTCTAAAAGCAGTCATACTCCAACAAAAAACTCAAGGGTCAAGTACTTGGCTGGGAAGATGGCTAGGAAGTAAAAACAGATTCAGATTCAGACTCAGACTTTGGATTTTTTCTTTGGTGACAAAGAAGACCAAAACATACAGCGATAAAAAGTCAACAAAGTCAAAGAGCCTACATCAAAAACCTCCAAGAAAAACACGAACTGGTCTCAGGCCATAGAAGAACTCAAAAAAGATTTGGAAAAGCAAGTTAGAGAACTAGAGGAAAAATTGGGAAGAGAAATGAGAGTGATGTGAGAAAACCAGGAAAAACAAGTCAATGACTTGCTAAAGGAGACTCCCCCAAAATACTGAAGAAAATAACACCTTAAAAATATGCCAACCCAAATGACAAAAGAGCTCCAAAAAGCCAATGAGCATTAGAATGCCTTGAAAGGCAGAATTAGTCAAATGGAAAAGGAGGT
>CM053626.1:85815174-85836170 GCA_028646595.1 Phalanger gymnotis
AAAAAAAAAGATAAATTTTTATTTCCATTCACTTTTCTTCAAAGGTCTACAAATCTAACTTTTCTAAAATTTTATGCATTTCTTTAACTTCTTTCTTCTTTATTTTTTAATTAGATTTATCTAACTCTGAGATAGCAAAGTTGAAGTACCTTACTTGTACAGTTTTATTGTTTATTTCCTCCTTTAACTCACTAACCTTTCCTTTAAAAATTTAGATGCTATATCATTTGGTGCGTAAGTACTTCATTGTCTATGGCAACTATTATCATAAAGTATTTTCCCTGCTTATCTCTTTTAATTAGAAACTTTTTTCTATTTTACTTTTGCTGAGATCATGATGACTACCCCTCCTTTTTTTTTACTTCAGTTGAAGCATTATAGATTGTATTCCAGCCTCTTATTTTTACTATGCATATGTCTTTCTATTTCAAGTGTTTCTTCTAAACAATATATTGCCAGATTCTACTTTTAATCCATTTTGATATCTGCTTCAATTGTATGAGTGAATTCATCCCATTCACATTCATAGTTATGATCACTAATTGTGTATTTTCCTGTATCCTAACTTTCTTCTCTCCTTTCCTCCCTCTCCTCCTCCTCCTCCTCTCTCTCTCCATCTCTCTCTCTCTCTCTCTCTCTCTCTCTCTCTCTCTCTCTTTCTCTCTCTCTCTCTCTCTCTCTCTCTCTCTCTCTCTCTCCTTTTCCCCCTCACCTTGCCATACCAGATATTAAACTGTACTATAAATCAGCAGTCATCAAAACTACTTGGTCCTGGCTAAGAAACAGAGTAGTGGATCAGTGGGATAGGTTAGGTACACAAGACACAGAAGTCAACGACTATGGCAATGCACTCTTTGATAAACCCAAAGAATCCAGCTTCTGGGCTAGGAATCTACTATTTCACAAAAACTGCCAAGAAAATTGGAAAATAATAGGACAGAAACTGGGCATAGACCAATATCTTACTCCATATACCAAAATAAAGTCAAAATGGGTTCATGATTTAGAAATAAATGCTGATACTATAAGCAATTTAGGAGAGCAAGGAATAGTTTACCTATCAGATATATGGGAAAGGAAAGAATTAACGACACAACAAAAGACAGAGAGCATTACAAAATGCAAAATGGATAATTTTGATTATGTCAAAGTGAAAAGTTTTTGTATAAAAAAGCCAATGCAACAAAGATTAGGAGGAAAGCAGAAAATTGGGAGAAAATCTTTGCAACCAGTGTCTCTGATAAAGGCCTCATTCTAAAACTGAGCCAAATTTACAGGAATACAAGTCATTCCCCAATTGAGAAATGGTCAAAAGATATGAACAGGCAGTTTTTAGAGGAAGAAATGAAAGATATCTCTAGGCATATAAAAAAATGTTCTAAATCACTATCAATTAGAGAAATGCAAATCAAAACAACTCTTAGGTACAACATCTCTCCTGTCAGACTGGCTAACATGACAAAACAGGAAAATGATAATGCTGTTGAGGATGTGAGAAAATCGGAACACTGCTATACTGTTGGTGGGGTTGTGAACAGATACAGCCATTCTGTAGAGCAATTTGGAACTATGGCCAAAAGGTTATAAAAATGTTCGTGCCCTCTGACCCAGCAATACCACTTCTAGGGCTGTATCCCAAAGAGGTCACATAAGTGGGAAAAGGACCCATATGTACAAAAATATTTATAGCAGCTCTTTTTGTGATGGCAAAGAACTGGAAATCAAGGGGATGCCTATCAATTGGGGAATGGTTAAATAAGTTGTGATTTAGGAATGTAATGGAATACTATTGTTCTATAAGAAATGGGGAAGATACAGACTCCATAATAACCTGGAAAGAACTGCATCATATGATGCTGAGTGAGCGGAGCAGAACCAGGACAACATTGTACACAACCACAGATATATTGATTCTGTAATGACTAACTTCGATAAACTTGACTCTTCTCAGAAATACAAGGTTCAAAGGCAACTCTAAAGGACTCATGATGGAAAGAGCTATCAACATCCGAAGAAAGAAATATGGAGTCTGAATGCAGATTGAGGCAAATTATTTGCTCTCTTTTTTCTTTTTTTTTCCTCTTTTTTTTGTTTTGTTTCTTCTTTCTCATGATTGCTCCCATTGGTCATAATTCTTCTTTACAACTTGACTATTGTGTAAATAAGTTTATGCAAAGGTATATATAGAAGATATATCAGGTACTATGCCTTCTTGGGGGAAAGGGGGAAGGGGAAGGAGGGGAAAAAAATCTGGAACTCAAAAACATGAAAAACTGAGTATTGTAAACTAAAAATAAAAAATCTTAATTAAAAAAAGCCTGGTTTTCTTCTGACCATTGCCTCCTTTAATCTGCTCTCCCTTCTATCAGCCTCCCAACCCTTTTCCATTCCCCCTTACTTCCCTGTAACGTATGATAAGTTTCTGTAACCAACTGATTGTATAGGCTATTCTCTCTTTAAGCCAATTCTAATAAGAGTAAGGTTCAATAGTTATCTCTAGCCTCCATCTTCCCCTCAACTGTGAATGTTCTTTCTTTTGCAGTTCTTTTATGTGAGATAACTTGTCCCATTCTATCTGTCTCTTCCTCCTTCTTCCAATAGATCCCTCTTTCTCACCCTTTAATTTTGTTTTATTTTTTTTTAAAATCATTCCATAATAATCAATCAGCCTATGCATCTGTCCATATATACTCCTAAGTGCCGTAGTGATGATGTTCTTGGGGGTTACAAATACCATCTTCCCATACAAGAATGTAAACAATTTAAACTTATTGAATCCCTTACTATTTCTCTCTTGTGTGCTTCCTTTTGTGCTTCTCTTGAGTCTGGTATTTGAAAGTTAGATTTTCTGTTCAACTCCAGTCTTTTCATGAGGAATTCTTGGAAGTTCTGTTTCATTAAATGTCAAATTTTCCCCCTGAAGGAATGTATTTTATTTTCCTGGATAGGTTATTTTTAGTTGTTACCCTAGTTCCTTTGATCTCCAGAATATCATATTCCAAGCCTTCTGATCCTTTAATATAGAAGCTACTAAATCCTATGTAATCCTGACTGTATACCATGATATTTAAATTGTTTCTTTCTGGACACTTGCAATATTTCCTCCTTGACCTGAGAGTTCTTGAATTTGTTATAAAATTCTTAGGAATTTTCATTTTAGAATGTCTTTCAGGAGGTGATCAGTGGATACTTTCAATTTCTATTTCATTATCTGGTTTTGGGATAGAAAAGCAGTTTTCCTTAATAATTTCTTAAAATATGATGTCAAGACTCTTTTTTATCATGGTTTTCAGGTAGTCCAATAATTCTTAAATTATATTTCCTGGATATGTTTTTGTTATGGTAATTAGGGTGGGACTTTTTATTGTTTTCTCTCGGAATGCTACAGTAATTAAATACCTTTGATGAGTTTTGCCTTTCAAATAAGCAAATTAGACTTATTGTTGTCTTTTGTTTCTTTAATTGAATCAAGAGCCTTTGACCTGCTTAAGAAACAAGAAAACCTAGTCCACACAGGTTTGAGTTACATAATTGTGATGCCCTCTGACCCTGAGAACGGTAAATAAGATCTAAGGTTGGTGTTTTGTTTTGGGGTTCTCACTCACTGGAAGAGTGTCGTGTAATTTAACCAGATGAAACTCTGGATAGCTGTTCAAAGCCCCCTGACTTTGAAAACCCAGATGTTGGTGCTTCTCTTTTTGATAACTATGTATGTGATGTCTTGATCAGAAAAAAGCCTGTCTGTTTATCGTTTGTAGTTTCTGTTTGTATCTGCTCTGAAGTTCAGAGTGCTGACTTTTTCCCCAGAACTAAGTGAATGATATATGTATGTTTAATTAAAGTGAGATTTTTAACTCCTTAAAGTTGCTTTCCTTAGAAAAGTAGATCAAAGAACCCATGTTAGCAGCCCTCCTGTGTGCTTTTGCTGTTGGTCTTTCATCCCTACAACAGCTGCTAGCAACATTGTTGTTACAGGTTTCTAGGTCAATTGTTTTTCCAAAGTTCCCCCTCTAATGTCTTTCTGCACACTTGTCCAACCCCCTTACTGTCTGATGCAGTTATCTCAAGGCCTGCTACTGGCCATCTGGGACAAGGCCTGTGCTACACTTTGCTTTGCCCATGACCCCAGTAAGACCAAGCTTTCCTGTGGACCTCCTAGGTTGTCTTGGACTGCTACATTTTTTTTCACCCTGACATTTGTTGGTTCAGTTACTACAGAATTGAATTTGAGGCTTTATTTTAAAGTTGTTTGGAGGACAGTTTGAGATAGTGTGTGCCTTTTGTCATCTTGGCTCCACTTCCAGGACACCTTTAAGTCTCTTTATCATAAATGCCTTTGCATCTCTAGGAAAATAAGCTATACTTCTCCTTGACAAGCCAACCCCTCTACATGTGCATTTGATCCCATACATTCCCTTCTTCTCTAGAACATTACATCCTTAATCAGACCTTTTCTCTTGAAACTTTGACCTCTCTCTAACTACCATTTACTTTTCTACTGCCTTAAAAATAACCCAATCTTCCATGTCCTTAAAAAAAAAAGTTCACTAGTATCTATTGTCCTCTGAAGTTATAGTTGTATATCTCACTTCTTTTTTTTGCAGATAAAAACTAGAAAAACTTGCACTGTCTTCCTCAACTTTAATTTGATCCTCAACCCTTTATAGTTTGACTACAGCATTCAATGGAAACTGCTATCTCCAAAGTTAACGTTGATTTCTTGATCACCAAACTTGATTGTCTTTTATCAGTCCTCATTCTTCTCAACCTATCTGCTACATTTGACACTGTTGACAACCCTATCTTCCCAGATACTCGTTCCTCTTTGAGTTCTTATAAAACTGCTCTCTCTCAATTTTCTTCCTTTCTATCTCTTTGATCCTCTTCAGGTTCTTTTGCCACCTCATCTTCCAGACTGCAGGAAGACAGAAAGGTTCCTTAAGGTTCTGTCCAAGATCCTCTTCTTCTCCATTTACATTATCTTATTAACCTCTCTTATTAACATCCTCATATCATGTCTCATCAATTCCATAATTCTATATCAATTCCATAATGATGGCTCACTGACAAATTGTGTTGCATGTATTTATATATATACATATGTATGTATATGTGTATATATATATGCATATATATATATATACTTATTATTTCCCCACAAATAGAATGTAAATACCATGTGAATAGAGATTATTTCATTTTTTGGACTTTTATCTCCAGTTCCTGGCACCACATCTGGAATCTAATAAGTATTTAACAAATAGGTGTTAGTTGATTGAATGATAGGATCTCATTGACAAATTGCTGTCTAGTTTGGTTTAAGTTTCACATCAATTCAATTAACACAATAATTATTTATGAGAAGTATATTTTAGGATCATTATTTGATATCCCCTCATGTGTATTTTTTCAATTTTATGCTGATGTGTAAGCAAACATCAGCAACCTTTCAGAAGTACAATGCCACGTCTATGTTTATTCAATTTAATTATTGTTTCACGCGTCAATAATGCCTTTGATCATTTTGAAAGTCTCTCTTATGTATAACACTTTGTTGTTGCATTGTACAATAAATAAGGTTTAAAATATTTAATCTTCAATTAAAATTAAAATGCAAATTTTACCACTATAGCATGATTAATGCTCTTGCATTAACTTGCTATGCTTTCCAATATCTGATACCTGATTAGATTCTTTTAAGATGCTCATATCCTCTTCTATCCAACTATGTCCTTTATCAGTCAGTCCTCACTCTCAATCACTCCAAAACTGCAGATTCTGAGAATAGCTATGCTCTTTGGCTTGGGAAATTCTCCAAATTCCAAATATACACTGAGCCCCAAGCTCCAGAGACTGACCTATCTCCCTTATCTGGGACAAAAAAAACCACAAAACCTTAAGTATGGATGTTACCTTCTATACTGTATCAGTTAGCCTACTCCTCAATGACAGGAGACAGAAAGAGTTAACTTATTTTAGGAATTATTAAATAACAAATAATTACTACTGAATAAATCTTATTTGGATAGGAAAGGTTTGAACTGGAGTTATTAGTAAGGTATTTCTTTCCCTGAAAAAAAGGATCTATGAAAAAGAACCAAGAAGCACAAAGAAGTTAATAATATGTATATATACAATATATATTGCTTACATATATGTGACATACAATATACATATATGTGTATATTAAAAAAGCAAGAGTATGGCACTCTATTAAATATCTATTTAGAAATTTATTCAATTTTGATTTTTATAAATCTTCATTGTTCAATTCTATCTTAAAAAATTAATATGGAATATATCAAACAGCTCCTCTAAAGTATTAGCTGATTTTAAAATGAAGATTAATGAAAATAAATATCTCTTTAATAAAATCATTATTATTTAGAAATAAGTTGCATTTTATATTATGGTAAATGAAGGAAAGAGGAAGAAGGCGAAGAAAAAAATAGAGGGCAATGAGAGAACAAAGGGAAAAAAGAAAAAAAATCTATAAATTGGAAGGGAAAAGCAGAAAAAAAAAAGGAGTCATCCAGAGAATGTGGAGTGCTTAGAATTCTGAATTTGCTGCTTGTGCCGCAACACATAAATATTGTGTTTATGAATGTTTAGAACTTCAGACGGGTCACTTCATATTATAAAATGCTTAGCACAGTTTCTGCCACATTTTGTTGTTGTTCAGTCTTGTGACTGAATTCTGGTGTTTCTTGGCAAAGACATCAGAATTTTTTGCCATTTCTTTTTCTAGTCAATTTTACAGATGAAGAAACTGAGGCAAGTGAGGTTAAATGACTTGCCCAGGGTCACACAGATAATGAGTCTGAGTCCAGATTTGAACTTGGGAAAAGGAGCCTTCCTGATTCCAGGCCTGGAATTCTGTACACTGTGCCACCTCATTGTCTTATTTTTCTGGCACATAGTAGGTCCTTAATAAATGGTCATTCCCTCATTCTCCAATATGCTCAAATCACTGGTCACAATTCTGCTTTTCTCAGTGGAAATTCCAGTAACCTGTAACAGTGGCCAAAGTAATAACATTCACTTATTCATTTCTTCTTTCATTCATTCATCAAATGCATATTGAGCCACTGTGCTTTACTCTGTAACATATGAAGATAAATAATAATAGCTAATATTTATATAGCACTTACTATGTGCCAGAAACTGTTGACTACTAAATAATTATCTCATTTAATCCTCACAACAACTGTGGAAGGTGGGGCTATTGTCATCTCCACTTTACAGATGAGGAACCTGAAGCAAGAAGTTAAATGACTTGCCCCAAACAGTAAGTTTCTGAGGCTGGATTTGAATTCAAGTCTTCCTGATTTTAAATCCAGCACTCTATCCACTGAAAAACAACCATATGGCATATAATCTCCCCTCAGAGAGTCAGCATCTTGTTAACCCTGGTATAAATTTTGGAAGAAGAATGTGGAGTCAGAAAATCCTAAATCAGCCTCAAATACTCACTAGTTGTGTGACCCTGAACCAGTCACTTAGCCTCTTTGCCTTAATCCACTGAGAAGGAAATGGGAAGCCAGTCCAGTATCTTTTCCAAGAAACCTCACAAATATGCAGTCACAAAGAGTCAGACACTACTGAATGACTCAACAACTCCTGTGCAAATTTGGAGAACGGTGTGCCACCTGAAAGCATTTCATATTCTATATTTTACATGTGTGCATAAGTTTCTGATTGACTTAAAAAATAAAGAGGTTTCGCTGTGGTTGTGTAGATAAAGTTCTGTACATGTAGTGTTCTCATTTCCTTCAATTAAACTTGATATAATTTGACAGGCTTTTCTACAATGTGCCTCTATAGCATTTGATCCAAACAATAGCTCTTACTATAATAACTCCATAAAGATAAAAAACAAAAGTAAGTAGTTCATTTGTATTCACTGTAGAAAACTGAGAAAATATAAATTTGTTCCCTGCAAAACTCTTACGTTGATCTTCCATTTGATTAATACCTCTATCCTACTAGCAGTTGTCAGTAAATTATTTTCTCCACTATTCATCTATTACCAATATTATACATTTATCTATACATACTCTATAATGCTATGTTTAAAAATAATGTATTTGCATATTTCATTTGACACTTTTTTTGTTTACTTAGTCCTCCAATACTTTGTTATTTTATGGATCTATGAGCTCACTGCTGTAAGGCCTTGCTCTCACACCATGACCAGACCACCTCCTATTTTGATCATATATCTCTCTGAGGATAGCCCTTATACTATTTCTCCTGTCTAATCTTTCATTGTTAACATGCTGTAGCTTATTCACCACTCACCGTGGACCTTCAGGTGACTGGCAACATTGATTCTTCAGAGCATCTGTCATCCATGACACATAGCCATACAAGAGGACCCAAAGGATATTCATATTAATAAAGATAGGCATTTGTTTCAAGGAGAAGCTTGTTGTCATTAAAAAACTCTATACAGTTTCCCAAACAATCATCTTCTCATCCTATTCAGTTCTAGGCCCCGTTCACTATCCATCTACAGATCCTTTCTAATTTGTAAATACTGATGGATCAGCTCTACAGATTGTCCATCAAACTGCATATCACAGTATGTATAGTTAATAAACATGTGTTGAATGAGTAATTTTCCATATTTAAGCACATGCAGTTAAGTGTTGAAATGCATTAGAATCATAATTTATATTGCATGGTTTTGCTTACAGTTCCAGGATTGGAAGAGATTTCAAAAGTCAACTCTTATGACACATGTGAAAATGAATCCCTTTTATAGCATGCCCAATAGGCATAGATCTTCAGTTTACTTTCTCCTCAGTCATCTTTGACAGCCATCTTGTTATTAGGACCAGAGACTATGTCCTATAGGGCCCTTTCATCTCAAGAAAAAAATCTCCATTGTCTGGACTGTTAATTATCTCATATAGCCTACTAAGCTGGCTAAAGCTATGCTTCAATTTGCTTCCCAGGTGTCTTCTTATTAGCTGTCTTGCTATCACACACACACACACACACACTTTCACTTTCTCCTCCTCCATTCCAGTTCTGAAACTATAATCAGTACTGCCATTGCAACTCTAAAAGGTATGCCTATATGTATGTGTGCGTGTATATATATACATATATATGTATCTATGTATGTTTACATATGTATGTATACATATATACATGTATATACATATAGACACATACATATACATGTACATACACATACAAATGTACATGCACATACACATACATATATACATATATATTCCATTTAAATTCACCATCCCATTATAAGGGTGGGTTAAAACCACCTTTTTCTGTACAGGAAAATGTTTAACTAGTTTCTCAGGAGTGGGGGGAGAACATATACAGGACACATTTACGCTGTATTATTAACATTTTCTCCATCCCTTTCTTAAGTCTAGACAATAAATCAAGCCCTAATTGGTAGCATTTGCCCATTTTTGTTCTGTAGATGGTCACACTGAGAAGTTAATAATCACACTTCTGGAAATACCCCAACCTAATGTAGCCTGGATAGTTCTTCCCTTAGCCGGGTAGGAACATGACTCAGTCAAACATTCAATCACTTAGACTAAATGCTGAAAGAGCCTGGTGCAATAATGATGCCATTTGAGAATCTGATAATCTCTTAGGATACCCAATTCAAATCAGGAATACTCCAAAAATCATCTATTATTTTTAAAATCAATTTGAGAAGGAAATGATCTCCAGAAAATGGAGCAAGTATTGCTTTCCAGCACTTCCTTGAGGAGGAAGATCTTGGAGGGATCTCTCTTTTTATTTATTTTTTTTTAGGGGGGAAGGCAGGGCAATTGGGGTTAAGTGACTTGCCCAAGGTCACACAGCTAGTGTGTCAAGTGTCTAAGGCCAGATTTGAACTCAGGTCCTCCTGACTCCGGTACTCTATTCACTGAACCATCTAGCTGCCCCTCCTCCCCTCTCTCTGCCCTAGCTCAGCCCTTTAATCAGAGGAAGATCTTGTGGGTTTCCAAGGGTCCAGGGATTTTAGACTCTCCATCTTCCCTTTAGCATCCTAATAGGAGAGCGGTAAATGGTGGAGGTATCTGCCTTAGTAACCAAGGACAAACTGGACTTATCACAGATGAACGAGAAGCCTAGCAAAGAAACAATGCCATGCCTAACAAGAAATTCTAGAGCACCATGCAAATGGGAGAAAAGGATTTCCAGTGACCAGAAGTTGTGAATATAAGTTGACATGTTCTCTCTAAGCTTGCGCTCATTTTCCCATTAGGTGTATCTCTATATACCTATAGAATAGCATGACAAAGACATTGGGGGGTATTAACTATTGTTCTTATGCAGCTATGATAAGTATCTTTTCTAAAAGCTACTTAAGGCTGGCTAACTAAATTGGTTTTCAACCGATAGTCTCAGAAGGAAGCTCATGGTAGCTCAAGCTGATAGCATTAGACTGAGTTTTACACTCCTCTACTCCTAAAATCCTTTTTTGAGAGATAAAGTCAAATTCTCAGTAGCCTGGCTCATCAGTAAAAGTTGGAGTTAGGCTAAGTATCCTTAGAGCTTATGTGGACTTCACCTCTAAATTTCCAAGCCAAAATGCACCAGTCTAGTCACTACTTCCCTTTATGTGCTGTTTCTGCTATCTTCCCCATTAGAATAAATAACTCCTGAAAGCAGGGACTGCTTTCCTATTTGAATTCTGAGAACTTAGCCCATTGCTTGGAATATAGTACAGACTTAGTACATGCTTTTTCATTTATTCATTAAAGGCCTTCAGTGTTTGGAAATTTACTATTTCTTGAAGCCTCTCAATCTACTCTTAAAAGGTTCTAATTTTGAAGAAGTATTTTCTTTTTATTAAGGTGAAATCTTCCTTCTTGAAAGTCTAACACTTAGTTTTGTCCCTGGGGTGAAACAGAATCTTTTTTCCTTCTTAAACCTCCTTCACCTCTCCACTTGATCCAGTGACAATGTCTCTTTGCTGTTTCTCAAACAAAATATTCCATCTCCTGACTTTAGGAATTTTCACCATTTGTCCCCTCATGCCAAGAATGCTCTCCCTCCTTATTTAACCTCCCAGTTTCCCTCGATTTCTTCACATTTCAGCCAAAATCCTTCCTTCTAAAGGAACTTTTCCCAGTATCTCTCAATTCTAATGCCTTCCCTCTGTTGACTATTTCCTTTTTGCCATGTATGTAGTTTGTATGTAGGCATTTGTATATCGTCTTCCCAGTTAGATTGTGAGCTCCTTTACGCCAAGAATGATGTTGTGCCTTTAACCAGCAAGTAACACAATGCCTGGCAAATACTAGCTGCTTAATACATGATTATTGAATGACTGAATGACTTGTTCTACATAATAGCCCTTCACATACTTGAAGATAATAAACATGTGCCCTTTCCCCCACTCTAGTCTTTTCTTGTCCAGGCTTACTCAATGTCATCTCAACAATTCCTTAAGCGTAAAGAATGTTTTTTCAACCACTTTCCTACATTTGATTGTTTTATTCTAGCTATGCCCTCTCCTGTCAATACCATTCCTAAAATATGGTGGCTGGAACTTAAAACAGTAGTTCTGATTTAATATGACCAGGGCAAAATGTAGCAGAAATACTATTACCCTTATGTTAGATATAATGCTTCCACAACAGGCTGAGAATATGTTAGCTTTTGGGGATGCCTCATACCACCACTGGCTCAGTTGAGCTAGCAGTCGACTTAAAACCTTCTGATATTTTCACCAGAAATGCTGCCTATCCAAGTATCTCATAACTTGTTCTTTTGGCTTTTAAAATCACAATCACAGGGCAGCTAGGTGGCACAGTGAGTAGAGCCCTGGCCCTGGAGTCAGGAGGACCTGAGTTCAAATCTGGACTCAGACACTTGACACGCTAGCTATGTGACTTTGGACAAATCACTTAACCCCAAACGCCTTGTCTTCCCCCTTGCAAAACAAAACAAAACAATAAAATCACGCTCAGAATGTTCATTTGTCTTTTGTAGATTACAAGGATTGGCTCATACTACTCATGAGCAATTAAGATTTTTCAAATTTTTTAGGTCTGCCTTTATTTCTGTAAAGAGGTGTTTAGAGTTGTATTTATATAGTACTTGTGTGTATCTTTGAAGGTAAACTCTCAAGTATTTTATGCGTTCCGCAATAACTTTAAATGAAATTTCTCTATTTCTTCTTGCTAATTTTTATTGGCATTATATAGAAATGCTCATGATTTTTGTGGATTTATTTTATATTTTTCATATTTGTTACAGGACATGTTATTTTCTCTTTTCCAATAGGGAAGTACTGAGAGGGAGAAAAATAGTTATCTGTTAATTAAAAAATATATAGATAGAAAAAGAGTGCTAGAGATATGGAATATTGCATGCACTTTTAGAGATGAGATCACTATATATTTAGTTTTACTTAACATATTTTTATTTTGCTACAAGATACCTCTCACTGAGCGGGGGGTAATCTGTAACTCTATAATATTAAAAAAAACTTTAATAAAACTTAAAAAATAAATATCTAGAAGACATGCATCAAGAAGTGAGATTAAATTGATAATCCGTGTACTCAGTATATACATTTCTTGGAAACAAGTTGTAGATGTCCAATGAGATTGGCTCAGAATTGAACAGGAAGAGATAAATCTATATGACTTTGAGGAAATTGCATAGTGCTTTCAATGATCTCAACCTTCAATCTGTTGCAAAACATTACCTTAAAAAAACCACCATGATTTCCTGATAGACTGGCAAACAAACCAACAATGATGAGAAAACCAGATGGCCTAGACCAAGTATATATGCAGAGGAAGTTCATATAGGAGATGGTCCAATTTTAAGGGAATTTAGAGATCAGTTCCCAAGGTGACAGAAGGAAGAAATGATAACAAAGACATGGGAAAAAATCAGAATTTATAATTATCAAACAAAAAGAGAACAAAAAATGCGTATCAGTATGTGAGCACATACCCAAATCCATACCCATAAATGCATGACATACATGTGTACACATGCATCTATCTATGCATGCACACATGTATATATGCAATATATATGTATATGTGCATAAATAGACATAAGACCATTATAACAAAAGGACAGTGAGTTGGACTTCAAATTCCCCACCAGAGAAGAAAGTTGTTGTTTTTGAAAAATTGCAAAGTTTGTGAGTTTTTTGTTCTTTATTTTTAATGCTACCAAGCCTATCTCTGAAAAAAAAAATAAGGTTCTATTTTTAATATCAGTATTCTACCAGTGATATTATATGGCTGCAAGTCATGGAAAACCATAATCTCTGAAGAATTAAAATTGAAGGTCACTCAAAGAGCAAAAGAGAAGGACACAGTGGGTGCAAGCAAGGCTGCCATTCCTTAGAAATACAGAACTATGAGGAATAAATGGTGTAAAATAAAACAAAGCAAAGTCTTAGCCAAAAAGAAGGCAGGCTGTTCACTTAGTGAGAGTGAAGCATGATCAATGGGCAGCTCACATGCTTGATTAGTACATCCATAATGTTTAATAAATGAGGAAAGTAAGGCCAAAATGACTTGCTAAAATTCCTGATCAATGATAGGGAGAGAGAGAGAGAGAGAGAGAGAGAGAGAGAGAGAGAGAGAGAGAGAGAGAGAGGTTGGATTTGAATTTAGTTCTTCAGACTCCAAATCCAGAGACATTTCTATCACTTCTTCATACATATTATATGGAGGAATATTCTATTACTCAATGATTTAATGACCTGTTAATTTTCTATATGACTTAGTAAGATGGTTGTGACAGTCATGCAGAGAAAGTGGGTATGTTATATTATTGATATTAGTAGGTATTTACATGTAGCATAAGATACAAACCACCACATTAAGGGTGTCATTTTGATTTTTACCATACTTACTATTCACATGATTCTTATAAATTCTAGATTCTCAGAAAATTCAGATATATGTCATAGAAAGAGAAATTACGTTTCGGTTCATTTGGAGGTATCTTCTTGCCAATCTACAGCCTCTGTTTGGGCATGTTTTTTTTTTTTTCTATATGTGTCTAGCTCAACAGAGTTCATGGGATAATAGATTTAGAGACAAAAGAAGCCTAGTGATTATCTAGTTCAACTCTCTCATTTTACAGGGGAGAAAACAGAGATCCAGAGGTTAAATGGCTCACCTAAGGTCATACAGCTAATGATCTAAAATTCAAATGGAGGCCTTCTGATTGCTTAGCCACTGAAATTTCTACTCTATTATGATATATTGTATTGTATTATATTGACAGGTATCATTTCATTATCCCAACCATTGCTGTGAAATTTTGATATAGATAGAAATGAGAGACAGGTTAGTCCAACAACCTTGTTTTATGAGGAATATGAAGGCTCTCTAGGTGATTTGCCTTATCTTGGGTCACCTAGGCTAATAGGTAGTGGCCATGTCAGAACCACATGTGAGTTCTCCTGAATCTAGGGAAAGTGTTCCTTCCATAGTCTAATGATTAGGCAAAATGATTTTGGAATTTATGTTTTATTGACCTACAACTATTCTTGAAACTCTTCAATTTTCTTTATAGAAGAGGGCCTTAGAAATCCTAATTTAAACTAAAATAAAGTTTAACTGTTATGAATATAATTATGAAGCATTGTAATGGGCAATGAGACTAGGGGGGATTTCTCATTTTTGAAATGAGGTTAACTCTGATTTTATAAATCATCATTCTTTTTGTCTCACTCTTATAAAAATGCATTTGGGGCACATGGAGTATTTTAAACCACTGTTAACTCTTCGACTTCCAAACTAACTTTTAAGAAGCTGCAATATTCCAATAGCAATGAAACTGTCCTTAAAAATAAAAAATAAACCCTTCATAAATCAGAATATATCTATTTATATATTTATACATTTATGTTCATATATATGTTATATATGTGAGTTTGTGCATTTATATGTGTGTATATATTGTTTATATATTTGTATGTGTGTATATGTATGTATATATGTATATATTGTTTATTTGGGTAATTTGACACCATGGTGAAAGTACAAACACCTTTAAAAAAAGTTCTTTAAATGTCCTGAAGTATGCAGTGTTAGTTCTTTCTTTGATGTCAAACTTTCCTAGAAATATTTTTGTGTGATTTCTTCCCTCCAAACCAGTGACCTCTACCCTAACACTTATCTGTATCTATGCTTTATCACCTTTGGAAAGTAAGCTCTTTGAGAGCAGAAGCTTTTTAATTTTTATTTTTATACCACCATTGAATATAGTAAGTGGTCAATAAACTGAATTGTGTCCTCACTCCTTAATCATCACTATATTTTTTATTCTTTTTTCTTTACCTTATCATTGTATGCATTTTATTTAAAATATTGCATAAACTAATGGGAAAAAATTGTCTAATAATAGGTACGGTGTTGAAGACAGAGGAGATTAAAACAACTCTGGCCTAACTTTTGCCCCATGGAATTCCGGGTTTCTTTCAAAGGTCATCTCAAGGGCCACATTCTACCTGAGACCTTTATTTATCCTGACAGATATCAGTACTTAGCCAGCTCCCCCTCCCCCTGCAACTTCCCAGCGCCCCCAACCCCTCTCACCCCCTGCCCACAAGAAAGTCTTGTTCTTTCTTATGACAGAATTTAAGTTTCTTGAAAGCAGGAACTTTTTTTTTTCTCTTTTACACCTGGCACCTAGACAGTGTCTGGCACATAGTAGCTGCTGAAAAAGCTGGTTCTTTGACTGTCTCATCTCTTCGTTTAATCAGGAAACCATGAATAGTAGAAAATGAACCCTAACAAATAAGAGACCTATAGAATCATTCAACGATTATTCTATGAGAAAAAATAATCCAAAATTATCACTGCCAAATAATTATTAACTTTTTAAAATAGTAATGTGTTAAGTACTCTTCATAAGAAGAGGAATTTTTCATTAAACCCTCTCCATTTACCTACATGAAAGAATAATAATTCGGGGGCAAAAGGAATTTATATAACAAAAGAAACACCATTTGATAAAGCTTTATCTGAATGGCCTTGAATAGAATCAATTGTCATGTGACAGAAAAAAAGTCTAGTTTTGAATTGATAATATAGATTGGGGAAAAATGACAAATTTTGTGAAGAAATGAAACTTCATACAAGTGCCTATATATTCAGCAAGCTACCAAATCCAGAAATTCAGTGGATTTCAGTTCGTTCTTAGCTACATGGAATTGATATGGGAAAACTGCTCCTCCCCTGTTTGCTTGTGGTTGGGATAATACATAATCTATACGGACAAAATATTAAATTTGAAATTGGAGAAAGGTTAAAAAAATCTTTCAGAATAATTACTCCTGCTTTTTCAATTCTTAAATTTGATCAAAATGTAAAGAATTATAAAAGCAGCCATTGCACAATACAAAGTATTTTGTTATTCTAAAAGCTTTTTATTGTCACTCACATCTGATGGAAAAGTAGTTAACAAATATTTCGTGAGGGGGAAAAATGGGACATTATGACAAGAGTTAGCCATTGAATATGTTCATTTTAAAGAGGCAACAAAACTATTTCTGAATAAGGTTGTCTTTATTTGACGTAGAAGAATTTTAATAACATTATTGAATATTGAATGCAGTGCCAGGAAGGAAAACACCTACGTGTATCTCATTTTGTCTTAAATTCTTGAAAATTGAGGTGCACATAAGGGTTTTGCTTGAATTGTCATCCTGGACACTGCAGCATAAGATAAAATCATGTGAATTTCCTGTTGTTTTTTTTCTTTTCTTACTTTTTGTTTCTCTTTGAAGTGTTGAAGAATTATGTTAGAATTTCAAGGTTAGGCAAAAGAAAAAAAGAAATAAAGACAAGAGCATTCGAGTATATAGATGATATGCTAGAAATGAGAGGAGATGCCCCTTGAATCTGAAATACAGTCTCTGGGAATCCCCTTGAACTCTCCTTGAATCTTCCCACTTGATCTGGCCTTGGCCTGAGGCTATAACCTTATATTATCATTAGGCCCAAATCTCTACCTAGCCTTGCCCTTTATTGTCCAACTACTTGCTTGGTACTATCAATATCCACGCCTTCAGCTACTTTCCACCCCTAATCCTGTTTTCTTGGTTCCTGGAGTCTGACCTCATCCTAGTCCCTGGAGTCTGACCTCATCCAGGTCCCATCAAGCTCCTCCTTAGACTCCCTCCTCAAGAGTCTCCCTAAACCCCTCCTCTAGTCACCCCAGACCACCCCTCCATCCCTCCCACAATCTTTGTGTATATAATCTCCATCTTGCCTCCATGAAGGTGCTCAGATTCCATAGATTGAATCTCGCCCACTTGTGAAAACAGGAGTCACAAAGGGTGGGATTCCTTAAGACAACCCAATATGGCGATTCCTTAATAAACTTTGTTTTTTCCCTTGGCTGAGAAAAAAAAAATAAAGAAATAAGAGGAGATGGAAGTCCATAAGTGAAACAAAGGTAGTTGCTGATAATTCTGGAAGCAAGCTAAATGTATGTGTGCTTAATGAGAAAAGATAACTGAGTTGAGTTTAAAAGAATGGAAAGATGATATTAAAAGTTATAAATTAATAAAGAAAAAATTAGTTAAGGAAAATTGAATTTGTATCTATCTAAAATCTAGATAGCTATAGATATAAATAAATATATAAATGCATATGCAGAGATATTCTGTTTTATTAATTTTGTTGAATTGATTTATACTTAAATATTTTATATTGAACAAATATTTAGTTTCTGTTATAAAAATACCAAAAAAATAAAACTTTTCATACAAAATGGGTAATAAACATTCTCTTATGGATCTATGAACTTATTAACCTGGGGTCTATGAATTTGTTTTTATATATATTTCAATGTTATTTTATACTCAAATTGACTTCTTTATTCTTATTGATTTGATTTGATTTGATTTATTCACTAGCATTATTCTGTAGTCAGTAGACTGCATCAGACTGCTAAAAAAACACATACATACACACATAAATACACATACATGTATATGTGTGTATAAACACATGTATAATAAATGTATTTGTATCTATATATGCATAAGCATATGACATGAAAAAAGAACCCCTTTCTAAATCATACCATGTAACCGTATCTATATATCTGTGTACATACATGTACATGTACATATGCATATGAATATATATACATATATGTATATATGTATATATATATGTGGAGAGGCAGGGAGGGAGAGAGAGAGCAACAGAGATGGGGAGACAGAGAGTAAGAGACAGAAAAGCACTGCTTGCCCAGGGTTTCTTAATTCTGAGCAGGGTGTCATAGACTTACAACTCAGAAAAGATAGATGGCTAAATAATTATTCACACAGAAACAAGTGATGAACTAAAAGTTGACCTAAGTAAATATTGTTAATAATAACTATAAACAGAGCTTGATATTAACATAAATTAGATCAGAAGATATTAATGTGTGATTTATTGAGGATCAAGCTACGATATCCACATCATACGCACACAGTGAGATGGCTTCATATCATAGTATTTCAATTATCATGCTCCTTTTTCTTTTCTTTTTTTTAAACCTCTTAACACTCCCTTAATGGTCTAATATATTATTATCCTGAAGAGACATGAGAGGCTTCTTCCAGAAATACAAATGTGCACAAGTATATGGTCTGGAACTTACTATACATTGTCCTGTGCTAGTGCCAAGAAATACTACTAGTATCAGGAGCCAATGGGAGTTTGAAAGTTCAATAGGACACACATCAGTAGAGTTAGAAAAAAAAATACCATAAGAATTTCTCATCTTTAAACTAATAAAATAGCATTATTCCTACCCCTGGAATTCACTCTTATTTAGGATCTTAAACCAAGGTTAACTTAAATATGTACTTTCTTACACTGTTAGAAATTTTTAAAGAAATAAAAGAGCTAAAAATTAACTCAAGCATATCATGACATCTACTAGGAGGAATTAATGGGTTTTCTAAATAACATTATAACAGTAAACAAATGAACATGAAAATTCACCAAATCACTTTGTCAAGTACTCTGTCTCCATGATTGACAAGAGCTCCTGTGACTGACTCTTTGTCTTTGTCACAGTCACTCCTTGTGACTGTGAATTTGAATTGACCTGCTATTGAAATCATTTTCAATGGTATAGCCATTGTAGGAGAAACAATGCCCAGAATGTTAAAACATCCATATCTCAATGGACTATATATATTCAAATATATCCTATCATCTGTTAGGTGTTTATCAAATCATCCCCAGAGACTTGCTATGACTATATGCAATGCTAAATTTCTAAAAAACATTTGTTTGTATTTCATTGAAAATATTCAGTTCCGTTCCCTTCCATGTTATTGTTCTCCTGACTCCCTTTTTCCCCCAGAGACTGTCTATACCTTCATAAAAATGTTTGTTGGCATGTGTTCCAGTGTCTACTAGCTGTAAAAAGTCCTTAGATATTTTATGCTATTTCTATTTCTGTACCCTTAAAATTGTATTTAAAACCCCGAAGTCAAACTTTAGTAATAAAACAGCAATGCACTTTCATTCAAGTAGTTCTAATTCCCCCTATTCAAGAAAGACATATCTACACATTAAATCTATATGTGCATATACACATGTGTATGTATATACATACATACATATATGAACATTGCAGAATATATTGGTTCTACTAAAATCTATTTAAAGCATATTATTTCATTTTGCATATAGTGATCCATTAAGGTCAATTAGAAGCTACGCATTCTTGTCAGTATATGTATGCCAGACATAACAGATAATTTGGTTTGTCCAAACTTACCTAACTTACTGATGGCTGCCCACTTTTCCCCAAAAATCGGGCAGCAAATGGGTTAGTATAAAGAAACTAGGAATATATTTCTAGTGACTTGAGAATTGTGGGAAACAAACCTTAATGCCTTGAGGGGTTAGGTGACATTAGCATATCTTCTTATTAAAGCTTTTGAATTAGGAAAGAATTAATATGTGGAGAATGACAAATTTGTAGACAATATCAATGAATAGAATCTGATTGATTCTTTTAGTGATACTATACTGCAGTACTTTAAAAAAT
Organism: Phalanger gymnotis; assembly: GCA_028646595.1. Lineage (NCBI taxonomy): Eukaryota > Metazoa > Chordata > Mammalia > Diprotodontia > Phalangeridae > Phalanger > Phalanger gymnotis. The sequence continues at coordinate 85,835,221 of CM053626.1, forward strand.
ATTATTTCTTCAGTGTGAGTGACTTCCTCTGTATTCGAGCACAAAACCTCTCTATGCTTTATGACATGGTTGTCTGCCTCTTGTGCATTAGATTGGCCAAAAAGTGTCACCACTTGGTGCTGAGGCTGTTCTTGTTGTTGCTATTTGTGCTTCATGTTTGAAGAGAGCCAAAATGACATCACAATGTCAAGATCAATGCACAGTGTGTCTCGCTGTGGCTAATCAGACTAACATGAGCTCAGAAGTCTCTACCATAGGACTGGCACAGTCTCTATAATAATTTGAAATGGAGATGCCTCTAAAGTGGCACATCTCAAATTTCTTTTGAACTACCTCAGTTCTGCTTTGTTGAGGTTAGCACACCATTGGCCAGAATACAGCCTGCTGCCAGTTCCATGTCTGAAGCACTCTTCTATCTTCATTGATGTTTCAGACCTTTGCTTTCAAAGCACTTTCTTGTCATGATGACTTCATTCACTATAATCAAACAAAATCCTTGATTATCCAGGTCAGCATTCCTTCCCCTGACACTACAAAACTCACCGGTCCCTGCTCCTCCAACACATCCCCAGAAACATCCTTTCTCCAGATCATTTGACAGATGAGGAAACTGAGGCAAACAGGGTTAAGTGACTTGCCCAGGCTCACACACCTAGTAAGAGTCTTCTTGACTTCAGACTGGCACTCACTCTCATGAGCCACCTAGCTGCCCTCAATATCCATGTAGGCCATTTTTAATACCTTGTAATCATAATGACTGTTTATCACTGATTTTCAGGATCCAATCTCTGGCATAGGCATTACCAAGAAGATAGTAAATAACTCAGAAACCACATTAACCTTGTGATCCAGTCATCTTATTTTCAAATTGCTTTGACTGTCACCATTATTTTTTACCTTGCTTTTTATCTCATTGATCATCTCCTATGCATTAATACTTTCATGCTTTG
>CM053626.1:85836670-85853385 GCA_028646595.1 Phalanger gymnotis
TTTTTTTTTCATGCAACTAGAAAATAAGATGCACAGGCAATGGGGCATAGAGATTTATCTTGCCCTACAAGAAAGGAAGGGAAAGGGGGATGGGAGGCGAGTGAGGTGACAGAAGGGAGGGCAGACCAGGGAACAGGACAACCAGAATATATGCCATCTTGGAGTTGGGGGGGGGTAGAAATGGGGAGAAAATTTGTAATTCAAACTCCTGTGAAAATCAATGCTGAAAACTAAACATATTAAAAATAAATTAAAAAAAAGAGAAAAAAAGAAGATGTAGGGGTAGTTACCCCACCTTCTCACCGGCCCCTGCTAGAGTAGTGATTAGGGGATGCTATAGTTGATTCTCAGCAACCTTCTGAGAAGACTAGACTGGAATACAGCTTATTATTAATGCCTCTGAAGCTGTCCTGCCTGTCCGACCAGATCAAGAGTGAACCGTTAGAGGCTGGAGTCTGAAACCTTCAGCGCCTCCTGTGTGTTATCTGTGAAACATGTTCACCTTTAGGCAGCTTGGGCTATTCATAGGTTGTGTACGTGTGTGTTTTTTTTCTTTTAATTAAAGGGGCCATCCCTTAACTCAGAGAGAAAAATAATAACAAAGAAGTTTCCTAGTGAAGAACTATAGAATCTCAAAAGTCATCTAATCCAAACACCACCTCAATGACAAGACCTTCTTCTATACAATTCAATAATTGGTCATCTGCCCTTTGACTACAAAACTATGTTGTGTTATCTTCTAGTTTTTCAGTGTCTTAAAGATCCAGGATTTCATCACTACCTCCTAATGATTCAGATTACATCTTGACAACTATGGAGACAGTTTTGGAAGTCCTAAACTTTGCCACTGTAATCCAACCAGTTGAGGAATCTCCCCAAATTGAGCTACTCCAGTTCTAAGACAACAAATGCAAATTTTATTTCTGAGCACCTAATCTAAATTGTTGAACCAATTGAAAGAGCCATATACAGCAAGATAGTTATAGAAGCATTTTTTTTTTGCATTATCAAAGAACTGGAAATAAAGCATATGTGCATTGATTGGAAAATGGCTAAAAACATTGGTAATCTGTGAGAAACAGTGAATATGATAAGTACAAAGAATGGGAAAACCTATGAAGTATTTTTTTTCATTATTTTCACTATATAAAGTCCTGCTCTCTAGGAAGGGGATAGAGCTCTATAGGGGAACGTAGGTGATGTAAAAACAAAAGGAATCAATTTTTTTTTTCCCCGAAACATATTGGACTTAAAACAATAACAACAACAATAAATCTTGATTTTTTTTCTTACATTTTTAACTTCTTACTTATACTGGAAGAATAGATGGCAAATATTTCACAATCATTTGTCGTCAGAGAATTATATAAAACTTTGAAAAACGTAGGAGGCTTTCAGTCTATCATTACTGCTATTGTGGCTATATAATCACAAGTCATGACTCTTACATTTTTAAGCGTTCCTTCCTGTGTGCTACAGAAGTTGAGGCCTGGAGCTCAATTGAGGTTGATTTGTAATTATAGTCACTCACACTTTTCCCACAATTTTCAGCTAATCTATTAAGACTTGTTTACAGAGGGTTTTCTTTCCATCTTCAAAGCTGACTACAGTTTTATGGTATTTTTTGTTTTGTTTTGTTTTTTAAGTGCTGTGAATCCAATTCCCTTGGGCAAATAAAGCACAGATTTTTTTTTGTAATGAAGGATGAAAGATACTTGGAACTTACCAAAATATATTCCTATTGTCTGCAAAAAAATGAGTGTACGAGAAAATAACGTGCACAGTAGACATATTCATGAAAAATATAAAGTTGAACCTTATTTATTTGCTTTGGTTGGCTTCAAAAATTGAGATGAGTCACATTTCTGAGCTTGGCAATTGTTGCTACTACACCTAATATTACCCTGATTTTTAACATAGAGTCCCGTCTCTATTTAATGTCAACCAGATTTAGATGCCAGTTGTCCTCTAGTACAATGTACAAGTACAAATAACTTTGTACTAGATCACTATCTTTCTTCATTTAAAAATCTTTTCTAAACTCTTTTGTGGATGTACTGCCTCTTTCCATGATGTAGTTCTTGATGTGCAATAAATTAAAGATGACTTGGAAATTCCAGTATTTAGAAAATTATTCAAAATAAGTCATTTCACCAATCCATGTTCTTGTAGTATAAAAATGAATCAAGGTTTATGATAACATGATAAAAAGGAAAGTAATTACTTTTCCTTAATTCTTTATTAGGTTTTGTGGTATAAAATGAGACAAAAAGAAATGATCATGAAAGTTTAAAGATCTGTTTGAAGTTATGGGGTGAAAGAAACAATGGAACATAGGACTTTAAGATTCCCAGAATCTTATATTATTCCACTGGATTGGTACAAAAATGACTGATTTTGATGTTGATGTACTTTGTATTCCTTAATGGATCTCAGATCTCATTCTCTTTCTTATCTTTTTTTGATTCTTGCCCATATCCTTCCATGAATCCTCCAAAGAGAATCTGCCCTAAATATTATCTCTAGATCTTTTAAACTTTCACGGATGCCAGTACAATATTCATGCTGTGCATTCCATGTTCTCATTACTTGACTGGTCCACATGTCATATATGCCATTCATTTACTTCATACAAGCCCTTGTGTGTTAATCATCATTGATCAAAGGCAGCATACCTCATATACTTTTTATCCTTTTATTGTCTTTTATATTAGGTGAGATTGCCATGATAGGTGTCCTGAACAAATTACAAGTAAAGAAGAGATCACTCATAAATTTTGAGGTTTCCTCAATGTTCCTGTTTGTAGTTAATATTTTTGAGCCCCAGAAAAGTACAAAGCCTCCTATTGTGAGCCAAGGACATTCAAAAATAGCCACCTACTAAACTAGCCAGGAAAAAATGATGTGGCTAACAAATGAATATTGACAAGGTTAGGGCATGCCACTGATGGGCAAGATAGTGAATTATTTCAACAGTACCTATGCCTTGGATAGGCACTGCAGGTAGATAACGAACTAGTCACAAAATTGAATAGGAGGAAGTGAGTAGGAAGCAGGAAGGAGGAAGAGAGCTTTGAGGGGATTTCATAGAGCTTTCAGTAAGTGAGGTATGTTCTAAAATAAAAGCTCATCTTTTTGTCATTAATAGTGTGTTATAGGTGCTATGTGACTGAAAGTCATGGAATTTCATGAAGTCAGAATAATTAGGATTATAATAAGACAGTAGAAGAAAAATAATATTTTAATTGAAATAAATTGTTATTGAATGTTAGCATTTCTGGATTCTCTAGCCTTTCTTAGGTTTTTCCATTATGTAAATAACAAAATTTTCAAATACTGTATGATATAGAATACATTTGTCCAACTTTTATTGATTTCATTCATATTATAATGAAAAGCTAAACAATATACTAAGAGTAATGTTTTGTACATATTAAGGACTGAAATGAATGAATAGATTTGGAAATGTACTGAGTAGTAACTAGTAAACAGTAGGCACATGAATGAATGAATGAATGAATGAATGAATGAACTTGCAAAATGTTAATATACCTAAAGCAGAAGGATGGTTTTAATACAAACTATTATAATTGCCATTTAAATCGATTCAATCAAACTTTATAGGTGGGATTGATAATTCAAACAGGGCACAGATGAAAATCCATTGACTTGGAAAGCCAGCCACACAATGCTAAATCTAATGATAATGGAAAGCAGATGTTACCACAAATTTTTCATTAAAGAGTGATATATATTTAAATTCTATCTGAAATGTTTTCACTCTGAGAAAAATCCTACCTCTGATTCTGGTTATATTAAGAACAGAGAATTAATGACAAAGTCTGTGGCTTTATTTCTAAAGGGCTGCAGGAAGTGATTGAGTTGTTTCATGAGAGAAAGGATATGGTTCATTCCACATACGGGGAACCCAATGGCCCAGGAACCTTCTGCACCACTAATCAACGAGTGCAAGGTTGCAGAGGGGATAACCTTGTTTTGTAAAAGAGTGAGACTCAGAAAATAGGAGATTGCCCAGAAAGTGAGATGAACTATTCCAAGCCACAGAGGCCAGTCCAGTTTGAAGGGAAGTCAAAAATAGCATTTACTATCACACACACACACACACAGGGGTGAGGGGTGGGAGGGGAGAGGAAGCAATCTTAAGAAACAAACAAACAAAAAAAATCCAAGATTACTACATGGGTAATTGGCTGGGATGGACACAATTAGGACCCCATCTCCCACCTGAATGATGATATTCTTCTGGAGGCTCAAAGTGAAATTGCTACTGGCCTGCCATCTTAGGTATTGACCCAGGGCTTGGAAGCTATTCCAAGCATTGTGCCAGTGTTACCCTCCCCTTCCCACCTGACAGGCATCTTCATCAATTTGTGGAAACTTGCGTGTTTTATGACCTCGAAATGAGCATCTAGAAAGGTTTGTGTTTTTTAGCTTGTATTTTAGTTTCTGCCAGCCTCACACCAACTTTCACTCACTGAAAAACTATCTTTCTGCAGCTTTGTTTCCATGCTGTTCAGCAAATACATTGACTTTCAGCTTGAAGCCCACAGAATAGTTTTCCCTCATGGGAAGGACCTTTGGATGGGACTCTGGGTAGCTGGGTAGCCCTCCCTCCCACTACCCGCCCCCCCCCACCCCACCCTGCTTAGATGTTGGTGACCTCCGGGTCTAAAGATGTATGTCTATTACTCTGTTAAAATAGTTGGAGCCCTGTCTATTGGATTATTCATCAGTCTCTGTATTAATTTCTCTATGTTTCTCCACTTGTTAGGCTTTCTTGGGTAATATATCTTTCTGCATTGTTTACTTAAAGTAAGATTATTAACCCCTTTGAAGCTGTCTTTCCTTTAGAAAAGCAGGTAAAGAACCTGTGCTATCAGCCTACCCTGTGTGCTAGTGTGGTTGCTACTACAATTGGCATAGTCAGGAGGATCGCAAAGTATCATTGCTAATACACCATATCATGTGACTTACTTATGGTAGCTTGTCCTGCCTGCCTGCTCCCTTTGCACCTACTGCTCTTCATTGGGTTGAGTGACGTATTGCAGAGCTCTAAACAAACCATGCAAGTTAGCTTTTGGAAATATACTAACAATGCAAGCACATTGAGAATTCTAGGCTCACAGGTTGCAATACATGAGAGATAAATGCATATCTGTATGGCACTAGTGAATTCATTCCTGTTCTGTTTACCTTTTAAGTGGAGTGACAAACAGAATTATACCATGAGATGATTACATAATGAGAGGTTATAAACCAGTTTTTGGACTGAAAAAAAAAGAGGGGTAATGATTATGTGGTAGCGATGATTATGCTATGAAATATGGTAACCCCCTGGCTCAAATGGATGCACCATGTCTTCCAAAGGCAGTTTGCTTCATGGCTGGATCTATCCAGACTTTTGAAAGAGAACTAGAAGACTAGACAAAAATCTTATTAGGCTTTCATCTCCTGTGGCCAGGCTCAGGCTCCAAGGGTCCAGCCTTTGAGCAGTAATAGTGGTATACTGAACAAAATCTCAAAAGGTGACAATCCATAATCCTGCCTGCTATGATTTCAAGTTAGAACAACACAAGGGGAAATACCTGTCATTTTAACTGTTTCCTATCCTAGTTTCCCCATTTAATCTCTCAACTCACCCTGGCGATTGTGGGTGATAATGAATATGCAGGCTCAGGCTTATTTCAAAACACTTAGATAGTTGCTTGGTTATTTCTGTGGTAAATGTGGCTGTTGGTTGCAGACAGTGGAATATGGCAAATTTTGGTATTATGTTGTTGATTAGACATGTTGCTACTATGTTTGCAATGTTGTGTGTCTCTGGAAAGGCCTCTCCACCCAGTGGTTCAATCGGTCTTGGCATACCAAAACATATCTTTAGCCCACAGACTTTGGCAATTCAATAAAGTCAGTTTGCAGATGTTCAAATGATAGGACTGCCTACTCCCCCTATGCCCAACTCCCAACCCTGTCACAGTTTTCTTCCATGAGGAGTTGAACTGTTGACAAGAAAGGCAGCTAGAGGTCATTTGACGGGCCTATACATAAACACCAGGGGCAAACCATGCCCGGAGAACTTACTCTACCAGGGTCTCAGCTCCCATATGTCCATGGGTATGAAATTGCTGGCACAGAAGGTGCCCTAATCATTTAGGTACAATGGAGCAACCATCTGGCATGACCCACAGGCTGTCTCATAGAATGGCTTCATGTCTGATTGTCCAGATGTCAATTTTGGCACTTGTGACTAAGGAAGAATAGTTGGTGGGTGGGCTAGTAGATACTGTAAACAATGTGTTTGATGGCTCTTAAGGACCCCAGTGGGTAACCCATTTGGCCCTCTTATTTGCAAACCAGTTGCCATCTTGCAAAAAAAAAATGACTACCCCCTAGTATGAGCTAGGCAATACATCATAGAGATGGATCTGGGAAGCAAGGTAGCTTGAAGGAGTTGGTCAACAATTGAGGCATGAGCTACTGGCTTACCATTTACAATGATGAAGTGGGGCTGCTTCCACAAGGAGCCAACAATGTGACAGACTATAAAGGCATATTTGAAATCTGTGTAAATGTTTTCTTGAAACCCCCCCAGTCAGCTGGCATGCCCTGGTCAGCGTTAACACCTCGGCTCCCTCTGCCCCAAGTCCATTGGACAAAGTAGCCACCCACTGACAGCCACTTAACGGATTGGGAGATAACTTCTCCCCACCCCCAGTCACTTGGACCCCATTTTCATAAAAGGAGGAGCCATCTGTGAATAATGGGAGATTAGGTTCCTCCAAGGGGCCATCTGTGAGCTCTCCATGGCCTCAATTACCTGAACACAGTCATGGGGCACCTCATCATCTTTCAGGGGTTCAGGAAGTATAGTGGCCGGATTTAAGATATTACAGTGCTGATGGAAAGATTAGGATCAGACAAAGGTGAGGAAAGCAGCATAATTAAGGCAGACCCCCAGGATAGGTGCACATCTTGAAGATCCTTGACAAGCATTTGAGTAAAGCAGTCTAGTCCAGGGCATCTAGGTGGAACAGTGGATAGAGGGCCAGCCCTGGAGTCAGGAGTACCTGAGTTCAAATCCAGCCTCGGACACTTACTAGCTTTGTTACCCCAGCCAAGTTATTTAACCTTCTTTGCTTCAGTTTCCCTATCTGTAAAATGAGCTGGAGCAGGAAATGGCAAATCACGGAAGTATCTTTGTCAAGAAAACCCTACATGGGATCACAGCCAGAAGTGACTGAAAAGACTGAAGAACGGCAAACAGCAAGCCTACTCCAAGTGTATTGCTGGCCCTACCAAGAAAGCAAAGAGATACTATGTATCCAGGTTTACTGGAACCCTTCAAAAAAGAGCAGCACACAAGTCAGTAGCAGAGTATGCTTATATGCTTTTGTATTGTGAGGAACTTTGGTGATAACAGAGATAGTATTAAGAGGCCCCAGGGCTCAGATCCTGGACAAAGTGATGTACAGATAGGCCTTCATTATACACCTTGTTTTCCTCACTGGCAGTACAATTGTATTGCAAGGTGATCGGCATGGCCCTATCCCCTGCAGATGGATGGAAGCATAAGTGAGTTTTTGGATCGGTTCAACAGCCTCTAAACTGATATTATATTATACACAAGGGCCTAGTCAGTCCTTAGTCCAGATCCACACAAGCTCAGCTGACCTTATGAACCTCACAAAGTGGTGGGTAAATTTTGCAATATTGGAGTCGAATGAGATACCACGGGTTCCTTAAATCTTTTGGGTTCTTTGAAAATTTCCCAGTAAACTAATTTAATTCCTTTGTATTCTAATATAACTCTGCCTGAATTACAATAAATAATGGTCTAAAGTTTATATAACAAGTACCTATCACACAATGAGAAAGGGGAGTTAAGGATCAAAAAAAGGAATGAAAACTCTCCATAGGTCTTAACTCTGGTATCTACTTTAAATGGGGTGGTTCGGACTCACATCTCGCCTTCTCCCAAGACACCCATTACACTTTCAGTCTTTAATACCAGTAAGCCCATAGGAAGACACATAAGCATTGAGAAAGTTGTCCCTGTGTCCACCAAGCAAATGAAGAGTGTCTGATTAATGGCAGTCTCGAGTAAGGGCTGGCTCTTTAACTGTACCCCATCCCCTTTAATAGTCCTGAGAAACTCTCCTACTTTACAATTACCTCTCTCTTCCCATCTTAGCAAATACTCATCCCCAGCATCCAAAAGATGACACAGGCTGTGTCTGTGTTTGATGTCTGTAGGGGTTGTGGATACAAAGGTAAGGACTGGTGTGGTGGTCCGTATGTCAGCCTATTCTTCATGGGGGCCCCTGGTGATAATCTGGAGGATGTCACCTTCCGTCAGAGGCCTCATCCTGCTCATGTTTCCTAAAATATCTCTTATAGTTGTTACTCTCTCAGTTGCAGTAAAAAAAAAAAATATACTGAATTTCTGCCCCTAGCTTTCTGAATCTCCCTTTCTGATCCTTAGTTCCTTATCACCTGTCTTCCTTGCATCATCCTCAATGGTGGCCACCAAAGTCTTCACTTCTTTAACTTTATCTTCCTTCTTCCTTTTGCCCCTTGAACATATATGATGCAGTTGCCCTGAGTTCACTAATAGTTTTCTCACTCCAGCCAGGGCAGAATTTATAATCTTTGTTTTTGAGAAATATGGATTGTATAGTGGTTCCACCTGGAACCTCAAATGGACCTACTAATGAGAAAGGGCAGTCTTGTTTTGAAAGTTCTACCCAACAGTAAGAATAATCTATTTACTTAGGCTCTAGAATTCAAATTCTACTCCAGAGAGAGCAGCTTCCTTGGGCTGGCCACGTTGTTCAAATGTCAAACATACATTTGCCTAAAAGATTATTTTAGGGAGAACTCACACAAGGTCAAGTGCTCCCACAGAGATCAGAACAAGCAATACAACGACATTCTCAAGGTCTCTCTGAAGAACTTTGGAATTGATTTGTGACAATGGAAATACAAGCAAAGGACTGCCCAGCATGGCATGCCTGCATCAAAGAAGGTTCTGTGCTCTATAAATGAAGCAGAATTGCAGCTGAAAAGAAATATGAGCTGCACAATTTTAGAGACATCTCTATTACAAATGTTCATGTGGACTCTTTGTTCCTGACCTGTTGTTAGACCCTTCCAAGCTCATATTGGTCTGATCTGACACAGCTGGACATACTAATACTGTACCTTGACTCCAACATAGTGATGTCATTTTGATCCTCTTCCAGAATGAAGGACAACAATGAACCAACCAACCAACCAACATCTTTAAGACTGATTTTTAGCATTCACAGCTGACAATAATTAAAGGTCCCATATTTATCTGACTGAGTATGTTTTCCATTATCATCATACTAAGTCCAGTTTGTGATGAGCTTTACCTCTCAAGTTTTGGACATTCCCAGTTTAAACTGGCAGTTTTCCCTTGTCCCAAACTTTTAGCAGCTTGCCTAAAGGGAGTCACCAAGAGGCTTACTCTGTTCTGCTTCTATAATGATACTGGTATCCTTTCACTGTTCTATTGCTTGGTTTTCCAATGTCAGGTTAAGACCAATCACTCACCATTGCCTTTTCCTCACAAACAATGAGAAAATTATGCTTTGGACTTGGGACTGGTTTCTCCTTACCCTTCCTGAGTTTGGAGAGTTTAATTCTCTGATCACTTCATGGATAATTGACATCTAACTAGTTCAAGTCCTGGCTGCAAAATTGGACAGTAGGCAGTAACAGTCATATGAGTGAAAGGACCAACATTGAGTGCCAAAATTATTAAGAGAAATTTTGGTTTTGGACTCACCCTGGTCAATGAGGAAAACTAAGAAGAAAAAAAAAGGCGCTCTCTCTCTCTCTCTCTCTCTCTCTCTCTCTCTCTCTCTCATATGTATTTATTTAGCATATCAAGGCAGTAAGTAGTTGGAGTGCTTCAGGTGTCAATTATAAGCCATGTGTGGCTTTTGTAGATAGAAGTAAACAACTTTCAAATAAAGAAAAAACTGTGCTGATTTGTACACATCATTAGCATGGAGCCAACTCAGCATTTCCCATGTCTAAATACATGTGCACAAGGGTATTTCCAGACTGCTGTCTCCTGCAGGTGGGCTGTATATGTATCCAAAATTTAGTCAGACTTTAAAAATTTAGGTTGACTTTGCACATTTTCAAGACGTTTTAAGTTCTTAAATACATACACACGTATATGTATGTGCTTATATGCATATATATTTCAATATCTATCTACCTTTTTGTTCTAGACCACTCTTATTTCTGATTACATTCCTCTTTCCCATTCACAACACACACCCATTGAACATTCCATTTTTACTAATAAAAACAGTTGTTTCACTGATAAGGACCATCATTTGTTATTCAATATGTTTATACCTTCATTAACACACAAAAAAAGGAAGGTGCATTCCCTCATCTTTTCAACAGAACCAACATTGGTCACTATAATTACATGGTGTTTGGTTTAATTTTAGTATTTCAGTTTATATTTTTGTAGTTATTGTGCATATTATTTTTTTCTAGCCCTGCTCACTTTACTCCCTATCAGTTCATAAAATTTTTCCTAGGATTCGAGAAACTTGTTAGTGGATAAAACATGTATGTAGATGAGTAAAGAAAAGATCATATATTTTAAATAACATTGTATTTTCCCCCAGTTAATTGTATGTTAAAACAATTTTTTAGAAGTTTTGAGGTCCAAATTATATCCTTCCCTTTCTCCCTCCCCTCCTTTCATCCTGAGATGGTAAGCAATCCGATATAGGTTATACATGTGCAATTATGTAAAACATTTCCATAGTAGTCATCCTTATAAGAATTCTCAAACAAGAAAGAAAAAAAAAAGAGAGAGGGAGGGAGAAAGGGAGGAAGGAAGAAAGGAAGGAAGAAAGGAAGGAAGAAAGGAAGGAAGGAAGGAAGGAAGGAAGGAAGGAAGGAAGGAAGGAAGGAAGGAAGGAAGAAAGAGGAAAACAACATGTCTCTGTCAATATCAGTTCTTTCTCAGGAGGCAGAAAGCATGCTTCATTATGAGTCCTTTGGTATTGTCTTGGATTGTTATCTTGCTGAGAATAGCGAAATCATTCACAGTTCTTCATCATACAGCATTGCTTTGACTATGTGTAGTATTGTCTGGGTTCTAAGTCTTTTCAGGTTTAAGAAAAGATAGCTTGAAGAGGGGGAAAACACTAAGAATGAAGGGGATATGGAGAGACTTCCCACAGAAAGTGGCACCTGAGCCGAGTGTCAAAAGAAAGGAATGACTTTAAGAGGGTGACATGAGAAGAGACTGTTTTCTAGACATGCACAGGCACAGAGATGGAATTGACCACTTCCTGGAATGCTGAAAAAGGATTTTTTTGTTCATTACATTACATTACAATACATTACACATTTACAGTGCCTTAAGCATGATATATTCAGGGCACCAAAGAGTAGACAAATTTCATGAGTTCTAGATTTTGCATGCCCTATTACTTATGCACTCTCCTCCCCTGGCCAACCCATACATAAGCATTTTCACAGGCACACACACACATACACACACTGAACAATTCTCATATGTTCACTTGATGATTCTCTGTAGTAGCTTAATGTTCAAATGCTACCTGGCCATTGTTATCTATGAATTGTCTTACTAAAGAAGATGAGGTAATTTGAATTAGTTACTTCCTCTGTGTATCAGCTATTATAATCTCTGGATCACAATATTGCTCCATCAAAATCACAGCAGTTCTGTAGGAAATTTGAAATTCATGTGTTATTCGCTAATTATCTATGCACACACAACTCTGTTATTCCTTTTAAATTATCTGACCTTTACAGTATGTACTTGGAAAGGCCTTGCAGTGGTACAATATAACATGTCCTAGTTAGCAGTTCTGTGGTTAGATGCTGCAACTGAATACAAAATGTTCTCTTATATTGTGTAAGTCTTCACTACCGAATGTGGAAATGAGTTTTAAATGCTTGGCAAAGTATGAGATACAAGTGTATATGAGGTCTATGGTCTATGTCTATGGGGCAGCCAGACCGACTGCTGTTTTAAAATTTTAAGTGGAAATTAAAAGGATGAACTATCCTGTCACTACAAAATACTTTTTAAAATAACTTGCCTCTTCTGAATTTAAAGTTAGGAAGAACTGCTGCAGACAGTGCTTATATAGCTGAAGAATTCCTACTGAATTAACTTTGAAGGATATTTCAAATTCTGACAAGATAGCTTTGAAAGCTTCTGGGATTGCTGTGATTTGTTATGTGGGCATTTAAATCAGTCTGGTGATTAAGGAGTTGTTAGGGTTCCTAAGAGGAAAGGATAAGCGTCATTACATATCTGAATAGACTGACTATACAGACAAATACATGCATTCGAAACTATGTGATTGGTATATAGCCATTAATAGATAATTTGGGGATCCTAAAATTTTGTGCCTCCTTGGGAGATCTACGTACCCTAACATAACATTTTCATTCTTACCATTTTTTTTTTACCATCTTTCTCTTTCTGTTATCATTAACTCATATTTTGATCCTACTGACAATAAAGTCTGCAAGCTGTAGACCAGTAAGCTTGACTTCAGTTCTTGGAAAAATTCTAGAGTAAATAGGATATCCCAAAAGTTGTAGTTGTGTTTAAAGATTTATTAGTTTTAAGTCTTAATATTGAATTAAGACTTGTGTGACAACTTGTCTGACTGTTATTCATTCATTTCCATCATATGTGACCCTTCATGACCAGGGTTTGGGGGTTTTATTTGGCAAAGATACTGGAGTGGTTTGCCATTTCTTTGTCTATTTGGATTAATTTTGTGGATTCATTTTGTCGGATAATAAAGGTCACACATCTAGGAAATGGCTGGATTTGAACTCAGGTCTTCCTAACTCCAAGCCCAATGTTCTATCTACTGAGCTACTAGTGGTCTCTAATTAAATACCTGTCTCATTAAAGCACGGATAATTAACAACTATAAAAGGAAGTGGTGATCACAAATAGCCAACATGGTTTCAATGAGAAAAGATCACATGAGATTATTATTTTTTTAAAGGAAGGAGGGAATAGAAATCAAGTTAGATTTAGTTTACCTAAATTTCAAGAATGAATGTGGCAAACTCCCATTCTAGCAGAAGCAGTAAACAGAAATTCCAACTCCTGAAATTATATTGTTATTAACATTGCTTTGAATCCCTAGTGATAAAGTACCTAGATACTAAACTTGTTAATGACTGGACACAAGGCATAGTCATTAATTGTTTAGTGTTATCTTTCATGGTGGAATGCTCCACGGATCTGTGCTTGGCCCTGTACTATTGGCAAGGACTTGGGTAAAAGCGTAAATGGTGTGGTTATTCAATTAGCAGCTAAGAGAGTGCTAAAATATAGTGTGACAGACTTAGTATCCATTGGAGCCCCTATAGGCTAGAATATAAGGGTAGGATAATTATAAACTGTATTATTTGATATTATAATGAAAGGACTTCAAAATGGAGTTACTTAGGCTAAGTGGTGCTAATGTCCATGAAACAATTTATGTAAGACAGACAGTTTGTACTTTGCCATTGTTAACTATGAATTAGGCAGATAAGGTCTGTGGAATTTGATTAGATGAATTCTTGGCCATTCTGCAGGGACTTGGAGTCATTCTCCTTCTGCTGTCTTAGATCCATCTCCAATGTGTCCTGATGAATAAAGTCTCAGTACTTGAGCTTCATTTATCCCTTGTATCACTTTTCCACCATATCTGGCTCTAATTATGAATATCCCCTCCTACATCTGGTACCCATTATAGTTTTCAACTGATTCTTTGTATAATTTTGCTACCTGAAGCCCAAATTTTAGCATGTTCCTGCCCCAATGTATCTCCCTTACCCTGAGAATGGGGTGAGTCTCTTGCATCCAAGAACTAAACCAAGGTATTTGCCAAGCTGGGAAGCCAAATAAAGCAATGGACCACATGGTTAGATGTGATTTAGTAGGTTTATTTGTAGAGTTAAAAAAAATCAATTTCATAAGGAAAAACCAGGAGTCATGGATAGTCAGAAATTCATCTCAAAAGAACAAAACAAAACAAAACAAAAAAACAACTGGAAGTTTTAGTCAAATAAAAACTCAACATACTCAACTATATGCAATGAAAAACAAAACAAAATAAGCTAACATGATTGTGAATGCATTAAGGAAAAGACAAAACAAAACAACAACATATCCTCCAAGATGATGAGTGTGATAATGATAGCCCTCTCTACTATGCTATGGTCACAAAATGTCCGTGATGCTGCGTTTAATTTGGGGTGCCAAATTTTGGGAAGAATATTGTTAAGTTAGGGCAGCTAGATGGCGCAGTGGATAGAGAGTGCTGGGCCTGAAGTCAGTTAGATGAATCTTCCTGAGTTCAAATCTGGCCTCAGATACTTACCAGCTGTGTGACCTTGGCAAGTTGCTTAACTTTCTTTGCCTCAAGTTTCCTCATTTGTAAAATGAATTGGAGAAAGAAATGGCAAACCACTCCAATATCTTTGTCCAGAAAACCCCAAATGGAGTCATGAAGAGCTGGGCACCACTTAAATGACTAAACAATACAGCAACAAAAACTGTTAGGCTGGAGGGCATGCAGAAAGGTGAAGGTCATTGAGATCCAGTCATTAAAGATTCTTTGGATGAAGAGGGGAAACTTAATCTAGAGAAGAGAAAATGAAGGAAAAGCATTAGCTTTGTCTTCAAGTATTTTTAGGTTAGTATGGAAGAGAGATATGACATCTTTTTTGTTTGTTTCTTTGTTTTATCCTTAAGAAAAGAAAGTTGCAAAGAGGCATATTTAAACTTGAAAGGAAGAAATAATTTCTAATAATTTAAATTATACAAAAGCGAGAGTGGCTATTGATGATAATGCATTTCCCCTTAATGGAGAGCTTCAAGCAAAGTCAGAATGACAACTAGGAATTACAGAAAAAGGTATTGTTTTTTTCAGGTCTGAATTGGATAAGATATCCTCTAATACACAATTTTGAGTCAGTCAATGAACAAGCATTTAGTGAGTAATTCAAATGTGCAAGTCATTGAAATAAGCATTGGTTATACAAGAATAAAAGTGAAATAATCCCTACCTTCTAGGAAAGTAATATACTAATATTGAACTAGTAGTATGCAAAAGGATCACAAATAAATGCAAAATATTTGTAAAATGAAAACACACTGTGTTCTGGGCACTAACTATGGATAGAATCAAGAATAGTATTGCTTAAACATAGTACAGTATCCCATTGGGGATGCACAGTGTAGGAACTTTTAGAATCTGTGAAGACTCATTATGATTCTCTCTAATAGACTGTTGATGATGGTGGTATGTATGGGATGGGGAGAGTAACCTTCCTACCACCAAGGTAGGATAGAGGCTGGGACAGTAACCTTACTGCCACCTGAGAATGCACGATACCTTTGGTGACCAAAGTAGTTACTGTAGGTGAAAAAGTAGCAGAAGCAGAGATAGAAATAGATAATGGCTAAGAAGGAAAGAGTTTCCCACAAGAAAAGAAACCTTAGAAATAAAAGTACCCATTTGAAATAGATTAGGCTGTAATCAATGAAGATGAAATATAAAATAGCTAAGGAGGAGTTCTGTCACAAAGATCCCAATGAGACTTATCTATTAGTACCTTAATAGATTATAATCTCTAAGATATAAACTCTAAGATTCATTATTATTTATTATTTGATTTAGGCTGTAATCAATGAGGATGAAATATAAAATAGCTAATGAGGAGTTCTGTCACAAAGATCCCAATGAGATATTTCTATTAGTACCTTAATAGATTTTAATCATTCTAAGATTCATTATTATTTATTATTCGATCTGGTGTAGGACTAAAACAGACACCAAAGAAAACATTTAAATGTGAAAATTCAAGAAGTAGATGCTCCATTTCTGACTGACTTGTACTTTGGGGTTTATGGGATATTCAAGGAAGACTGGTATCTCTGGCATGAGGGCTTGCTGAGCCCTTTTCATGGCTTCTTATCTGCCTTTGGTGTTTATCTGGCAATAAATTCTCATCTATGGTTCCAAGAAGCACACCTCAAGCATGTGAATTCCCCCAATGGAATGGGCAGATGAAAATAATTCGTTCCAAAGGCCACGAAGGTAGCTGAAGCAGGTACTGTGAAGCACTGAGAGCTTGGTCAGAGATAGAAGATACCAAAGCCATCCACTGCATCCTGGGCCATCACCAGTCAACCTGACTTTTGTCTTGCCACTGGACTTTGACTTGGGAAGAGAGAGTGAAGCTGACAACTTTGCGAAACTCTATTTCACTTAAGTCCAATTCACACAAGGGTCGAGACACCACCCTGTAATGTCACTGGTCTTCTTTGAAGTCTAAGGATGGATGGGGAGCCAAGATGGTGGAGTAAAAGCAGGGACTTGCTTCAGCTCGCCTCCAAATCCCTCCAAACACCTGTAAAAAATAACTCTAAACAAATTCTAGAACTACAGAACCCACAAAATAACAGAGCGAAACAAGTCTCTAGCTCAAGATGGCCCGATGGTTGCTGGGAAGGGTCTATCACACTGTACTGGGAGCAGAGAGAAGCCCAGTGTGGGCCATGCCAGCACAGACCAGGCCAGAGCAGGCCTCAGGCACTGAATCACTGAGCTGTGGTGGTTTCCAGACTTTTCGACCCATAA
>CM053626.1:85853885-85892695 GCA_028646595.1 Phalanger gymnotis
ATAGCCTTGATTTGTTCACCTGAAAATGGCTTATTTAAATCCTTTGACCATTCAATATGGAATGGCTTGAATTCTTATAAATTTGACTCAATTCCCTATGTATTTGAGAAATGAAGATTTTATCAGAGATACTTGCTGAAAAAAAAAATCCCAGCTTTCTGCTTGCCTTCTAATATTGATTGCATTGATTTTGTTTGTGCAAAAACTTTTAAATTTAATATAATCAGAATTATACATTTTACATCTCTTAATGCTCTCTTTCTCTTGTTTGGTCTTAAATTCTTTCCTTTTCCATAGATCTGACAGATAAGTTATGCCTTATTCTCTTAATTTGTTTATGGTATCACCCTTTATATCTAAATTGTGAACCCGTTTTGAGCATATCTGGTATATGGTGTAAGGTGGTGGTCTATACCTAGTTTCTACCATACTGTTTTCTAGTTTTCCCAGCAGTTTTTGTCATCTAGTGAGTTGTTGTTCCAAAAGCTTGTGTCTTTTGGTTCATCAAATGCTGGAATACTATGGACATTTATGACCGTTTATTATGTACTGATCTATTCCATTAATCCCCCACTCTATTTCTTATCCAGTAACAGATTGTTTTGCTTATAATACAGTTTAAGGTCTGGTATGGCTTGTCTATCTTCCTTCACATTTTTTAAAAACTGATGTCCTTTTGTTCTGCCAAATGTATTTTGAAAGGATTTTTTTCTAGCTGTGTAAAATAATGTTTGGTAGTTTGATTGACATGGCATTGAATTGAATAAGTAAATTAATTGAGGTAGAATTGTCTTTTTTTGTTATTTTGGCTCAGCCTACCTGTGAGAAATTAATTTTTTCTAGTTGTTTAAATTTTACTTTATTTTTGTGAAAAATGTTTTATAACTGTGTGTATAGTTTCTGGGTCTTGTCATTGCCTATTCTTATTTCTTCCATTTCTTTTTCTTCTCTTACTGCTATAGCTAGCATTTCTAGAACAGTAGTCTATGATAGTGTTGATAATGGGCATCCTTGCTTCAGCCCTGAACTTCCTGGGAAACCTTTTAGCTTATTCCCATTACAGAAAATGTTTGCTGATGGATTTAGAGAGAAGCTACTTATTATTTTAAGGAAAGCTCCATTTGTTTCCATGCTCTGTAGTATTTTTAATGGGAATTGGTGTTGTATTTTGTCAAAAGTTTTTTCTGCATATATTGAGACAATCATATGTTTTCTGTTGGTATTATTATTGATATAGTCAATTATGTGGATAGTTTTCTTAATGTAGAGCTAAGCCTGCATTCCTGACATAAATCCCACCTGGTTATAATGCATGATCCTTATGATGTATTGCTATAAATCCTGTGCTAATATTTTATTAATTTTTTGTATCAATATTAATTAAGGAAACTGGTCTATAGTTTTCTTTCTCTGTTTTGGCTCTTCCTGGTTTAACTATCAGCACCATATTTCATCATAAAAGGAATTTGGTAGGATTCCACCTATTTTTCCAAATAGTTTATGTAGTTTTGAGATTAATTGTTCTTTAATTTTTTTTTTAGAATTCACTTGTGAATAGATCTGGCCCTGAGTATTTTTCTTAGTGAGTTCTTTGATAGCTTATTCAATCGCTTTTTCTAAGACTGAGTTATTTAAATATCCTATTTACTCTTCTTTCAATCTGGACAACTCAAATTTTTATAAACATTCATCTTACTTAGATTATTAGATTTATTGGCATATAATTGGGTAAAATAGGTTTTAATAATTACTCTGATTTCCTCTTTCTTGGTGGTCAATTCACATTTTTCACTTTTGATATTGGCAATTTTGTTTTCTTTTTTTAAATCAAATTAATCAAAGGTTTATCTATTTTATTGTGTTTTTTTAAATTGAAACAGCTCTTAGTTTTATTTGTTAGTCAATGACTTTCTTACTTTCAATTTTATTAATTTCTCTTTTGATTTTTAGGATTTACAAATTGGTGTTTGATTAGGGATTTTTAATTTCTTATTTTGCTAGCTTTTTAAAATTGCACATCCAACTCATTGATCTGCACTTTCTCTGTTTTATGCATGTATACATTTAGTTATAAAATTTCTTCTAAGTACTGCTTTGGCTTCATCTCTTAAATTTTGGTATATCGTTTCATTGTCATTTTCTTTGATGAAATTATTGATTGTTTCTATGATGTTTTTCTTTGATCCACTCATTTTTAAAGGATTTGATTACCATTCTAATTATATTTTGATGTGCAAAAGATAGATTTAATATATGCGCCTTTCTGGATTTGATTGTGAGGTTTTTAATGTTCTTATACATGGTCAATTTTTATATATAGGTTTATGTATAGGTTTATGTACCACTGAGGAAAAATACATTCCTTTCTACCTCCATTAGTTTTCTTTCTTATTTACTTACTTATTTTGGGGGCGGAGCGGGGAATGGAGGAAAGCAAGGCAATTGAGGTTAAGTAACTTGCCCAAGGTCACACAACTACTAAGTGTGTCAAGTGTCTGAGGCTGGGTTTGTACTCCTTCTGACTCTAGGGCCAGTGCTCTACTCACTGTGCTACCCAGCTGCCCCTACCTCCGTTAATTTTCTCCAGAGTTTTCTCATATGTAACTTTTCTAAAAGTCTATTCACCTACTTAACTTCTTTCTTGCTTATTTCGTGGTTAGATATATCGTGGTTCTGAGAAGAGAAAGTTGAGTTTTCTCACTAGTGTAGTTTTACTTTCTATTTGCTCTTGTAATTCTTTTAACTTCTCCTTTAGAAATGTGGATGCCACATCATTTGGTGCATATATGTTTAGTATAGATATTACTTCATTGTGTATGGTATCTTTTAGCCAGATGTAGTTTCCTTCCTTATTTCTTTTAATTAGAGTTACTTTTGTTTTTGCTTTGTTTGAGATCATGATTACTACCCCTGCTGTTTTTTTTAATTTCAGCTGAACCCTAATAGATTCGAATCTAGTCCCTTACCTTTACTTTATTTTTGTCTCTCTGCTTCAAGTGAGTTTCTTATAAATAACATTTTTAACTTTTTAAATTTTTAACTTTGTTTTAACTTTGCTCTCTACGTCTGTTTCATGAATAAGTACATCCCATTCACATTCACAGTTATGATTCCTAACTGCATGTGTCCCTCCATCTCATTTTTTCCCTCTTTATTCTTTTTCTGTCTCTCTGTCTCTGTCTCCCTTTCTCTCTCTCTGTCTCTCTCCTTTTATCCTGTCCCTCCTCACCAGTGTTTTGCTTCTGATCACCACCTCCTCAAATCTGCCCTCCCTTATCTCATTCCTCACTTTCTCTTATTCTCCTCTCCTTCTACTTCCCTACAGGGAAACATATATTTTTAAACCTAACTGAGTGTGTATGTTATTTCATCTCTCAGCCAATTCCAATGAGAGTAAGGGTCAAGTGATACCCTTCCTTGCATTTTCCCTTCCACTGCAATAGATCTTTCATGCCTCTCTACATGAGATAATTTACCCCATTTACATCTCCCTTCCCCCTTCTCCCCTTTCTATCTTCTTTCTTTCCTCTTATTGTATATGAATCCATCATATTTAACTTATACCCATGCCCTCTGTCTATGTATACATCTTTTAACTGCTCTAATAATGATAAAATTCTTAAGACTTACAAGTATTATCTTCCCATATAGGGATGTAAAAAATTTAACCTTATTAATTCCCATATTTTTCTCTTCCCTATCTTCCTTTCTATGCTTCTCTTGAGTCCTGTATGTGAAAATCAGATTTTCTGTTCAGCTCTGATCTTTTCATCTGGAATGCTTAAAAGTTCTGTATTTCACTAAATGTTCATTTTTCCCCCTGAAAGATTATACTCCATTTCAGTAAGGAGGTGATTCTTCATTGTTATCCTTGCTCCTTTGTTTTCTGGATTATCATATTACAAGCCCTCTGATCCTTTAATGGAAAAGTTGCTAAATCCTATGTAATCCTGACTGTGGCTCCATGATACTTGAATTCTTTCTTTTTGTCTCCTTGCAGTATTTTCTCCTTTGACCTGGGAGTCCTGAAATTTGGCTATAATATTCCTGGGAGTTTTAATTTTGGAATGTCTTTTAGGAAGTAATCAATGTATCTTTTCAATTTCTATTTGACATTCTAATTCTAGGATGTCAGGGCAGTTTGTCTTCATAATTTCTTGAAATATAATGTCTAGGCTCTTTTTTTGACCATGGCATTCAGGTAGTGCTATAATTCTTAAATTATCTCTCTTGGATTTATTTTTGTAGGTGAGGTATTTTTCTATTGAGATGGTTCACATTTTCTTCTATTTTTTCGTCCTTTTGATTTTGTTTTATTGTTTCTTGATGTCTCGTGGAATCATTAGCTTCCCTTTGCCCAAATCTAATTTTTAAGGAATTATTTTCTTCATCGAGTTTTTGTACCTCCTTTTCCATTTAGCCAATCCTACTTTTTAAGGAGTTGCTTTCTTCAGTGAATTTTTGGTCATCATTTCCCATTTGTTTATTCTTATTTCATAATTGTGTTGCATCACTCTTATTTCCTTTCCAAATTTTTCTTCTATCTTTCTTATTTTATTTTTAAAATCCTTTTTGAACTTTTCCATGAGTTCTTCTTGGGCCTGAGATCAATTCACAGTGGTCTTTGAGGTTTTGCATTATTTTCCTCTTCCAAGTTTGTTTTGATCTTCCCTGTCACCATAGTAACTTTATATAGTCTCCTTTCTTTTTCTTTTTGCTCATTTTTCAAACCTATACCTTAAATCTTAATTTTACATTTGGGCTCTGCTTCCGGGGTTGAGGGGTCTCTGTCGCAGGCTTCTTGTGCAGGGGACAGATGGGCCTAGCTGTTGACCTGCTACTCTGGAGGTATGGAGGCCTAGCTGCTGGCCTGCTGTGCTGATGCTGTGCAGCTTAGCGGCTAACCTGTGCCAGGGCATTGTCCCATTTTGCCATAAAGTATACGGCCTCTATGCTGGCCTGTTTTGATGGGGGGCAGGGCCTAGCCACTAGTCTGCTGATTTGCAGTTGTGGGGTCTGTTGACTCGTGCCAGAGCATTGGGCGTTGCTGTGGCATAGTCTTCTGCTGGCTTTCTTGAGAGTTGCCTGCACTGGACAGTGTTCCCCTTTTGCTTGAGTGAAGTTGACCTTTCCTACTGTCCTTCTAATGCCTCTTGGCATGAAAAATTGTTTCATCCCATCCTATTGCTGGTTATACCACTCCAGAATTTGTTATAAGGCATTATTTTGTAGTTGTTTGGAGGTGAATTCAGGAGATATCAAGAGTGTTTCTGCCTTCCTCTGCTAGCTTGGCTCAGCCCATTCTCACAACAATATTGTGAATATTTTACATTCTTGATAAAAATATCAAAAGTTCTTCTAGAGATGATAAATAGATTTTTCAGAAATAATATAGATGATGAAAGTATTGTATCATTCTTATTGGGCAATATTTCAATACTGTTGAGTTGTTAGCAATAATCAGTATTATCCTGCCTAGACAAACAATTATGAAGTCATGTTAGTTTAATTAGAGATTTAGTTTGAGGGTATTAGTTCAAGAGCACAATCATAAACTTACAGAAATTGAATTCTAATCCTAATGTTGGATATTATTTAAACTCAGGTTTTCCATTTGGAAAGGTGAAACAATCATGGTAGAAGCTTACTAAATGGTTTGACCGTCTCTTTGCTTATTCTTAACTAGATATAATGTCAAAATCCCGATATTCAAATGCCACATTTAATAAGTCTGCATAATACATAGAAGTCAAATGAAAATTCCTTGATAGCAGACCTGGTTTTTCATATTTTCTTTACATCCTTATGTTTTAACAATCTGGCTAGCAGCTTCTGTGGGGGTGTAAGATCCACCCACAGCCAGCACCCAGAAAGCTTCCAGCACACTGCAAAAACACAGGTTCTTTTGATCTGCCTTAACTAAGGAAAGCAAGGTGAAGGGGTTGGCAAGCTTACTTTAATTGAGCACACAAACATCATTCACTTAGTTCAGGGGAAAAAGCCAGCACCCTGAACTTCAGAGCAAACTACAAACAAATTACAAACATCAACAGATAGACCTTGTCTGATTCAAATCCCAATACATAGTTACCAGAGTTCAACAAAGTCTCAGCATCCAGGTTTACAAGCTGGAGGGCTCCTTAGCTACAGCTGCCTGGAATCTCCTCATCAACATCATCTCAAGAGCCCTTAAACAAATTACAAACAGACAGACCCAATACAATTCATAGCTACCAACATCTAGGTTCAGCCCTGGGAGCTCAGAACAACGGCTGGCCCAGAGTCACATGCCACCACTGCTTTGGCAAAGAGCTCCAAGGAAGCTGAGGCCAAGCCCTGATTTTTATATCTTTTCAGCATCAGGGGTGAGTCCTTCATGTGACTCACCCACATGACCTAAAATCGTCACAAAGAGGCGGACTTAAACCCAGCCTCTGCAGTCCTAGACATGTAAACTAGGCCCTCCCTGGAGTTAGCCCCACCTTGGGCTCCACCTTAGTTGCCAATCTACACCCACATAGGTTTTACACCTAATAGGGGTTTGGGCTTGGGGCTTAGCACTTAATAAGACTCAATGAAATACACTGAATTACTCAGCAAAAACAAAAGCGAGACTTTCCAAGGGCGCTTGTTGAACTAAGTGCTAAGGTGCCCATTCTGCTTACCAGCACACCCTAGTGCCTACCATAGTTTCTTTCATAAGCTAAGGATTTAATAAATACTCCTTTGATTTAATTGAATATTATTACTACTATTAAAGTCACTTAAACACTAAGTGATGGTATATATCATCCCACTTTGCTGAAAAATAATCTGATCTTATTCCTTAGAGCTATCCTCTCACCAGTTTTCTTACATCAGCACTCTTGCCTTTCTTTTTTTTTCCCCTCTAACTTTTATAGTGGCATTTATGACATCATGGCATCCATCTCACTTGTCTGCCTTGGAATTGCCCATTAAGGCCTATATTATGATCATCTTCTTGTCCCCATCACCTAGAACAGTGCCTTTGTCAACCTGAAATAAAAGACTAAAAAGGCTGCAATAATAAGAATCTTTAATTGAGGCAAAGGAATTTCAATTTGAGACACAGCATAGCAGCAGAATACTGTAGTGCTTAGGAAAAATAGAAGGGGCAGAGTTTAAACACACTTCTGCAGGGCAAAAGTCTTACGGAATGCACAACTTGGAGAAGCTCTTTCATTGTTGTTCTTCAGGATAAACAAAAGTCCACAGTGAATCCTGGGGAAGCTCAGGGAGTGGTGACATCTGGTCAGAACAGTGGGCTCCAAGTATAGTAACAGGGGATTCAGTGAGACCACAATAAGACTGGATCTAGCTGGTTCAAACTTGCTCCAACCATGGAGTCCAAGTCAGGTTGCCCCTCTGATGGCTGCATTCGACGCATTTTAGGCACTTGATAAATGTGACTCATTCAGTCTTTCTCTAGGAAAATAGCAGTGTTTAAACTGAATAATTTAGCAACCTGACATTTTTTTTAATTTCACTTACAAACTAAAGCAAGTTAAATACAGTTATTTTATTTAATCTTGAGATCTTCAGCATTAATATCTCCTCTGAATTGCAAAATCCTGCTCACCCACCCTTGACTTCTGGAATAGCTTTTATTTAGTTCATTCTTTCTCTTGAGTGCATCTTCTGGGGTACAGCATAATCTCCTTTAATTCAGAGACTTTAATTTTCTTAATCTGTGTATCCCACCCCTCCCCTCCTTTGCTTGATCTTTATCTAGGTGATACCTGCTAACTGTAGATGTTCTCTAAGACTTTCTCTTGGGGCCCTCTTCTTTTTGTTCCTCTATGCTCTCTCATTTGTTAAGCTTATCAGCTTTCATGGGTTCAATGATCATTCCTATACAGATGACATTCATCTCCATCTCTCCAGCCCTCATCACCTTCCTGAACTCCAGTCTCACGTCTCCAACAGATCATTAGATATCTTGAACCTAATGTTGCATAGATATCTTAAATTCAATATCTCTAAAAAGTAAATTCATTTTCTTTTTTCCTCAATCTGCCTAACTTCTAAATTTCTTCATTACTATCCTCTCTAGGCCACTATTATCATCTAAGTCAAGCTCATATAGATGTCCTCCTCAGTCTCTCATCTCTCGTATACAATACCTTGCCAGGTGCTTTCCATTTTCCCTTTGAAACAGCTCTTCTTTATGTCTCCTTCTTTCCTTTAACACACTTAGGATTCTATCTCAGCCCCACAACACCTCACACCTGAAGTATCACAATAACCTTATGGTTGATCTTATTGTCTCAAGCATTTCCCATTTTCAATCTATCCTTCTTTCAGCTGCAAAAATGATCTTCCTAAAGCTGAGGTCTGACCATGTCATATTTCTACTCAATATTCTTCACTAGCTCCCTGTTACTTCTGGGATCAAATGTAAAATTTTCTCTTTTTTAAATACATTTACAACCTAGCCCCTTTCTACCTTTTTTTTACTCTTCCTATACATTACTTCCTTCCATATAGTCTACAGGTAAGCAGAATTGATATATTCAACACTGGTTGAACAAAGCACTACTTGTGCTTTTTTGCTAGCTGTTCCGCAATTTTTTTGCCATCCTTTATATCTCTAACACCTAGCATGGCTCATGGTGTATAGTAGATGCTTAATAAATGCCCGTCGATTTGACCTAATAGATTTTTTTGTTTGTTTTAAACAAGGGGAAGCAAATTGCTCTGAACATTCTTCTCATTCTTTGTGGCAGAGCTTTACATTTATATAGTTTTATAGTGCAAATGGATTAAGCAATAGTGGAAAAATGTCAAAGATATTATAACATCTTGCAATTTCTGTGTTTACATTCTCAAACTGTAATATCTATGTTTTACAGTCTAAAACATTTTGCCTTATATGCATGGCTAAAATTTCATAAGAGCATGCTTGTCATATCAGTTCTAATTGTAAAAGTTGTTCTTTTCCTTCCTCTTTAATCTGAACAATTTTTGAAAAATTAAAATTATTAATGGTCAAAATTATAAATTAAAAGAACTATAAGGTTTTATCTCATGCTGCATACATTGACACAGGTCACAGAGGATTGGAACAGTCAATGATGGAATTGCTGTGCTGACAGGCCACATTAATACACTCTTGCTGTAGCTGTGATGCGGCCAAACTCTTCCAGATGTTCATTCAAGAAAAATTATTAAACCGTGCATACCTAACCCAGCAATCACACTAATGATCATGTACCCCAAAGAAGTTAAAAGCAGACATGAAGACTAAAGGTTAATAATGTAACTTTTTCTTAGCAAATAACTAGAAATATAGTGGGTACTATAAATTAGAGAATGTCTGAAAAAAAGCACAGTTATGTTCTATGAATGTAACGGAATGTAATTTCTTACTCAGAAAAGATGAATTTGGGTAAGTTAGAAAAACACAAAAAGAGTTATATGATCTGATACAGAGCACAATGAGCAGAACCAAGAGAACTACTGCATGCACAATGACAAAAAGTGTATTATTTGAAAGATCATGAAAAGAAAGTTGGAATCTTGTATTTGAACAACCTATGAAAATCCTGGAGAATGTATAAGGAAATATGCCTCTTTCAGTGTAGCCAAAATGCAAGGGAACATGAAGACAGAAGACTCATCATAATGTGCCAGGCTTTCCTCTCTGTGCTAGTCACTCTTACTGCTTCTCTACATCTTGACTCCTTGGAAAGCCAATTCAACTCTGCACTGTCCTCTCTTGAATCTCTACCCCCTTATCATATTGCCAATTATAACCAGCCAAGCCTTAGCCTTGGATCATCCCCACTATTTTTCACCTTCATTCCACCTCACAGTGAATGAAGGTAAAGAAAGTCATGCAATCATTGTGACTGGATTCACTAAAAATTTATTAGTAAACCTCAACAGGGCTCTCATTGTCACTAGGCAATTCTATTATACCTTCCTTTTTCTGCATACTGACCCACTTTTCACAGTGGCTTTTCAAAACCATTTCATCCATTCCTCCTCAAACCTCCCATGGCTCCTCTTCCCCTCCTCCATTCTATTTGCTGAGAACCTTGCTTCATATTTTGCCAAAAAAATTGAGACCATTCACTGTAAACATTTTTTTTCTCCCCTCATCTCCTATCAAGTGCTTTATTCCAGTTTCTTCTCTGTCATCCCTGTCTCACATGATGAAGTCACCTTACTCCTTACCAAGGCTTGTTCAAGTGATCACATTCCATCCCATCTCTGCCAAACAGATTGTTCCCTCTGTTCCCTCTGTCATCCCCACTCTTTCACTTATTTTCAATCCCTCTCTCTCTACTGACTCATTTCCTACTGCCTATAAACATGTTCATCTTTTCCCTGTCCTAAAAAAAATCTCACTTTGTGCTTCCATCCTGCTATGATATTATATCTCTTCTGTCCTTTCTGGTTAAATTCCTCAAAAAATACCTTCTACATAGGTACCTCCTCTATCTCCTTACAATCTTGCTTTCAACGTTATAATTAGTTACTAATGATCATTTAGTTGCCAAATCCAGTGGCCTTTTCTCAATCCTCATTCTTCTTGACCCCTCTGCAGCATTTGCTACTGTTAATAACTCTCTTCTCTCTAGGTTTTCAGGACACTACTCTTTCCTTGTTTTCCACCTACCCATTTGATAGCTCATTCTCAATCTTCTTTGATGGATCTTCCACTAGGTCTTGCCCTCTAACCTTAGGTATGCTTCATGGTTCTGTGTTTGGCCCTGTTCTCTTCTCCCTCTGCTTCATTGGTGAATTCATCAGCTATCATGGATTTAATTGCCATCTCTATGATGCTGATTCGCAAATGTACCTTTCCTTCCACTATCTCCTTACTGACCTCTGCTCTTACATCTTACTGCCTTTCAGGTATCTTTGCCTGGAAGCGTAAGACATCTTAAAATTAGTATGTCCAAAATAGAACTTTTTATCTTGCCCCCAAACCCACCTCAACTTCCTCCAACTTCTTCAGGCTCACAACAACCCATGAGTCATCCCTGACTCCTCATTATCTCTCACTCTCCGTATCCACACTGTTGCCAAAGTCTATTGTTTTCGCCTTTGCAACATTTTTTTGAATATACTCCCTTCTATCTTTGGACACTTCCACCATTCTTGTACAAATCCTCATTGCCTCATAGCTGGACTGTTGCAACAGGTGGGTCAACCTGACTCAATTCAATCCATCCTCCATTCAGCTACTAAAGTTATTTTCCTAAAACTCAAGTCTGATCCTGTTAACACACACACACACACACACACACACACACACACACACACAAACACTAATGGTTTCCTATTGCATCCAGAACAAAATAAAAATGTTATATTTGTCTTTCAAAGCCTTTCAAAGTGTAGCTCCTCCTACTTTTCCAGTCTTTTACACCTTATTCCCCAATATGTGCACTTTGATGCAGTGACATTGGCCTCTTGGCTGTTCCATGAACAAGACACTCCATCTCTCAACTCTGAAGATGGTCCCTGATGCTTTGCCATGGCTGAAATGCTCTCCCTCCTCTACTCCAGCCACTGATCTTCCTGGCTTCCTTTAAGGTCCAATTAAATTTCCACTTTCTACAGGAAACTTTACCCAACCCTTCTTAATACTAGTGCCTTCCTTTTGTTACTTTCCTATTTATCACATACATAGCTTACTTTGTGTGTGTCTATATAGTTGCATGCTGTCTCTTTCATTAGATTGTAAATTTCTTGAGTGCAGGGACTTCCTTTTGCTTCTTTTTGTATCCCCAGTGTTTAGTACAGTGTTGGCACATATGATATGCTTAATAAGTTTTTATTAATTGATTCATCACTTTCCTAGATCCTTTCCCTTAATTGCTTTTTTGTGTCATATTCTGAAGGGGATGATTGGAAATATCTCACATTCAAATAAAATACATCAGTGAAATTCGTTTTTGAATTTTAAAAAGGTGGGGCAGGTAGGTGGCATAGTGAATAGAGCACTGGCCCTGGAATCAGGAGGACCTGAGTTCAAATCTGACCTCAGACGCTTGACACACACTAGCTGTGTGACCTTGGGCAAGTCACTTAATCCCAATCGCCTGCCCCTCCCCCCTCCAAAAATAAATTTTAAAAAGCAAAATGATTATGTTCAACAATCAGAACCCGATTCTCCACTTAGCATTCTGGCACACCACGAAGAGAAATGCAAACCACAGGTTCATTAGGCATTTTTAATACACATTGATTACCTGAATTTGGGTAATTTTTTTTTTTAAAAATTGGCAAACAATAACTAGAAAAGTGCTAACTGGTCATTTTCAATAACTTAGAACTCAAGAAGATAATTCAATTATTCATCCTTCTGTTCTTCCATTTATCTATCTCATTCCATCTATCTATCTATCTTCCTTGGTAGAGAGAAATTCCTCATTTGGAATTAGTTCCCTACACCAATAAAATCATGAGTTCCAAACAAAAATAATCTAAACACCGATTAAGTTCAGTAAATACCCCAAAGAATCAGTGTTTTAGGAGAGTAAGTAGATCCTGTTTGAAGTTATCAATGTTGATATGTCAATTCACTTCTATTCTGGCATTAAACATTCTCTATTTTTTCCCATAGGAAAGGCATGGCTTTTCTGAATAGTTAAAGCTAGCTTCGTATGACAGTTGGAACTGTCATGTTCTGGGTGTATGATGATTCAGCTAAGCTTTTGGGAAATGACAACATCCCATTCCATCGTTATAAAGATTAATCACACTTGTGGGTTCTCAAGAGATGTATTCAATTAGCGGCAATATCTAGATTTTATTTCAAAGAAAGGGTAAGTTCTGAATGATTAGATAGACTCTTTCACCTTTTCATTTCCTTACAATAAAAAAGAAGATAGATAAAATTCCAGTGAGATCTAGACTCCAGTTTCACAAAGACCAATTAAAGCAACAATTTCACCTTGAAAGCAGAGCAACCTGACATTTCCCTTAAATGAAGCCAGTGCCCTTCACACTGGTGATTTTGTAGGTAAAGTTCTAAAAAGATTTGTAAAAATTAAAATGTGCAATATGTGTGTCATATTTGGGGATGAGAGCCTGAACTTTTGGATGCCTGTATTAAAATAATGGCCTCCATCAGGTTACAAGTGAAGGAGGGAATTACGTCTACCTGAACGTTAGCTGACAAGTGATAGCCTGCCAAAAGGACTTGGGTAAACTTCCTTGATCTGTCCTGAAATATGTATAACTGTAATTACACTCAGATAAAGTTGGTTATCAATTTAGCAACATGAAAGTTGATCTGGTCTAAGGCCAAAATAGGGATTCGCTATAAGGGAATGCAAAAGAGATGGATGCTAGTTCTCTAAATATCATTGAGTTCTCACATTGGTTTCTCTTTCAGTAATAAATTAGTTAAAGAACAACAGAGCATTTATTATGTGCATATTATATGATAGACTGTGCTAGGTTGCACTGCAACTCAGGAAACAGTGTTCAATTCAATTCTTTTCAACAAGCATTTTTAATCTGTGCAAAAGGCAGGATTAAATAGTGAATAAAGAGCAAACTTCTGAGTCAGAAAGACCGCAGTTCAAGTCTTGCTACTGACACACGTACTGGCTGTGTGACCCTAGAAAAGGTGCTTAATTCAGTGCTCCAGAAATCTTGCTAACAATGTAAGTTACAAATTCAAAAACAAAATTTAGTGGAGCTATATGGAAAGGTATAATTTCCTTACTACATGAATGAAATCACAGGTTCTGCCTAAAATATATATATATATATATATATATATGTATCCCTTCGATATCATGACTTTCCCCATAATGATTTTGATATATAATGGGTCAGAATAAAAAAATGAATGGAAATTTGGGTAGGGGGAGGTTTTGTGGAAGCCTCAGGCAACATGTGAAGGCTAGCAGATGACACAAAAAGTTCAGAAACTCAGAAATACATAAAATATATGTATAGTATTGTATAATATCAGCATACTTTTTCTTTTTAAACCATAATAATTCAGTCTTCTTCTGTGGTATTAAGGGAGGGCCAAAAAGTTTTATGTGGATTTTTCAGGTAGCAGGGGACACCAAGCCCCTAATCTCCCTGATGTAGAAGAGCTAACTGTAATTGTCTGCAGGGTGGGGTAGAGTTGTCAAGAGTGTGATGGAGGAGAATCTCTTCAGTTTCTTCAGTCCTTTATAGGATCTTTGGGCTCTGCAGTTTCTTTGGGTACTTCTATCATTTAGAGAGAAGATGGATGATGCCAAATCCTTTATAGATTGCTTCTGAGGGAAGGATAAGACTGAGAAGCCAACAGGAGAGAAGCTGGAGGTCTCCATCATATCCTTGTACCTCACTCCCAATGGGAGAACTTTTTTACTCTGTTTTTTTTTCTAGTATATATTCTGCTGTTTACTTTCTCTAATTTCTGTCTTGCTGTTAACTTGGATAAATGAGACTGCTTTGCTATGGAGTAGGTGTGTATTTGGGGTAGCTAGGTGGTGTAGTGGATGGAAGGTTGGACCTAGAGTTGGAAGATTTGAGTTCATATCCAGCTTCAAACATTTACTAGATGGATGACTCTGGGCAAGTCACTTAAGTCTGTTTGCCTTAGTTCCCTCATCTGTAAAATGAGGTGGAGAAGAAAATGACAAACCACTCCAGTATCTTTTGCCAAGAAATTTTAAATGCAGTCATAAAGAGTTAGACATGACCGAAATGACTAAACAGCTATATATGTTCATTGTGTAACTGGTATTTGGAAGAATGGTAGGCTGTAATCTACACAGATTTATTGAATACCTACATCCATATGATCAAAAGATGTATTAGAAAAGAAGGAGAGATAAAAGATAATGTAAAAGTTTCAATCATTAGGGTTAAGGAAAGTCTCTCTGTTTTTAAGGCTAGAGAAGACCTAGAATGTCAAGGAGAAAAGGAGTTCAAGAATAAAAAAGAATGTATTGTTTAGATGACAGAACATTGATAAAAACTGCAAATGAGAATGGAAATAAATCCGGAATCGCAGTGGTGTAATGGGAAGGGATCAAGCAAAGCACTGGAGAACATAGTTCAGGTGAAGAACCTAGAAATCACTACCTAAAATGGCAGAGCTTGAAGTAGCCTTAGAGGTCATCTGCTACAATCCCTCATTTTACTGATAAGATTTAATTTCAAAGGAGAGTGACTTGCCCAAGGTCACAGATCAACTTAGTGCCAGAGCCAAGACTAGAGTAGAACTCTAACTTCATGGTTAGTAGTCCTGTGTGCTTTTCATCAATAGTTTTCTGCTTCCTCAGGTGTAGAATGAATGTGGTTATATGAGAGGTAAAACAGGTTCCCAGAGTGAGCCATACCTCCCCCTGACAGGCACTGGAATGATCCAAGGGGGTGGCAGTAGCCTTGGGTGCATTTGGAGGGGGGTGTTGAATAAAAAGCAGGGGGCAATGGAAGTATAAGGAAAGAAAAAAAAAGATAAGAAAATTTTGAAGAACAGGTCGTCCATGTTTCATCTATTGTGTAACATTGTTAAAGTTGTAGTGGTTACATTATTTTCCATATTAATGCATAAAATGCAAGTTATAGCCAATCAGTGGTCAACCTGCCAACAGGTCTTAACAAGCAAGTGTTGGCAGGTGAGCTTGTTGCACATTGTTGGGAAGTCCAGCATGCTTTTGAAGGAATATGTGCTTGTAATGATTTGTTTACAATACAATACTATGTAGTTGCATGATGTTATCAGAATTTAAATGCAGGAAAAACCCACAAATGTACAATAAATTATTAAATTTAAGAAGTCATTTAAAATTTTTTTTAAGTGAAGCAAATTTAAAAAAAAACACTAAAGATCTGAAGTAAGTAGATTTCCAAGAGGACACTGAGTATTTTTTTTTTTGAAAAGGGGTTGGTAGGCCTAATAAGTTTGGTAATCTCTGGGTAAAAAGATAGGTGACTATGATAAGATGAGGAAATGTCAGTGTATAAGATCTTAGAGGCTGAGTAACTTTGAGTGATGATGATTGCTGGGTTGTGATCAAAGTGGTAGACTGAAGAAATAGGATAGAGATGACAGTCATAGAAACTGAACAGGTTAAGTAAAAGATATAACCACCTGTTACCACCTTGTGATCCAGTACTCTGGTGATAATCTCTGAATTTAGTTAGACTGGTCATCAAGCAGCAGAAAGTCTGTTGGTGACCCATAGTCATAGCCTTTCCAAATTAGTAGAGGTTTTTTGTTTGTTTCCTTGTTTTGCTTTTTGACCCTTGAGTTGATTTGGAGAATCTAAGGTCACTTCCATGCTACAGAGTAGGACAATGATGAGGGAATAATTACAAAATTAATAATGAATAAGCTTCATGAGAAGTATTGTGGCATAGAGCTCAGGATTTGGAGTCACAAAGATGTGGGTTTCAATTGTGCCTCAGTCACTTACCAGTTAGTGATCCAGGGAAAGTTCCTTCTCTCCAGATCTCATTTTCTCACTTGTAAAATGAGGGAATTGGACCTCAAAGTTACACCCAAACTCTAAATCTATGATACTCTGATGCAGGAAAATTCTTCTCCAAGTAGCTGGTTTTAATCTCTTCATCAAAAACAAAACAAACAAAAAAAAGCCTTTTAAAACTTAGCAAACAGAAGCAAAGTCTACCCAATGCAAAAGAAGCAAATGCATCAAAGTAGGATTAGCTTCAGGAAGCAATGACAGATGCGAAGTGCTTTGCACACATTGCTATGTGATGTTGAACATATGTTGTCAATTTAAAATTGCTTAAGAAATATTTAGCAAGGCAAATCTAACACACCCCTTGTTTGTAAGAATATATTGAGTTTATGCCTAGCTGCTTCTTTTACTTTTTGCCCATTTTACTGTAGGCTAAACAGTACCTTTTGCAGCATGATACCTAATTTATTTGCTAAAGTTATGTTTTAATTAAATCTCTTCGAAAGCTGCATTTTTTTTCTGACATTGTGGTGGTTATTAGATATCTTCAGACCCATAGGTGGTAAATGTATTACCACTGTTAGAATTTCCTGAGCAGTAGAACATAAATTGCTTAACAGATAAGGAATTAAGTGAGGAAATAGTCATTACCTTTTTTTTTTTTTTGCTATATTATGCTCATACATACTGTCTCACTAATTTTCTGTTAGGATGGAGTCATTGCAGAGAACCAGGTTTTTTTGAATGCTCTTGGAGTAGCACTTTGGGAAATTATTTAATGATCAAAAGAGCAAGTATTAAATAGATATCATAATAGACTCCATCAACTCTGAACCCTGGATGACATTACAGAGAAAATATTCCCACCTGCTATCCTCACAGTAAGTGCCTTGGCAAACTTAAAGGACTATATGTATCTTATGTAATAATAGAGTATGTTCCTATGGTGATCTACAGTTCATAAAGTGCTTCCTTTGCACCAATCCTGAGTGTCACACTAAATATATATACATATTCCCCATTTAAAGAGAGACCTGAGATTTGGGGAATAATATGTTCATAGTCAAGTAGCTACTACCCCTTAGGACTCTCTAATACATGTGTACTGACTCTGGGAATAGCCCTTTCTTGCACGTGTGCTCTAACCTAGCCAAGCTGGATTATTCTCTGCCTTCTCAAGCATGACTCCTCTTTTTCTCCATCCAGGCTTTTGATCATGCTGTTCTTGTAGTTAAAATGTCCTCTAGCACCTTCATCTTCTGTTGAATCCTAACTCATCTTTTACAATCCAATTTAAATGTCACCTCCTGAATGCACTCTTCCCTAATTCTTGCTGCCACTAACAACCTCCACTTCAAGATCACTTTAATGTGGCTTCTGTACAGTTTTACTTGTTTTGGTGTCCAGACTTGTGATTTCATTGGAATAGAGAATTCACAATGGAGAACTTTATCTGCTTCATCAATGCAGGTGAGCTCCTTCTCTGTAACTCAGAATCTTTAGAGATTTAGCTTGCATCTCTTAATGATTAATGACTCAATGACTTGCCCAGGGTCACATGAACATTAGGTGTCAGTGATGGATCTTGAACCCAAGTCTTTGTTGTTATTATTGCTATTCAGTCATTTCAGTGGTGTCCAACTCTGTGATCACATTGGGGGTTTTCTTGGTACAGATACTAGAGTGGTTTTCCATTTTTTTTCCCTCTAGCTCAATTTACAGATGAAGAAACTAAGGAAAATGGAATTAAGTGACTTGCCTAGAGTCACACAGCTAGTATCTGAGGTAGGATTCAAACTCATGAAGATGAGTCTTCCTGACTCCAGACCCAGCACTCCGTGCAATCCAGTTGCTCCAAACCCATGTCCACCTAAATTCAAATGCCTCTTTCTGTACATTCAAGCATACTGCCTCTTATCATGTTAAATTATAGTGTATGCAATAGTAACATCATTCTACAAGACTGTAAGTTTTTAGAAACAGAGATCATGCCTTATGAAATTTCTTATTTCCCCCAGTGTCTATCACAATGCTCTGCACCTGTAGGCACTTAAAAATGTAGACTCATTGCATTATGTTGGCACTGTGAAGAAACGACTATTCCTGACTCAGCTCTGCCACTGAGTAGCTGTATGATCTTGGACAAAGTAATTAACTCCTCTAGATTTTAGGCACCTCAGCTGTAAAATAAAGGGATGAATTAAATAAGTTCCAAAGGCCATATTTTCATCTCTACATTTCTTTTAGTTCCATATCATATTCATAGGCCTTCTCTATGTCACAATGGAGATACCTTACCTGATGCCAAGAATTTAAGTGTTTACTCTACCACCTCATTACATATACACAACACTTACTCTTGTGAATACATGCACACGTGCATATATCTACATAAATATGGTCCAAGTTTTTTAAATAGGCATAAATAGAAAGAAATATTGCAGTTTTCCTACAAAGAGTCTCACATTTATTGATTTTCTCAACGCACAGGTGATTTGAAAACGTAAATAGAAAGCTAGAAATACTCATTTTAAAGACATATATAAGGCTATTAGAAGAAATAGGCCATTTCAAAGCCTCCAGTAGTAAATGAAATTCCTTTGTGAGCTTCATTAATGCCAGTAAAATGCCCAGAGATGAGCCTGTATGACTATATATTTTGTCTGCTAGTTTTTTTGTGGGTTTTTTTTGTATTTGCCATTCTCTACAACAGGTCTCAAATGTTATTTCCAAAAATAGGTAACTAAATCCAGAGTAATGGTGTGTTTACTGATGTTCAGTTCTATGAGTGTCAAGGAAATCAAACTGTGAAATTACAGGTGAAAATTTTACTACTTAACTACTTACATTGAGAATATTCTCCACAACTTTCTTCATGAAACACCTGACTAAGTTTCTGCCTTTTCCCCCTTTTCACACCTATTACTATTAAAATAAAGGAGTTTATATGGGGATGATCAGATCTAACATTCTATGGAGGGGTGTAAAACTAAAATGTTCATCCCCTCCCGTTGACATTATCTCTCTTTTGTCTATCAGTCTCTGCATCTCAGTCTGTCTCTGTCTTTCTGTTTCTCATTCTATTTCTCTATTTCAGTATCTGTCTATGTTTCTGTCTGTCTCTCTGTGTTTCTGTCTCTGTCTCTGTCTCCCTCTGTCTCTCTCTGTCTCTCTGTCTCTGTCTCTCTCTCCCTCTGCCCTCTTCACCTTGCCCTTTTACTTAATGGAAGGTTCTGCAGTCATTAGGATTATGGAATCATTGATTCAGAGTTAAAAGCAACTTTAGAAGACATCTAGTACAAATTTCCCATTCTACAGATGAGAAACTTGAAGCCCAGAGAGGTTAAATGATTCACCCTAAGTTGTAAAAGTAGTAGATGACAAAGCCAGGATTTTAATTTACCCTAACAATCTTCTCATTTTTAAAATTATTATTATTCCCACTTAATAAATGCAAGAGCAGAGTCTCAGAGAAGTTTAAAAGACTGCCTTATACTCACATAGCTAGTAAGTAACAGAAATGGGATTTGAACCCAGACCCTTCCAATTTCGAGCCCAATTCCTCCAGAGATACGGTGGTATAGAAACTGGAAAAATGGATTTCTACTCAAGAAGAGTTGAGTTTAAAGTAAGTCACAAACTCTTACTACCTAAAGAATCCTGGGAAAGTCACCTAAGCTCCCTGACTCTAAGTTTCTTCATCCATCAGATGGATATAATGATAGTACCTACTTAGCTAGCTTTGTTCTTGAGACTCAAATGAGATAGCAAACACAAAATACGTTATAAATGTGAGGTTTAAAATATTACCCATCATGCCACACTGCCTTACAGTATGCCAGTTATCTATTTGTTTTGTCCAAATAATCTCCTCATCTTCCCAATTAAGTAAATTATAATATTGCCACAAATCTTTGAGGAAATAGACCAGGATTGTCAAGTCATTTCATGTGGCTCCAGGGATCAATTATCAAAGATCTATTAAATTTTCTCTATCTAACATCAATATCTTTTTTTTTCTTTTCCAAATGGGATCAGATAACTTGCTGATGAGTCTCTTCCATCTACCAAAACCTAAAGTAGTCCCTAGCATGCATGATTTCTTTTTTCCTCATACCAAAGATTTTTCATTTGAAACCAGCGAAATGTTATCTTGAGTTCCACCTTCTGCTATCCTCCCATTCACATGAGGAGCTAAGCTCTGAACCCAGCTCCAGGAGGAAAGAATGACAAAGCCGTTTTGTGCTGTGCTTTGAACTTTCATTATTTTATTGAACAAAAAAGATTAATCCACTCCCTTACGTGCCAGTCTAGCTGTCTAAGCGAAGTGAAGGTTCAGAACAATGGAGAAGTGGTCCAGGAGTCAGTGACAGCTGAGGTTGCAGTGAACAGATTTCAGAGGCAGGATCTGGACTTGTCAAAGCTGTGAGATGACACTCACATGCTAAGTACTCCATTTTCAACCTCTGGCCAGCCATTCCCTAGCCTTCACCTTGACTTTATTTCATTTCCTGACTACCCAAAGATCTGAGTCTGGCTGTAGCAAGGTACAACAGCTGAAGCAATTGATGCAGTTTGGCAAGCATTGGAGGAATTCCTCTCCTAGCTGTCACAGGGCTCCAAGAGAAGCAATCGATCTTCCACCTCAAGGAACCTCACATTCTGAGTCCCTCATGGTTTTGTAGTGTCACTCTTTTTATTTTCCTATGTAATTTAAGCTTCTAGGGATAGCCAGGGCATATCATATCCTTCAAAGTTTCAAGTGCATGCATGACACTTCATATAACATTTGATTTTCATCTGTTTCACCTGGTGGCAGAATCAAGCAGCTGAAATGCCAGTTAAAGGGTCCCTTCTATATTATAGTCCTTACCTTCACTGATTATTTGTGGATTGTAAGAATCCTGAAAGCCTCATAGAACTGGATGTCATAACTACAATATTCTTCATAAATTGTCATGCTAATTTAAATGGGAAAAGTTTTTTTTTCTTTTATGCCTACAGCATCTCAGAAATATACTGACATGAAGTATATAGTTTTGAATATGATAGTACATAATAATTTGTTTGGAATATGATACTTTCAATTTGACAAACATTTGTGATGCCTGCTACATGCAAGGTATTGTACTAGGCACAAGGGATAAAAGAAACAATGAAAATAATTTAGAAATTCATGTAGATGCAAAGTTTTACTACTTGTAATAAATATGAAAAACAGATCACCAATAATTCTATTTTGATCGAGAATAATGACTACCATTTATATGGCACTTTAAAGCTGGCAAATATCTTTACATAGATCAGCTCATTTGAGCCTCTCAACAACCTTCTGAGGAAGGTACTAGAGGGATTATTATCCCCAATCTTACATATGAAGAAATAGAAACTCAGAAAATTTAAATGATTTTTTGCATAATCACAGAAATATCAAGTATCCTAAATAGGATTTGAACCCAGGGTGCCCAACAGTCTACTCAATATATCATGTTCATATTGACTTCTGAAGTCTAAAATTAAGAAAACTAACTCCTAATAGCTATCCAGAACCATTGTTTCTTTGACATGTACACATTGATACAAATATTTCTCCCTCCTACTTGACCAGGAAATTCTCCTGAGATTGAAGATTGTATATTATCACCATATAATTGTCAGTATTGACTGTTTTGTGTTTAGAATCTTTTTTTATTTTACTATTTTTTCCAAATGTCTAGAAATCACTATGGCAGGCTTCATGAGAATATGTGATTTGATATATAAAATTGATTTTCAATACAAAATAATGCAGGGAAAATTTTGAAATGCTCCATTTGTAGCTTCATGTCTAACAGAAGAACAAAGGGAAAGAAGGACATGAAAGTCTTGATCTATTCTGACAAAATCAACGACTGTCAATCCCTTTTGGTTCACTATCATCTATTTTACTACGTTAGAAGATTCCTTTTACTATGCTTATTTGTTTTGGTGATCATGAGGTTTTTGTAAGCAAGTTTTTACAATAAATAATATAAGAAATTAATTAAGCACATACAAACACAAATTAGCAAAGATGCCCAGAGCCAATCAACTAGACTCTATTAACTGATTTTATTATTATTATATTCATATTGTTGAATTAATAATTATTTTTCATCCTTTGATTCAAAGAGGACCAATGTCTTCAAGGAGCGATGTCTTGACTTGCATGCGAATTGGATTTAAGTGAGGCAGAGTTGCACAAAATGGTTATCCTCACTCTACTGTCCCATATGGATACTTGCTTTTGAAATAATGCCTACATTGGTAACCAGTCATTTTATGTTACCATGTTTCATTTTGTGATATTATTTGTTTCTTGTTGGGTATATAAATCATGATTCTCTTCTTGCAGATAGTAAGCATTGTATGTAGGTTAAGAATATTCCAGATGATATAAGCATTAACTCCTTTTTTAAAATTACTTAATCACTCTATGCTCAACTATGCATTGACGTTGATATGTTGATTCAATTTTGAGGGAGTTAGTGAGTTCTTAGGATTTTTTACATTCCCATCCTGTGCAACAGATGCTGATATGTAGCCTAATGCTTATCATGAGTACTACAATATAAGATAAACAAGTGTTACATGGGATTTTGTTTTATTGCCTTTGGACACATAATGAAACAGAGCTTTCTATTGCTTTTTTTTTTGCCTTTTCACATGTGAATCATCCTGTTCAGCT
Source organism: Phalanger gymnotis (assembly GCA_028646595.1). Taxonomy (NCBI): domain Eukaryota; kingdom Metazoa; phylum Chordata; class Mammalia; order Diprotodontia; family Phalangeridae; genus Phalanger; species Phalanger gymnotis. Next base: position 85,877,013 of record CM053626.1, read on the forward strand.
TCTACTTCCTTGTTGCTTCTGGTTGTACTTCTAGAAAGAATCCTAAGGCTGATATGAAACACCTCCTCCAGTAGTAGGCCCACTTATTGGTGATTTTGTATTTTCCTTGATATTGTGGTCAAAGAGTTCATCACCAAATACACAGCTTATTGGCAATACTTTTCTACTCAGTTATACTGTTCCTCAGAAACAGAATTAGAGTGTTTGCTCTCTTTGCTAATTCTCTGAATTCAATGAGAATGAAAATACTTAAAATAACTCCTTTCTTATAACTCTGTCAAGACATGTGGAAAAGGATCTAGGAACATCCACTCATCCATGGTGTGCTGACCCCCTGGTTCACGAAGCAGTGGATTCCTGGGATAAAGTCACCTTCCTTGGCTAAATATCACTGGTCTTGGAGAACTTAGAATAGTATTTTGGGACAAGGTAGTTATGATATTTTCACAGTCCTTCCCTGTCACTTTTATTTAATTCCCCTTATCAATCTGTATTGTGTTCGATGACATCTCTCATTATTTGCACTGATAGTTGATGTAGTGATAAAGGAAGTGGGTAGCAAAGATCTAGCATCCTCTGCAGAAGTATGAAAGCGGTAGAAGTAGATAAGTATAACAATTCCATGAACCCTGGCAGAACACACCTGTGTTTCACAAAACTTCCCCTGACACCTCCCACCTTCTACTGCACAGAAGCACACATCCGCTTGGTCTTACATATTTGTGTGTGTGTGTGTGTGTGTGTGTGTGTGTGTGTGTGTGTGTGTGTTGGGGTTAAGAATAAGGAGGGAATAATTGGAAGGCATCTATTTAGAAAGGAGTAAGCCCTGCCTTGACCTCTCTCACTTTCCTTAGACTAGTTGACCCTTTCTTCTTCAGGAACAACCATTGAGAATTTTGACTCCTCTGCTACTCAAACGCAAACATAGTCTGTTACCAGTTCTGTAGTTTGATCCCTTACAATATGTGAGAATTTATGGCCCACTGATGAAAGCTTTGGGAACCCAGAATCACCCTGGAAGTACAATGAATCACAGCTCATATGTCTGGTGGCCCTCTCCCTTCGAAATAAGAAAATCATCTATTCCCAAGGAAGTAACTCATAGCTTAACATATACTTTGAATCTGTAGTTTAATAACCTTACAACATTAAAATAATCCTATTAACAGCCCATTTTGTGATGTGACTCATAGTTTACACAGTATACTTTTTGCAATAATCATTTGAGGTTGATAGTTCAAACATTCTTACTTTCATCTTATATGTAAGAGAACTGGAGCTAAGAACTACTTTTATGAATTTATTATGAAAACAAACAGAAGAATTGGGATTTAATCTTCTAATTCTTGGACTATTTTTCTCTTTTCCCCACTGTGCAACACTGCCTCTTACTTCTGGTTTATGAATCTGTCTGATTTCCACTTTGGTTGAAATTTGATTCTATGCAACTTCAGTCATACTTCCTGTGTGCATCTCTTAATATACCCACTTGTCACTGGATTCTTTAAATGTCTTTGAGAAAAATCTAATTCATCAGTTTAAAAAAATGTTATAGGATTCCTATCTATGATTCTTTATGTTCATGTAAATTAAATGTGTGAATGTGTGATACCTTCCCCTGGCACCCCCAATTCTGTTAATTCCATAGTCACTTCTGAGAGATTAAATTTGTCTTGTTGAATCTATTGTCCAAAATGAACTGTGAATACACAAATAAGACTAGAACTTGGTCATTTAATGATAGATTTATTTTCTGAAAAGTATTTTTATTTGAATGCAGCAGAAACAATTTTAAAAATAAAGCACATAGGTCCTAATATTGCAAATATTATCTATACAAAATGCTATTTCAAGTATTGCAACCACAGGCTTGCATTTCATGTCTTGCAATTATAATAATGAGAAAGGAAGGATTCAGAGTGACAAAACATGGTTTTGTAGGTGACAGATTATATATATATATATATATATAAATTTGCCATTTTGGAAGGAAATACCTGTGTGACAAACATTTACTTAAAATTGCTCTATTAGATTAAAACACAACATCTTTGGACTTTCAGAAAATGTTATTTTCTCAGTAGTTTTAAGTCAGTTGGTGGCTTGAATAAATTGAGACATATACTTGAAAAGAAAACATTCCATTATTATTGACTATTATGTACATTATTTGCTTTACTTGAATGTGCTACTTGTTTCATGTAGGCTCGTGTTTTACTCTCCAGGATAACCTATTTTATTAGTCTTATCTTACCATAACATCTGGTCTTATATATTCCTAGGAATAAAATCCCCATCATTTTGTCCATTGTCCTGTCAACACAGCTGCTTCTCACTCTAGAAATCCTAGAAGCAGCAGGGAACTGTCCAGAGTTACAACTTCTTCAAAGTAACAAGTTAGGTTTAACATCATACCCCACAAGTTAAAAAAGATTCTTAATATAGTTACTGCAATGAATATGTAAAATCATACACATACTCTGGTCAGAAGTTTAAGACTGTTTTGGACACCAGTTTTATGAGACTCCTTCACCTTGAATATGCTTTGTTGTTTACTCTTTGAGGTTGTTCACTACCATATTGTCAACATCGTTATCCTGTTTTGTTTTTAACTTTGAGTCCTGATAATCTTGTGTCCCTGGTTCTTGGTTGTTGGGAATATAGTATTAACTGTATCCTTCCCAAATCCTTATAAAGTAAGATTTTGAGGGCTTGTCTTTCAAAGCTACTTTGGTTTCCTATCATCAAAGTCTATGCCATGATGGCTTCTAACCACAATCTCTTACTTGTCCCTTCATACCATTTCTCATTCAGGGAGAAATCATATTTATTGAAATACAAATAGATGTATGCTAAGAATGTATCATAATTAATCTAAAATATTATTTAGCCTAAAAAATTGAGAGAGTTAGGCTTCCAGAATCTTATTACATTAAATGAGTCTTAGTAAATATTAAAAAAAAATTTTGTCTCAGGGGATTTTTTTGAATCCAATGCCTATACATGTCTTCTCAATTCCATCCCTTTATATGTTATCTTCTATCTTGGTCCTTCAATGATTCTCTTTTTTAAGCTCTTATATCTTTCTATAGAGGCAGCTAGGTGACACAGTGAATATAGTGCTTCCTGAGTTCAGATCTAGTCTCAGACACTTACCAACTGTGTTACCTTGGGCAAGTCACTTAACCCTGTTTGCCTCAGTTTTCTCATCTGTAAAATGAGCTGGAGAAGGCAATGGCAAATCACTCTAGTACCTTTGCCAAAAAAAAAAAACCTGAAGTGGTGTCGTGAAGAGTTGGACACAACTGAAACAGCCGAACAACAACACCATTTGGGTCTCCACTTGTTTGTATTCCTGTTGTTTATTTGTCTCCCAACTTAAAAGAAATACTCTTATTTGACTAACCCTGATAATTTCTAGTATAATTCCTCTTTGTTTCCTTCTTTCTCTCAGAAGAAAATATACACTCACTACTTTTATGTCTTTATTACCCATTCTCTCCTTAATTTTCCACATCTGTCTCTTCATATTTTTCTTCTAAAATAGTCTCTTTTAGGTCATCAAGCACCTTTTAATTGCTCAATCGCATAGATTTTTCTCAGCCCTTGTTGTTCTTAACTGATCTGTAGCTTTTCACGTAGTAACTCTTCCCATGATGCTTAGAATTCATTGGGTTTCTTTAAGACTTCACTATCTTGGTCCTCCTCTTATCCCTCTGAAACAACTACTTCCTCCCATTCCCCAAACTGAATTATAATATTTCTGTGTTCCCGTTAATATTCTGTCCATTAGAGTTATTACTTACCTTTATGATTTCAACTATGATCCCTTCATGTATAACTCCCAAATCTGCATCTCTGATTTTTTTTCTCCTTAGCTCTAACATTTAGACATCTGATAAGCTTTGATGTTCTTCTGACTCCTTAAATTCAACATGTTTAAAACAAACTTTTCACATTTTCCCCTTTAAATGAACTCCTCTCTGAACAGACCTACATCTTTCAATGATATTATGATCCTTGCAAACCAAGATCAAAAAACAGAATTATCCCTGTCCCCCATGTCTCCTCTCCTCTCTTACACTTAATCCCCATGACCAATTGGTCACTAATTTCTATTGATTGTTTCTTCATAAATTCTTGTTCCTTTTACCTATTTCCATTGGTGCCACCATACTCCACAACTCAATTACTTTGCTGTTGCCATATTATAATATCTTCCTAATATGTCTTCTTTCCTTTGGTCTCTACCTATTATAACTCACTGAGTTATAACTCACTGCTACCAGATTAATCTTAAGACACCACTTTACTCCTGTTATCCCAGTGCTCAAAAACTAATTAAAATTGCTTGAAAAATAAGATACAAATTCTTTAGCTAAGCAGTGAAGATCCTTTTATTGTCTGTCCCCCATCTGTTTCTTCAGCTGAATCTCTAACTACTCATTCACATAGTAATGTATCAGAGTAAATAAAATAGTATGAAAGTGCACAATTTTAAAAATGCAGAATTTTATACCTTTGTGACCCTATATGTGGCCAGATTGGTCTTGTCGTTGCTGTTGCTTCTTTATTCTTCAGAAGGACCAATGACATCACAGAGGTGATGTCTTCACTTGAGTTTAAATTAGATGTAAATGAGGCAGAGTTACACAAAGTTATCATTTGGATAGTAAAATAATTAAAAAAAATATAGAAGTGCAGAAACTAAATGACTTGGGCAAAGCATATACGTGTATGTATACATATGTGTATATGTTTGTGTGTATACATACATGCATGTGCATATATATGTATATACGTGTGTATATGTATGTGTATGTGAGTAGAGATAGCTATATCTAGATGTATGTATTCTTTCCCCACTGAGCCCTTAAATTGCTTTGCTCCTATTTATGGCTAATGAAGCTATTTGCACTTAAGGAAAGGAGATTTAGTTCCAGCACTGCTGTCACTAAATGTGCAAAGGTAGGAGCTGTGTGAATATGGAACTGACATAGTCTACTTCTGTGACATCTCGTGCTGAAAGCTTGCCTGCCAGCTTGTCTATCGATTTACACATTTATACAACCTTGACAAGCATGCTATTTTAGCAAGAAACAATACAAAGGGGAAGACCAAAAAAAAAAAAACAAAAACTATTCTTCATTGCACTGAGCCTCAGGCTTATCAGGGCCTAAGCCTAAGGGAATTGAGGTTCCTTCCTCCTATGGTGCTATTTGTTGTCTGGACTGAAGTTTCCAATAGACTCAAAATTCTTTTCAATGATGTTGAGTTGGAACATGACCCCAAGCTACAATTTTATATTAAACGGGTAAACGACCGCAGCTATTATAGGACAAAAGACACACATATGCTAGAAACGGTTAAGACAATAAATTGAATGAACAACCAGAAGACGTATGTAACCTTATTTCGACCCTTCAGCATAAAAATATAGCCTATGTTCTACAGTGGCTTGGAGACTTTTGGTTTCTCTGAACAGAGAGGAGCTACAGAGAAAGACTTTTGATGACTTCATTTAACAAAAGCTTTTGTTTGGCACTTTATTTTTACCATGGACTGGCACTCTCTTCATATTTTGATGTTGTAACAGTGCTTTCATACCCAAGGAGGGTTATTGCTAAAACATATTTCATCAGTACTCAGACAAAAAATTATGGCAAATAGGGTATTTCTGATTTCCCATATTTCAGATCAACAATATAAAGCATGAAATCATTACTAGCATTCTGGTTCAGGTTAGATATATTGGTAAGAGAATTATTTTTTTACTTTAAGAAATGTGATAGGGATATGGTCCCTGGTTTCTTGTAGTCTTCAAATGATATATGAAATGTCACTTTCCACTTTTTTTAAACAGAATTATATGTAATGAATTTTATATTTATTACATAGATGAAAACATCAGTAGTTAATATCTAATAATTAAACTTTAAAAGGGGATTGATTAAACAAAATGAATGTTAATTCTATAGATTAGGAACTCAATAATCTCTACTTTCTAAGTTTCAGCTAGTTATAATACAACAAAACTCTATTCCAATTGGGCTTGGGAGTCAAGAGGAAAGTCAGAAAACATGCCATAGCATTTTATCTCTCTTCTTGGAAATTCAGTAGTGCTCTGAAATATACCAGCTGTGTGAGCTTGTGAAAGTAATTTAATTTAGCAGTTCTTTAGGCAACTTTCTAAGATGGCAAGTTGCTATTGCTCAGCTAAATTAGTAAAAGAAACTTTCTTCATTTGGGGTTTCCTATATCAGAGGGGTCAAATTCAAATAGAAAGAAGGGCCACTAAACCATGCATAGAAATATTTGTAAGTGGAATATTGACTTAGAAAAGTACATATTAATATTATCTATGTTACACTATATTTTTACTTATTTTGTTAAATCTTTCCAAATCTTTTAATCTGGTTCTAGGAGCACTGGTCCCAAGTGTTTGGCCCTTCTGCCTTATGTTAATGAAATAATAGGGTAAAAAAAATAAAGTTGGATTAAGTAATCTGCAAGATCTCTTCCAGCTCTAAATTTCTGTGGCTATAAATTTCATTTCTATCTGTCATATGCCAAGTCTTCATGTGACTATGGGGGTGGGGGGGAGGAGAAAAAATACTTTTGTTATTTTCTTCTTCAAAAGGTTTCAGTTTTCAATTTTGGGCCCACTCTATTTAACAATCCCATTAATAACCATTTGTGAAAAGAGCACAATTGCTATAGTGATAAACATCAGAAACACGTAGATACATTTATATTATACATTACAATGTTGACATAATAAACCTTCTTTCTTCCTCTTCATATTTTGAAGCATATCACCTCCCCTATGAAATATTTATCTTTTATATCTGTTCAATTACATTACCGCTTTAAAAGAGAAACACGTCCTAGATCTAAACTTTTGTTGCTTTATCATGTATTAATTACTTCAAGGGACAGTTCACAAATATATTTTTGTTGAGGTGTGAATCATCATTTTCAGACTTTTGGAAGAGTCCATCACATTTCATCAGCAGCTATTTTTGAGTGATCCCATTTCTCATGTGTTTTTTTTCTATCAGTTTCATCTTTAGATATGTGAAACTATGCTAAATGGATAGACTACAAATCAAGAATAAAGACAGCCAGATTACATTTCTTTAGCTATCACTGATTTGACATAAAGTTGAGTAAACCTTGTAGGTATTTCATTACGCAGTTTTCTCATTAGAAAAATATTAACATCTTAACAACTGAGTTAGATTTCCTTTCTCCAATAAAGGACAAATAAAGTTCTGTGAGTTTTCTTTGATTTTATTCGAAGTGGAAAATATTTCTTTCCATTGCATATGAGCTAAATTTCATTATGAAGACCAACTTTGTTGCTAAAGAAAAGAAGGGGTAAAATTATATATCTTTATTAGCAGTCTTCCTTCCAGCCATGTAGCAATACACCCTGTACCTGAGCTCTGACACTTTTTCGCTGACATTTCGAAAAGCAAGAGGAAAATGTCAAATGCTACAGCTCTACTTGAGGGCATAAATTGAGTATGAGCAGAGAATCTTCTCTGGTTTCTCCATCCTTACAAGTCCAGACTGTTTTAGTTAAGGAAGGACAAGAGACAAAGGAGAAGAATCAGAGTAAATAAAATAATATGCTAGAAAGTGCACAATTTTAAAAATGCAGAATTTTATACCTTTGTGGCCCTATATTCACCATGTTTTTGTCCTTTCTAATGGAATTCATTGGTTTTACTGTGCAAAAAGGGTTAAAAAAAGGAAGAAGCAGTAATTCTTCCAGTTATTCCAAACTTAAGAATATGGGGTGGGGAAAATATTTTTAAACCACAAGTAGATTCTTTTCTCCATTCATTTCTCTACACTATTTGGTAGACTTGATAATCACTTAGTTGTCAGTCTGTGAGCTTAGGGTTATATGGTCATAGATCAAAATAATATTGGATCTTAGAAGAGAAGCTTAGAAAAATTAGTATTGAAAAAACTGTAAGATTTTCTCCCAATTGATCCAGCCCTATCCAGATCTAAGACTTATTCACTCTCTCTATGACTGCCATTTCACCACCTCTACTGTTGCCAACCACTTTAAACTCTGCTGCTATTAAATTCTAATGTCATTGCCTCCATACACAGCAATATCCTGCCCAACTAATATTGAACCTTGAACTTCTTTGGCTGTGTCCTTCCTGTATTCCCAGTGTTTATTGTCATGATCATCATCCAAGAAATTCTGTTCTGAACCATTGATCTTCAATTCCCATCATGCAATTTTTTTCCTGTGTATCTGATGAGCAAGGGTTATATTAATATATACAGATTTCACAAGGATATTTTTATACCTGTTAAAGCTATACAGACTTTAAAGACATGCAAAATGTTTATATTTCACCAAAACCCAATGAACCACAATTTATTTTTATTTCTAAGATATCATTTTATCAAATATCTTCTAAAGCAAATTTATAATAATAAAATGCAGGGGGGGTGGGTAAGAACAAACAAAAAATCTTGCTTTCCTTTTTCCCTGAACTCTGTGCTTGAGAAGCAGTATGAAGTGGTGAAAAGAACACTGGCTTTAGAGTAGGAGGGCCTGGGTTCAAATTTTGTTTCTGCCAATTATCCATGGCCTTGGGCAAGCCACATAAATCTCTCTGAATCAGTTCCCTCCTCTGTAAAAAGAAGGAGTTGGAAAAGATAATCTCTAAAGTTTCTTCTAGCTCAAAATCTCATGGTTCCATGACCTGACCAGAATAAATGAAAATCCAAATCTGCCAAATAAGAGAGAGATAAAGCACTTAAAAGAACACATTAAAACTGAAGGCAGAACTACAAGGCAGTATTTCTGTGCTGAAACTTGTTCAGCAAATCCCAGTGAAAGTAGTACTTGAAACTGGGAGGGCTGTGCCTCTGCTCTTTCAACTCAACTCCCCTCCATTCTTCCTACAGAGGGAGGAAGAGAAGTAAGAAAAACCTCTTTCAAAAGGCACTTCTTCAATCATTTTCCTCTCTCTATTTTCTTTGAGTGCTGGACACAGATAGACTTTCTGTCTCTCCTCGTGTCCAATCATGAGCCATATTCATTTCTAGTCTGCAAAATGCCTAGAGGCTAAGGTGAAAGGTGCTACATACATTCTTAAATGAAATGGAATGGAGTCTTGGGGGAAAAGTAAAAAAAAAGATGGGCTCTTCAAAACTAGGTTGCTTTTCCTTTTATCTATTTGACAGCACACTATATATTCTACTTCTACTACTGCAGAAAGGCTAACAGTAATTTGATTTTATCCTCCCTTTAAATTTTTCTCTCCAATGTGTATGTATGTATGTATGTATGTATGTATGTATGTGTGTATGTATATGTGTGTATATGCATGTGTATGCCATTTTGTCCTCTTCAGGAATGGAGGACAATAACCAACCATATGTATTTATATATGCATATGCATGTGTATATGTGCACACATATGTATATAGTGAAAATATATATACACCTATATCTATGTACACATATGCATACATACACACATGGTTTCAACTTGATAACTGGTGATTCTACAGCTAAGGTCACCATTGATTTCAATCTACAAAGACATAAACAAAAATGCTTTACAAGAATGATGGTAATAGCTTTTAATTTGGCCCTTAGGTTATAAGTTTAATAGTTGATTGGGACTGAGCTTCCTAATGTCATATAAATTCAGAGGGAAGGACAGATCAAACCCAAATATCCTTCATAGGTTTTAGCTTTATAAATTTTACCTTTAAATTCAGTGATGTATGAGAGAACAAAAATAAATTTTTAAAAAGATAAACTGGAAATAACAGGGCACCTAAAGTAAACCTTTAATATTCAAGATAAATAAAATGTGTACATGCAGAATTTCATAACTACCATTTGCATTATATTTTGCATATGATTTCAAATTCTTACATTTATGAGTCATAGATCTGTTAGCTGAGGAGCATGAGTGTCAGCCTACTGACATTCCCATATACACTGTCAACTCAACCTTTCCCATTATATAACTTTCTAATTCTTGTAGTTTGTTTTTTGTTTTCCCTCTCTGCAATGCAGACCTTATGCATTTATTATGGAATTAATTTAAAGTAGTCTCTTGATAAGATCACAGCAAGAGGTTAGAAAAATTAAAGCTGTCAAAAACATACACAATTAAAATTTGTAAAATTAATGGGCTGCAAAATAGGAAAGGGTTTGCAGTAGGCAGTCCAGATGATCAGGACAACAGGAGACACTATTAAACTGATCATGATAAATGTTGACAGAAAAGTTTCCATGTTGAAAAGTGTTCTTATTGGAAAATCAAAGGAAAAACTCAAACCCCTGTGTGTTATGGTCAACTTATATTGCCAATCATGTAAATTTTATATCATAAGTCTTTGTCAAAATACAAGAAACACTTGACGATTTCTGAACTCATACTATTATATATAGAGAACTCAGAAGTTAAATGTTTTGAGGAATTATAATTCATGGGCTTGATTTTCAACAAATACAATTTGTCAACATGACAGAGAACTTGAAAAAAGAATAGGTCTTAGTCCTTTTGAAGAAATAAGTAAACATATTTATATGGTACCAGTGGTTATATTCATATAACAATCTAAGGAGAAGCCAGGGCAGTTAGGTGGCACAGAGGTTAGAATGCCAGGTTTGGTATCATGAAGAATCATCTTTCTGAGTTCAATTCTGGGCTCAGATACTTACTAGCTGTATGACTCTGAGCAAATCACTTAACTCAATTTACCTCACTTTCCTCATTTGTAAAATTATCCTGAGAAGGAAATGGCAAGCCATTGCAGTGTCTTTTTTTTTTCAGGGGTAGGCAATTGGGGTTAAGTGACTTGCCCAACATCACAGAGCTAGTAAGTGTGTCAAGTGTCTGAGGCTAGATTTGAACTGAGGTCCTTCTGATTCCAGGGCTGTTGTTCTACTCACTACACCACCTGGCTACCCCCTTGCAGTGTATTTGCCAAGAAAACCCTAAATCGAGTCACAAAGAGCCAGCTGTTACTGAGCAATAACAATGAAATTGGAGATTCTACCAGATGATTTTCTTTTTAAAGCATAAGTATAGATATTCTATAATTTTAAATTTGCTTTTGAAATATCTGAAGGGAAAAAAAAGAAGGCATTACTCATTTTCGAGAATTCCTTCCCTGAATTGGAAGGCCATTTGGGGAAAATATAGAATCTTAAACTACTTAATGCTAAGAAAATTTAGAGCAAGTCAGAGATTCAACAGATTAAATTAGGTCAGCAGATCAGTTGATGTTAAATCTCCTGATGATAAAATCACTAAAGAGTTATGTATTATAGATACAAATACAACATCTCCCATTTTTCCCACTTTATTCACCAAGATGACAGGTGGAGCAGAGTGGGCCCACTAGAGCAGTGGTGTCAAACTAATATAGAAATAGGGGGGCCACCAAATCAAATATAAGGATCACTATTTTTACTTAGAAAAACACATTAATATTTTATCTGTTGTATTATATTTTTATTAACTATTTCCCAATTACATTTTAATCTTGTTCTCCCACAATTAGGAGAACTGTACATCTCTGCAGTAGAACATTAAAAAAAGAAACTACAAGGAGTACAAAGTTGTAACGGCTACAGAGAAGATGCAAGGGAGTAGAGTGACTGGGGCTCCTCAGAGGTAATTAAGAATGATCAGAAGATATATAAATATTTTGTAGAATTTGTGCAATGGCAGAGATCTCAGAAACAATCCTCTCATGCAATAGATGTGGAAACTGATGCTCAGAAAAAGAAATGACATGCCCAAATCCCCATAGCTAATTAGTGGCAAAACCAGGGGTAAAATATCATTCTCTTACATTTCAGTGCAGAATTTCTTTACTGTGCTATACCTACTTTCCAGAGAAGGGAACTTATGGTTTGTAACACTAAAGCTCTTTGAAGTTTAGAATAAAAAATTTCCCAAATTCAAATACTGGAGTCTGCTGAACAAAAGATTCAAAGTAAACTGGATATTGTTTATTTTGCATATAATTGAAGAGGAAAACAGAATTTATAAAGCAATGGTGACTGGCAGTTTTAGCCTAGTAAGGAATATTTCTAATTTTTTAATTAAAGATTGGTATTTTGAATTCTGGTAAAATAATTTTCTATCCAAGTTTAACAATAACTGAAGATACGTGAATATAGTTATCATTATGCTTATGCTCTGACAAAAAACACATAATTGATGAGATGTGACTCATAATATCTACCTAAACTAAAGGAACAAGGCATTTTGAGAAATAAAAAAAAAACAAATTAACCTGCAAATCCAAATCCATGTGGTGATAAAAAGTCATAATTATAGATAACAAAAAATTGTAATGTAAAAAATGACCAAATGAGTATTTTTTTCAGGATCTTATTGTAGGTAACATTTTTCCCACATTAGTCATATTGTGAAAGAAGAATTAGAGCAAAAGGAAAAAAAATTACAAGAAAGGAAAAAAAAGAGAAAATAGTATGCTTCAATCTGCTTTCAAAATCCAATGTTCTTTCTCTGGATGAGGGATATAGCTGTATCCCAAAGAGATCATAATAATGGGAAAATGACCTACATGTACAAAGATACTTACAGTAGCTCTTTTTGTTGTGGCAAAGGACAGGAAATTGAGGGAATAACCATCAATAAGGGAATGGCTGAACAAGTTGTGGTATATGAATGTAATGAAATACAATTGTGCTGTAAGAAATGATGAACAAGTAGTTTAAAAAAAAACCTGGAAAGACTTGCAAGAACTGATGCTGATTGAATTGAGCAGAACCAGGGAAACATTATATACAGTGACAGCATCATTGTACAGTGATTATCTATGATTGACTTAGTTCTTCTCTGCAATACAATGATTCAGGACAATTCCAAACGACTCGTGATAGAAAATGTTCTCCACATCCAGAGAAAGAACTATGGAGGCTGAATGCAAATAGACGCAAACTATTTTCACTTTTCTTTTTTTGTGGTTTTTCTTTTTTGTTATATTCCTTGTTTTTCAACAAAACTAGTGTGGAAATATGTTTACACGATTGCACATATATAGCCTATAGAGGAAAGGAGGGAGAAAATATGTGGAACTCAAAATCTTATAAAAATAAATTTTGAAAACTGTCTTTACATATAATTGGAAAAAATAAAATATTATTTACAAAAATAATCAGAGCTTTAAAGTGAAAGGGAGCCATGTAATTACTTAATTCAACATGTTTTTCCTCTTTTATAAATGGAGAGACTGAGGTTCTTGGAGAGTCAAGTGACTTTTGCAAGATAACCAAGGAAGTTATGAATAGAACCAGGAATTGATCCCATGTTCTCTGACTTTGATTCAGCGTTATTTTCATCAAGCTATGTTCCTTTCCTTAAAGGTATTCATGTAAGCATGCATGAAAAACATACGTACACACATATACACGCACACACAATCATCCCTATAAAAAGTAATTTGACATAACTGAATAAATGTATCAATCACTTAAAAAGAGATATGAGCTACAAGCTTTCAATTTTTCTTTCTGCACTTCACGTGATGGGAAAATAATAAAACATTAAGGGGTAAGAACACAGCAGAAGGAGTATGGGTGGGGAACATTCAGAAAAAACGGAATAGTAGGACATCATCATGTTGTCACCTCACATAGGTTAGAGAGAGTGAGACAGAAGTTGAAATGAACTCTTCCAAGGAACAGGGGCACTTCAGGACATCAACTTCCACCAGATGAGGCTGGGTACTTCAGTACTAATTCTTATTAGAAGGAGGAAATGAGGTTGTGAGTGAGAAGGGGTCAGGGAAGGTTAAACAGAGGTCATCCTTTCAGTGGGGTAACATCCTGAAATCAAAAAGGAATAAGTAGAGAAAAGAATAAATGTACCTGAGCTAAGCTATAAATTAAAAACACAAACTCTGTCAGTTCATATGAATCTGAATGACCTTTACAGATGGCTGCAGTGATGGATCATATGTCTTTTATGTATTCCAGTTTATATAAATTCATAAAATCTCATCACCAGTCTGGACTCAGCATTAAGCGGTAACTTTTGAAGCCTATCTGTAAAGTAGTAGAGGGGTGTTGATCTGTATTGCTTGGAAGGGCATTAGAATTAACAAAATCTCAGAACCTTAGAGTATTGAAATGCTATGGTGACCATGATCAAAAAGATAATATGCTCATCTCATTGATGGGGTTGCTCAGTGACATTTGCACTAATGTAAAAGTAATAAGACTATCTGGAAAGTATTCGATTATCTTTTCATCTTGAATTCTTAAATGAATCTAATTCATATAAAAACTATCTGTGTCTACATATGTAATACTTTGTGGATTACCTTCATATTGAACAAATAGAAGGCTATTACTAAGAATTTTATAATGCCTTTTACAAAATAATTAGAGCCAATGTTTGTGTAGAGCTATTGATGATATTCTCAATTTAATGCATTCACACATTAAATAGATTAAAAACTAAAATAATTTTACTTGAAAAAGAAAAAAAATATGCTACAAATGAAAAATGTAAAGGAGTAAAAATTTATCTTTAGTCTATTTATATTACAACATGACAATAAGAACATATAATTTCTCACATCACAATAAGAGTACATCATATATCATATGCACATGGCACTGAGCAACCTTATCACTGAGATCAATGTTATCATCTTAATCATCATCATTATAGCATTTCAGTACTCTAAGGTTCTGAGATTTTGTTGATCAGTGCCAAGTGCCTACAAAATGTGCTTTACTATTAAGGCAAAACAGTTTATGACCAAACATTTTTTTAAAAAGGTTGATATTCACCACTAAAATACCTAAAAGAGACAATTTAATGGAATTCTAATTAACAATATTCCTAATTAGCAATATACCTGTTCAATCCACAAATATACCCTTAGCTCAATGGGAGATGGATCTGCAAGAGTATTAAAACATTAAGAATTGACATACATAATATTAGATAATCATCCTGATCATTGCCTTCTTTTTTATCTTCCCCCACAAAATCAAGCAACTATTGCACCTTCAATAAGTATTTCTGACTACTTTCAGAGATGCTGTCCTCACATCTGGCATAATCATGGCAAAAGTAGTTAAGTATAATAATTATGATGCTTCCATTAATACCTTCATTGTCTCCTTGGAGGATGGGGATGCATGTGGCCCTTTGGATTTCCAGTTGTTTGTTCCATTGTCTAACGTGGTTGTCGTTCATCCTTCATTTTCAAAGAAGGTCACTTACATCATGATGGTGATGTCTTGACTTGCACAGGAATTTGGATTTAAATGAGGCAAAGATGGGCGAAGTCTCGAGCTAACTATCTCATACAGGGTCATGAAAGTCCTGTGGCAAAGGTCGATATGACTGATAGTATGACCTTGGGCTTCTCAAATTGAAGTCTTTCACAGGTCTCAGTTTGTTTGAAGCCATGCCTATTCAATGACTGAGGACTAGGTAAGAGTTGAGACAAAAGTTGACCCAATGTATTATTACAAAATTATATATCTAGGAGGTGTCAAACTCAAATAGAAATCGAACTTTGTAGGCTGTATATTGACTTAGAAAGTCACAAATTAATATTACCTGTGTTGTGTTGTATATTCATCTAGTTTTGGAGTGTAAGGGAAGGTAAAGTGGGGCTTTTTTTTT
>CM053626.1:85893195-85940547 GCA_028646595.1 Phalanger gymnotis
CGGCTGGGGGCTGGGAGTTCTGTTCGGGACAGACCTTACCCCGAGACCATCCAGGCAGACCTGGGCTGGAGTCCTGCTTCCCTCTGCCCCTTTGTGGGTTCTGTAGTTCTAGAATTGGTTCAGAGCCATTTTTTCATAGGTTTTTGGAGGGACTTGGAGGGGAGCTCACGCCAGTTACTGCTTTCCAGTCGCCATCTTCCTTCCTAAAGTCTTAAGGATTTCTGACAGAAAAACACTGGTTGGAAGTAAAGGTAGTCATGAGAACAATGACAGAAAACTACGACGACAGAGAAACAGTCAAGGTAGCATGGAAGGGGATCAGAGGAGAAGGATAAGAGAAGAAATTACGGAGAACTTTATCCCCATAATGATTTCTTCTGACATGTGGGGTGTACTAATTACTCTCTTTTACTCTTTCTTTCATGAGAGTCAAGAAAGATAATGCAATTTTAGACTACATTAAGAAAGGCATAAACTCAAGATGGCAGAATAAGCAGTGAATCACCATAACGCTCCCAAACTCGCCTCCAAACAGTAAAATAGCACCCCAGAAAAAATCCTGGATTGGCAGAACTGGCAAAAAGAGGGGGTGAAATACTCTTTTAGCACAAGAAACTTGGGAAGATCAGCAAAAAAGGTCTATCTCCCTTGGGTTAAAGGGGAATGCAATCCAGGCCTTCCAGCAAGCTCCAAATCAGCAAAGCAGCAGAAAATCCTGAGCCCCAATCTGGTGGAAAAGGCAAATGCCAACACCATGACCCCTCCATGTGCCTCAGCATAGCCAGGGGAACCAGTAGACTCCAGCTCCAAGAACAACCAGGTGCTTAAGCCTGGCAAACAGGCAATCTCCAGTGGCCAGACTGCCACATTCTTCAGTGTAGCCCTGGGGAAACACAGAAATGCCCTAATGACCTCTTGACACCAACATTGGAACTCAGGCTCAGCACCAAATAAGCTGCTGGACCCTGATGGCCTCCAACAGCACCAGCCACGCCCCCCCCATCCTTAAGGATATGAACTGTTTCATTGGTCCAGAGCTGAGCCTTGTACATAACAGCGCTACGGTGCTTAATAAATATTTGTTGAATTGAAATTACCTCAATTTAAAGGAAATGTTAAGTGGCTGTTCTGTATTAAGCTTATATATAAAGAAATAGATATTTCAGTCTCTAATGTGTTTGTATTACATGTAGGTGTATATTTTACACACACATATATATATTTTTACACACATATATATATATGGAGAGAGAGAGAGAGAGAGAGAGAGAGAGAGAGACAGACAGACAGAAAGACTGTAAAAGCAAGAGACTGAAAAGATGCCACTTAAGGTTTTGAAGTACTGGTCAGAAAAATCTTTTTTTTTTTTCATCACTATGGGCATGCCATTATTTTTTTCCAGTCTGTTTACCTCATCTGTGATCAGGGTAATAATAAATTTTACATCTACCAGGACAGGTAGGACAGGGTTGTTGTGAACCTCAAATTAAATAATTTATATGTAACTCATAGTCTAGTATTTCCTCATGTTATCATATATATGTTCCTCATTATATAGAACTAGTCCAGTCTTGAGAACTGATCTTCAAATATTACTTACACTTTAGGTTAAACTGACACCATCAAGAATTCCCCCTAAATCCCCTGAAAAAGTTCAGCTTTGCGCATATGTAAGCCCTTAAAGTAAGAAATGCATTTTAAAGATACAACCTTTATTTCATTACACAGAAAATGCATAAAATATAAAAGACTCACTGAAGCCTGTAAACAAATACAGAAAATACATCAGGATATTCACAGTAGCTTGTAAAGAATTCACAAAATTCTCCTTTTCCAGTGGGTACCAGTATCTCACAGGGAAATACAGCCCACTCATCACACTTACCCAGTGCCATGGCCTAACTTGTAATGACATCTTGTATTCAGTTTCCCTTGGATATGAAACATGACTTAGAGTTTCCAGATAAACAACATGCCAAAATTATAATGAGTTTTTCTCATCCACCAGAGATACAGTGAGTACTAAGACACTTTCAGAAGGGAAACCTACTTTTGGTCTACCGGACATTGAACTCCCCACCCATACGACCTGCAGTCTAAATAGCCTATGGTAATAAATGTAGAGAAAAATCCAGAGTTTTTGTTCTTCATATTGTGAATTTAGTTTCTCGTTGTTTAGTTCCTCCATGCGTGTAGACATAGATCATTCTTTTTTTTCTCCAAGAAACATACTGTCCAAAAACTTGCCTTCTCATTATATAATCCTTCTCCACGCAATTTAGATTCCTGAAATCTCAGCTTGGTTGTTTTTGATGATTCAATTCCCAATTCCTTCCTGCTTAAAGAATTTATCTTCTGGCTAGTCTAGATTCTAGGATTATCTAAGATTTAAAGGTACTGGTCAGGAAAATCTGATCCAGGAATTCACACCTTGGTTCAAAGAAGAATTGATTTTGTGACTCAACCATGGGAGTATGAAAAAGGAAATACTCTGAAACTTTCCCAGAAATCAGGAGTTCAAGAATTGACATTATCTAGGCCACATAACTGAACATATGTCTGCCTCTGCCATAAGACAACCATTAATGGCTCCTGGTTGGGGGGAACCTTTTACCACCACTATCTGCTGCACTCTCAGGATGTCTCCAAAAGAAAGACAGAAAGGAAAATGATGAAAAGAAATCAGAGTCTTTGATGAAGACTCTTTTTATAGGCTAGTCTCAAAGGAGGGCTCTGCCTATTAAAAAAATCTTTCTGAGTCAAAGATAATCAATTTACAATGGGGTAGCCTCAATCAGTGAATCACAATCTTCAGAAGGTACCAAGCAATTATATCTATAACCTCTATTGGGAAATGCAACCAAATATTCTAACTAATGGTTCAACACACTACATGCTCATCTTGTTAATAAAGGAAATTCCCTTGACTTACCTGCATAGTGACCCTTTTTGAATTTTAATGCACTATATAAATCCAGTTACAATTATCTCATGGATAGATACAGATATAGATCTGACTCTCTAAAAGTAGTTTATGATATCTCTATTTCTATAAGTTATATGTAGCATATGCATATATTTGTATGTTTACATATGTATGTATATATACATATATGTATATATGTATTATGCATACTGTATAACTATAGATAATTTGTGACTGTAACCACACAAGTTAATATATAATTATATAAATGTGATATTTATACTGGGTCAAAGTTTCCTAGTCATCAATAAGTGAAATAGTATGAAAAAAAATCTTTAAGCAGAAATGGGGAGGTGGGGGAGGTTAAAAGCAATTATTTGTAAGGTTGTCAAGTGAAAGTTGGATTGAACTAGTTTTGTTTGGCCCAAGGGGATAGAACAAGAAGCAATCAGAGGGTAGAAATCTCAGAGGCAAATTTAGCTTTGATATAAGTGTGTGGGACAATAATTTCCCTAAAATGAAATAGCAGTCAGAAGTTTCTCAAGGTAAAGACAGAGGCTTTATTTGCAAGTCTCGCATGAGAATTGGGCATCGCCAACTCCAGAGAGGTCTGGGGTAGGGAGGCAAGTTTCAGAAGGCAGACAGTCAGTTTATATACCCCTTAAAGGCCCCCCTCAAAGCCCTCTTACAAAAACGATTCTAAGAAGCCCCAAAAACCCCCTTACAAAAACAATTCTAAGAAGCCCCAACCCCGCCCCCCGCCCCGGACCTCTATCCCTATCCATGGGGGTTTTTGGCCTCACATTCTAGAAACAAGGAAAGATTCTTAATCTAACACCTTAACCTCAAACTAACAGACAGCCGTTACAGGCACGCTCACCCTATGTGCATGCAAGGTATGGATATATGTGGTGTATGTGCAAGTTTAAGCAGGGGAAGGGGCAGGGTTTAATTCTTAACTTAAAGATATGGTTCAAGTGTTATGGAAGCTAAAATATTAAATATCCTTTTCCTTAAATGAGAGACTTTCATTCATTCCACTCATAAGTAAGACTTGCATGCTTCAGGAGGTAGTCAGGTCTCTCTCACCAAAGACCTTCAAGCAAAGTTATTTACTTGTTGGGGATGCTGTAGAGGTTATGTAAGGTAAAGTACAAGAGAAAACATATGGAATCCGAGGTCCTTCCAAATTTGAGACTCTATGATATTATAGATCTTTAGTTATCCAAAAGTTGGAGTCACACTCCTCAAATATAGACTAACGTTCCTGATCTATTTCTCTGTGTGAAAGTACCCACGTACACACGTGTGTACTCTTCGTTTGTGAGTGCATTATTATATGGTATCCTTCCTAGATAGCTGCATTCAAAATTGAAGGCATTTAGTTCCATGGAAATTATGATTTTTTTTATATTCCATGTAGAGTTCCCCTGAGGCAGGTTGGTACATTGCATTTTACATCGTATGATCTCATAGTATGCATTTGTAACTCCTACCAAATGAACGGGGTGAAATGGTGCACTAAATGCGTTTTTTTCCCCAAATGCCTTTCATTGCAACCACATCAAGTCTTTTAAGACATGTGTAGGCCAATTATACACACAGCCCACATTTGCAACAGTAAATTGCCTTTAATTCACAGCCATTAAGTTTACAAATCTATAAACATGCCTTTTTTCGCTTGATTCTCAATGACGAGAGCCAAGGGGGTATAGCAAACCAAAGTGAGAGATGCCACCAAGGCCCTTAGTAACTAAAGTAATTGTTGTCTTTATCCTCTGGGACATACCTGCCATAAGTGGAGAAGGGGTTGCTGAGAAGACTTTCATTAGAAGCTTAAAAGTAATATGATCCCAACCTTGTAGAAATGTATATACCTGCTTCAAAATCTTTAAAATACACAAAAGCCCTAAATGTTTGTTGTTATAGGACTTTTATTTTGGGGCACCAGAAGTTCATCCCCTTTTTAAAAACCTTGTGACTTGTTTTGTATATATGAACGTTTTAGTTTTAAGAATGTAAATCTCATATAAAGAAAATATCCTACATTTCAGATAGGTAGGTAGATGGATAGATAGGTAGATAGATGGATAGATATCTTCTAATACTTCTTCTTGGCCTGGAAATGTGGCCTTGGGTTTTCAAGGGCTATGTAAGTGGAGCATGATGACCTTTGACAGACAAAACCTTCCAATTTAAACTAGCCTTGCTCATCTCAGAGATGGTCTTCATCAGTAACAATTAGTCAGTCAGAACGGTCGCAATGCCATGAAATTTTTAGCCACAGCAACTCTTGAAGACTATCTTTTAAGTAAACTACTGATAAGTTGTAATTAGTGTCAGTGAATCAAAATGTGCACAGGAACGAAATAACTGATTCTTGGAGAATAAATACTATGAACCATATATATATATGTATATATGCATATATATGTGTGTGTGTATGTATAACCATGTATACACACATAAATATAAATACATTATGTATTTCAGTATATATGCATACTTGAGCATATGTATGTGCGTGCATATGGGTGTATACTATAATTACACGTATGTGTATGCACACACATACATCCTTGTTTTTGGAACAACATTAAATGCTCATGGGTAGGCTCTGCCAGTATAATAAAACTGACTAATCAAACTACCAAGTGGTTATTTAATAGATTTCAAATAATAACAAAATTCATCTGGTGGAACAAAAGATCAAGTGTGTCTAGAAAAGGATAAAAAACAAAGGGGCCTAGAAGTGTTGTATCTTAAAATATACTACAATGTAGTAATCATCAACTAGGTGGCATGGGAAATAGAATGCTGGACCTGAAGTCAGGAAGACTCATCTTCATGAGTTCATATCTGGCCTCAGACATTTACTAGCTATATGACCTTGGGCAAGTCACTTAACTCTGTTTGTCTCAGACTTGTCAACAGTAAAATGAGCTGGAGAAGGAAATGGCAAACCATTCCAGGATCTTTGCCAAGAAATCTCCAGACGTGACTGAAACAACGAACAACAAAAATCATCCAAACTATTTGGTGCTGTTTACAAAATAGTAAAATCAATCAATGATAAAGATTATGTATACACAGCATATAGCAGCATATGAACACAATAGCACAGTGTTTAATGACTCTAAGGATCCTAGGAACTGGTATAATGTTTACCGTTTAACAAAATGCTTCTGGGAAAATTAGAAAGCAGTCTTGAAGTTAGGTCTGATGGATCAAGTCTTGTTCTGTCTCTCACATCATATACTAAAATTAGCTTCAAAGGAATCCATGAATTAAAAACACATATGAAAGGTGAACATTATAAATAAATGAGAATATAAGGTGGAAATCACCTCTCATATTTATGGAAAGGGGGAAGAGGCCATGACCAAACACAAAGTAGAGAAGATAAAGAACATAAAATGGACAATTTAGGGACATAAAATTAAACAAATTTTATACAAATGAAAATATTTTCTAAGGGAATTTGAATTTCCAAAAAGGAATTGGTTTCATTCCATCTTACTATTTTACCACCACCACAGCCATTTTACCAATGTATGTGATAATTAAACATTTTAGGGGCTTGGGTTGGGAAGGAGATTTTAGAAGAGCTCAGTAATTTAATCAACCAAAGTTGCCTTGAACTAGTTATATGTGTTCCCAATGGCATAACATTTGTTCTAGAACTGAAGTCTAATGGTTAGGTGAAACTTTGAGGAGGCTCCCAGTACTGTGTTAATATACCTTAAGTGGTAAATATGCCTAGGACCTGCAATTGAACAACTTCCTGCTAATTTTGTAGGAGGAGGCCAGAGAAATTTGACTTTGTTCAAGGTTTTCAATAGCTCAGAATCAATATTGCTACTTCAACTGTACAGTCAATCATCCATCATCATTCAGGTTTGTGAGCCTTAGGTGTCTTGGGAGAGTTTGAAAAGCAGCTATATTTGAACACCCCTTGAGCAGACAATATGTTATTCTGTTGCTTACATGCTCCACAGAATTTATATCAATCTCACAGAATTCCTTGTATCTTGAACCATGTATGTATGTCTGATTGGTTGATATGGTTGGTCTAAATCTCCTGGCATTTTGTGTTCATTTCCCCACCCCCATTCTGACCCCCACAATGTGTGGGCTCACTTCTAGTAAATTGATTGATCAGGCTGTTCTGATGATATCAATACCAATTGCTACTAGTAAAAATCAATTTCTTTTAAAGAGGCTTTTGTACTGCCTCTAGAACATTCTCCTTGAAGGAGACTTATAGGTACCTTCAGAATACAGCTGCCAGTAATATCAACAGGGTCATTGCTGTCATCTTGAAAAATACATTATAGCCTCAACAATTTTGGCAACAATCCTCTTGAGAAAATACTGTGGAAAGTATATTTAGCAATTACTGAAGTGGTGCCACAGGCCTGCAGCAATCTGTGACCCTCACTTTTCTTCCCCAGTAAGTTGTAGGGTTAAACTTTCTGTCTCCACCTATTGGTTTTCTACATCCACTTTCTCACAGGGCCTTGGAGGTGAGATAGCTGTTGCCTATTTGAAAAGAAGAAATTATTTTTTTCAAAATATTTCAAAACATTTGTTCATATGCCTTATGAAAAGAAAGACAGTACATCTAGTAAGACGCTTAGCTAGCTTTGTAAAGAGTAACTGAAGTCTAGGGAGAAAGAACTCAGGCTCCTGGAAACGCAAGAGATATTAATCAGGAATCTTATCGTTCACTGATTGCAAAAAAGCAGAGATTTTTCGCCTCTTCATGTATGTTCTTGTTAAGTCATTTTTCAGCGATGTCCAAACCTCTGTTATCCCATTTGGAGTTCTCTTGGCAAAGATACTGAGGTGGTTTGCCATTTTTTTCTCCAGCTCATTTTACTGATGAAGAAACTGAGGCAAACAGCATTGACACTTGCCCAGGGTCACACAACTAGTAAGTGTCAGAGGGAGGCCAGATTTGAACTCACGAAGATGAATCTGTCTGATTCCTGGTTCTGCACTATAGATCCAGTGTCACTTGCCTGCCCTTTTAAGTGTAGAGGATGTAATAAATACTGGACAGCATACATGAGTACATTTGTTACATGTGTCATTGGGTATAAAGTCATGAATATTCCAACCAGATATTTGTCAGTAATTTCAGTGGGGGTAAAATTCCCAGTGTCTATAAATTGCAGACAAATGTGACCAGCTTGTCTCTGACCTTCTCTACCCATGTTGCACAATTAATTCTGGCATGCATTCCGTGTGATGGACTGTTACAAACTCTCTTATTTATCCATAACATGAATATATCTTCTAATGCCATTGACTTTGAAAATGTTTTTGACATTTTTCTGCTGAGACTTTAGTGTCACAATGATAGTTTAATAGGTACTCTGGCCCATAATGAAGGGCTTGCAAGAAAACTCTGAAGGCTTTTGGTGTCCAGTGGATATCTTGAGGTGAGAGAATTCACACTGACATTTTAAAGCACACTGTATTCTGTGGTGAAGAAAATATTCCCTGTTATCTATAATTTTATTTTAAATAGCTATAAATTTTATGCAATTTAATTGGAAATGTAAACAATTTCATTGCATCTTCTTCACGAGACTAACCTTTGCATTTTAAAATTAAAATTTAATTATGGAATTATGCCATGCACACTGCCATATATCTCCAAGGCATGCATTTCTAATGCACATGGTAATATTTACAATGATCTTAAAGTAAAAGACAAAGTACAAAAATATTTATAGCAGCTCATTTTGTGGTGGCAAAGAATTAGGAATTGAGGGGATCTTAATTAGTCAGGCAATGGCTGAACAAGTTGTGATATATAATTGTGATGGAATATTATTGTGCTATGAGAAATGATGAGGGAGGTGGTTTCAGAAAAACATGGCAATACCTACATGAACTGATACAAAGTGAAGTGAGAAGAACCAGGAGATTATTGTGCACAATGACAGCAATGTTGTAATGATGATCAGCTGTGAAAGACTTGTTTATTCTGAGCACTACAATGATGCAAGACAATTCCAAAGAACTCGAGATGAAGAAGATGCTATCCACTTCCAGAGAGAGAACTGAGCAACTCTGAGTGCGAATTGAAGTATTATTTTCTCATTTTTTTGAAATACAACAAGTATGAAAATATGTTTGGATTGATTTTGCATGTATAATTGATATATTGTTTGCCTTCTCAGTGGATGGAAAAGAATGTGAGAGGGAGGGAGAGAATTTGGAACTCAAAATGTAAAAAAATAGCTTGAAATAAATAATAAATTTAAAGAAAAAAGGAGAAGCACATTCAAGCTGTAATAAAGTAATTGACATGGAGGAAAAAGGCAAAGTAAGATTGATGGCATATTAGGGCTTTAAAATCAATTAGAGATAAGGACTATTTTCTGTTTTCAGGGAGAAAAAAATGATAGAATTCAATGAAGAAAATGTCAGTGGAGTTGTTAGAGAATATCAGTTATTCATGTATATCATGATAACACTGTGAAATAGTTAGCTAATGAAACATAATACATAAAATAAACTGTCTGATGCCAACAAATGTTCTGAAAAGAAAGGAGGTAACAGAAAAGTCCGTGAAAGGTTTACAGAGAGCTCCAGATTGCAGTCCTTCACACCTTCAATATTCTCTACTTTTGTTTTTGCCAAATGCTAGGTTACTTATCCAGTGTCCCAAAAATATACAATGTTCTTTTTTGTTGATATTCAAAGCAAAGAATTCATTCACACATAAGCACAGAATGTTCCTATGTTGACTCAAACTATTTTCTTCATGTAATTAGTTCAAACAGGATCAGTTCAAACTTTCTTTGTAGAAACAGGAAAGAAAAGGGCAATTCTTATGCTGATCTCAATTTTAATGATCCTTTCTAAATGGAACAAAATGAAATGTAAAGCTGTTATTCAGCCTTTGTAGATAGATAGATAAATATGGGTAGATTTATTTATGCAGCATATTTATACGTATATGTATATATGTGTGTATACATGTGTGTACATACATGTATACATTTGTGCATACACACAAATAGGTATAGATGATATTGATATACGTATTGATTGGCATAGACATACAAATAGAGATATTTAGGTATATATATATATGTATATATTATATAATGTATAGGCATAGCTACAGATTAATCAAATATCCATTAAACTTCAGTTTTCTCTAAGCTATTTAGATAACTGATTTTAGGGATCATATTTATATACTCATTGTAAGTTTTACTGATACTGTTCACTTCTGTTCTCTGATATTCCTTTTCCCTCAGCTGAATACACTTTTCTATTAGAGACAAACAGTGAAAGATAAGTCTATATAGCAGCTGTTTCTGACAGCATATTGCAAAATTCTTTATCTGTAATCTCACGCCTTTCCAGCATTAGGAGTAAGGTATGCTTCATCATCTTTTCTCCAGGAGCAAGACAGGTCATTACAATTAAGTACCATTAATTACAATTACTTGACCGTAATGGCCAACATTTTGTAACAACTCTGCTATCATAGCGACATATTAATGTCTATTTTGTTGATTCACAAAAGGAATTTGCCAACAAACTTATGTACTCTTATGTTGGTCTGAATTTGTTTTGCTCCCTGGGGAAAGATGTAGTCATTATTTCAACATTACTGTCATTATCATGGTTATATTGGTAGATTTTTGGACCTGAACTACCCTTAACTTATGATTTTTGAGATGCTACCATGATAAGGGAATTGCTAACTATGGATAGATAAGTTGAAACCGAAGTCCCTATAAACAAAGGAAATAATTCAGTCCCTAACTAGATAAATTAAAACTTTTTTTTTGGCCAGAAATGACTAGATTGTCAGTGGAAATCTTACCAAAATGTGGTTTCAGATATCAAATAATGCATACTTAGAACTCAGTTTATATAACTGAAGATGCCTAAAAGTTTTGTGCAAATTAATTTTCTATAAATCAAATCATTCTCACTTTTCTTATCTATAAAAGTAGAGAGTTTGGACTCATTGGCCTCTTACGCCCCTTCTAACATTAAATCTATGATTTTATGAACTGATTTAGAATATGTAGCAGAAAAAATTATTTATTTGAAGAATCAAAGAATGAACAATTATTCTTTTGCTTTATTTTATAATTCCAGATTTTCACATATTGAGTGTTTTTAAAGCAAGTCACAGCTGAACAGGAACTTAAAGACATTCAAACAGGAAGAAGCAACATTTGTTTAGTACATGTAGTACAATAGTACATGTAGGTCCTGAAAAACAAAGAAACACAACTGGAAATAATGACAGGTTCTCTAATAAGTCTTAAAATTTCCTGTAGAAATGAATACATTTTATTTCCAACAATAGAATAATATAATAATGTAATAGAAACTAATAACATTCAGTTGATGGATATTATGTAGGCCTGCCCAATTATTAAAAACAGAATATTTATCAATATACTTATATATTACATATATATTTAAATATAACTCATTCTATTACAAAAATCATATTTTTAATCAGTTTTCTTCTCTGTCTTGATATGCCCCTGCTTGCCATCATAATTTCAGATGGTACTGAATAAACTAGCTCGTACGTATCAATGTGGCATAGCAGAAAGATTCCTCATTCGCTAAATCAAGCAACAAGTATTCATTAAGCACCTATTAAATACCAGACACTGGCTATAAATACAAATTTTAAAAAAATGAAACAATTCCAACTCTTGATAAACTTAGCTTTGGAGGCAAGATGTGAGTTTAGATGACACTTAGGACACATTATGTGTATACCTTTGGGCAAATCACAACTTCTGTGGTTCTCAGTTTCTTTATCTACAAAATGAATGATTTGAAGTAGATAGAATTTGAGGTACTGTCTAAATCTCAATTTATGGTCATGTGATCTGCTGCTTTTAGGTAGGATTCACACCAAAATTATTACTTAAAAACAACTATATTGATCCTTGGTAGATGTAATGGTAAGAAGGGTAGGACTTTTTTATTGTTTTCTCTTTTGGAAAGCTAAGATAATCGAGGACCTTTGAGTCTTGCCTTTCAAATGTAATGGCAAGTAAAGTGGGACTTTTTGCTGTTTTTGTTTGAGTCCTTCTCAGCAAGGAGATAATCTAGTGCCTTTGATGAGCCTTGCCTTTGTTTCTTTGATTAAATCAAGAGGTTTTGATGACCTGCTTAAAAAATGAGAAAGCCTAGTTCACATGGGTTTGAGTCACATGGCTGTGATCCCCTCTGACCCTGAGAAGGGTATATAAGATCTGAGTTTGGCATTTTGTTTTGGGGCTCTCACTCACTGCAAGAGTGTCATGTGATTTGACCAGACTGGACTCTGGTTAGTTATCACAGAGTCCCCTGGCTTTGAAAACCCAATCTTGATACTTCTCTTTCTGGTAACTGTATGTATTGCTATAGTTAGACAGTTAGAAGCCCATCTACTGTCTGTGTTTATTTGCTTTGTTTATATAATGAATGCTTGTAATTTCTGTTTGTATTCTCTCTGAAGTTCAGGGTCCTGGTTTTTCCCCCTGAACTAAATGAGTGACACATGTATGTTTAATTAAAGTGAGATTGTTAACCCCTTAAAGTAGCTTTCCTTAGAAAATCAGATCAAAGAACCTGGCCTAGAAGCTCTCCTGTGTGTTGGTGTTATTGGCCTTGCACAGCCACAATAGCAGCAAGTAGCATTGTTGCTGTAGTGGATTAAAACTAAGAATACAGTTTGCATATGTATTTATAACTTTCACAATTCATATGGAAGTTATCTTGCAAAATTTTAGTTAAAAGGAAGATATTTCAGTGTTGCTGTTCTCTTACATGGAATCTTTTCTAATGTCATCACCATACATTTATTATCATTCCATTTAATTGTAGTAGGAGAAGTGGGGAATGGATCAGGACAGCATCAGTCAATTTATTTTCCCCCAGCTGAGTTTATGCAATCCCAGAATGTAAAGGGGCAGCTAACAGAGAAGGTGCTAAAGTTTTTGATGGGGTATAAGGAAAGGTTTATGTTTTTTTATACCTTTACAAAGAGTTTAGAAATTCTGTGGCACAAACTGATTTGGAAATAGAACACATGATATTGGCAAGCTGAGGATCTATCATGCCCCTTCTGAGCTCTTAAATGCAAGTTTATTTGTGTTGATGGCAGCTAGATGGCATAGTGGTTGGAGTGTTGGGCCTGGAATCAGGAAGATTCTTCATTGTGAGTTCAAATGTGGCCTCAGACATTTACTAGCTTTGTGACCCTGGGCAAGTCACTTAACCCTTTTTGCCTCAGTTTCCTCATATGTAAAATGAGCTGGTAAAGGAAATGGCAAACCACTCTATTCTCTTTGCTAAGAAAATTCCAAGTGACATCACAAAGATACAGATACTACTGAAACAACTGAACACTAGTACAGAGGGGAGTAAATATGGAGTCCTGAGTTGTGTGACTTATGAAAGCAGAGAAGAGAGACCTTAATTCTTTTCAAAGGATCATTCTTTGTCTTTCCATTTTGCTTCTAGTATAGCGCAGTAGGTGGGAGGGGATGGTTTTTTCCTCTCCTCACAACTGGCCAAAGAACTTTGCATTGGACTTATTTGCTTATTAAGAAACAATATAGCCAACATGGAGAAATATGCCCAAAAGATATTTGAGACAGAAGATGGTTTGAAAAATGAGGCCTTTGGAAATGGAGAAGTAAACCGGCTATGGATTCAAGGGAGAATTAACCCTGGCAGTCAATAGTCAAGATAACTTTAAGGAATATGACTTCTGTGAAAGCAGAAGAAGGAGCTAATTTTGGAAAAAATAATGTTAGCCC
Source organism: Phalanger gymnotis (assembly GCA_028646595.1). Taxonomy (NCBI): domain Eukaryota; kingdom Metazoa; phylum Chordata; class Mammalia; order Diprotodontia; family Phalangeridae; genus Phalanger; species Phalanger gymnotis. The sequence goes on from CM053626.1 coordinate 85,906,936, forward strand.
TGGCAGTTAAGTGTAGAACTGAGAAAAGGAGCAGACCTGGGGAGACCAGGTGAATGACCTATGCATAAGAAACACTGAACCTAAGAGGGAATAACATCTGAGGACACCACAAGAAATTAAAAAAAAAAGATTTTGAAACCCCGAAGTGCTAGAGTGCTGAATTACCAAAGCCATGTGGTTTCTGGATGTAGGTCACTATCAGTGTATGTTTTGTAATTGCCCACTTTTCCCAGTGACACTATATGTATTTGAGGTAGAATGCAACACAGGATTTTAAGGTTTAATTTTTTTTTGTTGTTGCTACTGTGCCTACTAACTCATAATGCGTTTGCTTTTTGCATAATGCTAATGGTGTTTACTGGGTGACTCTTAAAAATAAGCATACCAGTGGAAGCCTGTAAACACAGAGAACTTTTAACCTGGATAGTGGTCATCCCTGGGGATGCAATCCACTTGTGAGTATGAGTTAGAGAGGTCTGTAGGAGGTACTACTTAATATAAGAAAGTTTTCTCCCCAGGACTTAATTTCCCTTTATGATTACAGTATGGTGTAGCATTGCATTTTTGTTTTTTGGAGCGGCATGGTATGACATGGCTGGCATGGCATAGCATGGCACAATATGGTACGGTATGGCATGGTATGGTATTGCATGGCATGGCATCAACTTGCCTTCCCTTATTTTATCTTGCATTTCATTGCATTGCATTGTATTACACCGAATTAAACTGAATTGAATTGTCTTGTATTCTTCCATTTCACTAATGACGAGATCACTAAATGTTAAACATAGTTACTAATTTAATTATATTTAGAGCCAAATCTGTGTAAACCTACCTATTAGAGGTAGAATAAAGCTAATATTCTTTTATATCGATATTAATAACTTAAAAAAGCCTTTCTCTATCACCCCTCCTCTTCCCTTCCAATAAAGAAATATTTGCATAATTTATTTTAGGGAAAATTGTTAATATGGATAGCAAGAGATTACTTTGTTTTGATGTATATAAAATATAAGATAAAAATTCCATTTTGTGCTACTTCTGAAAAAAATGTGCATAGTAATGAAACTTGGGTGTCTTTAGTATAATCATTGAAAATCCTTTAATTCCTTTAAACATAAAGCATTATTCTGCTAAAAATTTAACTCTAAACAATATCTCAGATTTTTTTTATTTTAAAAACCTCATTTTATGGCATCTCACCTCTATTAGTGAAAGAGACACACAAAAGAGAGTGAGGCGTCATGGGGAGAGTAGTAGAATTGAAGTCAGAAGAGCTGAGTTTGAGTTGTCCTTAGTGAAGTTATTTAACCTCTCAGTTTCTGTTTCATCCATTTTAAAATATATATGCTACCAATCTCACCGGGCTGTTATGAGGAAATGCTTTATAAACCAAGACAAAAGTAGAAAAAGATAAAAGGAAAATGGTGAGTCATATGAAAGCTTTAAGTATTAATGAGGATATTTGAGAATTAGTCTTAGTCTGATGTGATTTTATGTACATACTGGACAGTGGGAAAACTTTGCTTAGTTTCTGCAGAAACAACATACCTCATTGACTGCTGAAAGAAAAATAGACAATTTCAATTTTTGTGCTTGTTAAACTATGGTGAAAATCTGAACGAATAATAGAAAAGGAAGTCTGACAAAAGCTGCTGACAAAAGGGTTATTTGAGAATCGCTGTGTCATTCTGTACTGTGCAGATAACAACTCACGATCTGGACTACTACAAATTACTGGCTCCAAATTGTCAATTAAATGTGTATAGTAGTATAAAAGTATGATGAACTGTCTGGATATTACATTAAGTACTTGCAGAAAGGTTTTTAAAGTATAATGAATAATTACAATTGTTTTCTCCATGGTGTCTTATAACAGACATTTAATTAAACTTAAAATAGTAACCAATAAAGATTGCGTCCTGAGGGTTGGGGGAAGAAGAGAGTAGACTCCACATACAAAAAGAGAAAGGTATCACTTTGCCAAAAAAGAAAAAAAGCAAGACACTAAACTTTTGTAAGTACTTACTTACCATGATGAAAAATGGCATTCATCTCCTGAGAGAGAACTAATGAACTCTAAGTGCAGATGGAAACGTACTTTTTTACTTTTAATTTTTCTTGTTTTTTATGTGTTTCCTTTTTCAACAGGGCTAATATGGAGATGTTTTGCATGACTTAATCTAGATAATCAACATTATATTGCTTGCCTTCTCAAGGGTAGGGGAGAAGATAGAGGGAGGGAGAGAATTTGGAGCTCAAATTAAAAAAAATAAAAAAAAAACAGAGGCAGCTTGGTGGTGTAGTGGATAGAGCACCAACCCTGGATTCAGGAGGGCCTGTCTTCAGATCCAGCCTAAGACATGATACTTACTAGTTTTGTGACCCTGGGCAAGTCATTTAACCCCAATTGCCTTGAAAACAATAAAGAAAACCTAAGTTTAAAATTTAAATGCAATTGGGAAATAGTTAATGAAGAAAAATATAATTAAAAAGGGAAAAAATCACTCTGCCTGATAAATGAACAATGGATTCAAGTGGGAGAAATGTGAGGCAGGGAGAGGTAGTATTTAAACTGTCTATATCGCAGAGTTGTGAGGAAAATAATTTGCAAACCATCAAATTCTATGACCATCAAATGCAATCAATATTAAATTTAAGAAACTGAAATGCAGATATTGCATTATAAAAGTTAGTGTAAATGATAACCTTTATGTTAGAGATTCCAGCAAAAAGCTCCCCCCCAACAAATTACTATACAATCAAACATCTCAAAATAACATCATAAACAGCATTAGCCATTGAAAACAATGTAATTCAGTCCAACAAATATTTATTAGTATCTATTATGTGCAAGGTTCTTGCTAGGGATATTATGAGGAGAAACATCATCAACTCTACCCCAAATCTAATGTGGATAACATATTCACAAATACATTTTGTCAACTCTCCATAATAAATAAGTAAAATAAAAGTGCTTGGTTTTCTAGCATGTAGATTCCCTCAATCATTTCCTATTTCATTATTACTAACATACCTATGGGCAGGACCAGAGGAGCCTAGAATTATTGATAATATTTACTAATTCTTACTAATTTTCCTAATACTTCATAGAAGAGCACATAGGATCATATGTTGTAAAGGAGATAAGGACCAAATAATTCTAAAGGCTTAGAACCTCTAAAAGTGTAATGATGAACCATGATTCCACAGAATTAATTATGAAAGTCTACCTATCTCCTAACAGAAAGGTGAGGTGAGACTCAGGTTGCAGAATCAAGTACACACACACACACACACGCACACACAATTTGGGAGAGAGATGGCAGATGTTTGTGGTTCAAAAAATTATTTAAGTATAATAAGGTGGATAGGGACCTTAGAGATTATTTAGCCTCTTACCTCACTCTCTTTTTGAGAGGCATCATGATATAGTGGATAGGAACCTGGCCTCAGAGCCAGGAACACCTGAATATAAGGCGTTCCTGTCTTCAACTCCAGATTTCTACCTGCTATATCTCACTGCCTCTCAGAGATCTCCAGGTGCAATTTGGAGCACTCTCCACCATGTCATCCTGCTCTGTTATAGGATAGTATTTATTAAACTGTGAGAAAAAAGTAATTTGTGTTTGTTTTTTTTTATGGTGTTATTGATAGAAAATCATCTTTAGAGTTAGGAATAATTCTGTTCAAATTCTGCCTCTGAGATATACTTATTGTATGACTCTGGGTGTGTCTCTAATAAGGCTTCAAGTAACTCTCCATAGCCATGAATTGCAGAAAAGTTGAAAATCTCCAGTGTTAGAATGGGGTTTACTCACCAGGAGTCTCATGCTTGAATGAAATCTCAGGTCTACACACACACACACACACACACACACACACACATACATATGTGCACATGTGTGCACGTGTGTGTGTGTGTATGTGTGTGTGTGATTTAGGAGTAACATTATTGATGCTCATACAGGTCCCAGATCTCGCTTTTTGGTCTAATCACTGTCTTTAATACCATCTAGAAAATAGGTCTGATTATTTGAAAGGAAGTATCTTCCTTGCCCTCTAGACTAACCACCTTTGAAAGTTATATTACTTCAAGCCTAGTAGAAGCCATTTAGGAAGTCACCTCTTAAGTTTTCATATATTAATTAATCAAAATTATCTACTAAGTAGCCACTATGGATATTAGTACTGAGCTAGTGGTTACAGTTATATAAAAATAAGAGACGGTCCCAGCCTCCAATGAATTTATAATCTAATAGAAAACATGGTGGGGGGGAGCAATTTTTTAAAAAGGAATAAAAGAAGATGTTATAAAGCAGCATATTTTAAAAAGCAAACTAATTTGCATAGTATATGAGAGGCAGCATGGTTCTGTATAATAGTTCTCAAAGTGTGGATTGGGGAACTTTAGGCATTCACAAAACCCTTTGGGGGTCTGTGAGATCAAAACTTTTTTCATAATAATATGAAGATATCTCAATTTCTAATATGGTAAATTTTTACAGAGATAAAGAAATCTCTTTGGAGGAGGAAAGTCCTCAATTATTTTTAAGGTTGTAAAAAGATCCTGAGATCATAAAAGTTTGAGGATAGCTGGCATACTATATAGTTGCTGTTATTCTTCAGTTGTTTCAGTTGTGTCCAATTCTTTGTGACTCCATTTGTGGTTTTCTTGGCAAAGATACTAGAGTAGTTTGCCATTTCCTTCTCCAGCTCATTTTACAGATGAGGAAACTGAGGCATATAGTGTTAAATGACTTGCTCGGGGTCGCAGAACTGATATCTGAGGCCAAATTTGAACTGGGGTCTTCCTGATTCCAGGCAGCACTCTATGCACTGTGCCACCTAGTTGTACTATATAGAGAGCTATATTCAAGCCAGAAAGACCTGGGTTCAATTCCCGACACTGAAATATAACAGTTTTGTGACTCAGAGAAAGTCACTTTATATCTCAGTTCTTCAAGAAACTCTTTAAACCCAAAAGTTGTAGAAAAGTTGTTTTGAGGATCAAATAACTCCTGCTTGGGGCTCACTACTGCCTCACTGTCTGAATCCAATATCACTACATAGTAGTCTCTTTCATTTTTTCTGTTAGCTAAACTTGTGTGCCAGCTTTTCCTCATACAATGCAATTTGTCTCCTTTCCCCATGCCTTTTCTCATGGGTCTTAAATGCTAAATGCCTTCCTTCTTCACTTCCACTTTGTAGGATCCTAGCTTCTTTCAAAACACAGCTCAAAGGCTACCTCTCATATGATGCTTTTCTCAGTGCCTTCATTTGTTTAAATCTCTTTCCAAATATCACCTCCCAAATTAGCTTGTAACTTATTTTGTATTGTGGATCAAATGAGAAAAATATATATAAGCCTTCTTTCTACCATCACCATCAGTTACTGATCAACTGCCACTAACAGACAAGCAAGAATAAGATCCCTCCAAGTGATTGCAGCCCCCAAAACACCAGTCCTGCTTCTAGCCAATTCTGCACAGCCAACATCTTAGGAAACAACCCCTGTGGAGACACTATTGCCTGGAAATTGCTTTGCAGGTGAAAGAGCCCTACCTTGTCGTTTGCCATAGCTACTAAATGAAGTGTGGGACTGGAAGTCAGAAAGACTTGAGCTCAAATTCTGCCTCAAACATAAACTGACTGTAGGATCCTGAAGAAGACATTTAACCTCCCATCCTCAGTTTACTCATCTGTAAAGTGGGACTAATAATAGCACTTTCCTCACAATGTTGTTATGAGGATCAAATGCTATAAATTATGTAAAGCATTATAAAGCACTATACAAATACTTGCTACTTGTTATCATCATTATTATTATCAGAAATGAAAGTTCTTCCTACAAAAGTCTTTGGCACTGAGGATACAGTTGTACCCGGGTGGGGGCACTGCATATGCTACAGGTTCTTGGAGTCACAGGTTAGAGTTGAGTAACTGGTGACCCCAAAGGTGGATGAGCAGCCCTGAAAAGGGCTCAGCAAGACCTCGCACCAGAGGAGGTATTCCTCCATAAATACCCTAAACACCCCACATACATGCACGTTATACACATATGTATATATACATACACATATATACATATGATCCTACATATATATGTATATGAAGTTAATTTCAGGATTTATTGAAAGAATGAAGATATATAAGAAAATAAATTCATTTGTATGCAAGGTTTCAAACCATAGTTCAATTTGAGTACAGGGGTACTTGGTTGATTTCATTCATGAAAGGTTTCCTGAAGGAAATGTGACTGTAAGGCAGATTTTGAATATGAGTGACACAGAGTGGTACGAATATGGGGGCCAACTCATAAAAGAATGGTAAATATAATGGCAACAAGGAAAGCATAAGGGAATTATGTTAAACAGATAAGCAAATTTATCAGAGCAGAAGGTTTGCGTAGGTAAGTGATGATAAATAGGGTTGGAAGAAGTGAAAGAAAGATGATAGCTGTAGGATGACTTTGAGCAATAAAGTAGACAGAAGAAAAGCATTACAGTTTTTGAAAGGGGAAAAATATAATTAGTGTCAATTCTTAACATTCAGTGGTTTAACCTTCACAACTTTGAGCATTCACATGCTTTTATTAGTAACCTCATTTTCGCTTTTGTATTGGCAGCCACACATATTCAAGGATATGCACAGTAGAGGAAAAAAGTGAGAGGCTTGATGTGTCTAAGTTTGTGGAGTCACTGGCATCTCATCAGGCACTTCACTGGTCTTGTTCACCCTACTGTTGTAAAAAAGAGCTCCCAATGCCTTTGTTTTATATTTTCATTGCCTTTAAAACTCATTTTGTGCATGCGTGTGTGCGTGTGTGTGTGTGCGTGTGTGCGTGCATGCGTGTGTGCGTGTGTGCGTGCATGCGTGTGTGCGTGTGTGTGTGTGTGCGTGTGTGCGTGTGTGTGTGTGTGTTATAATTATATCCCCAAAGAGCAGTGCAAGTTTTTGGGCTCTAAAGTCAGTGATATAGCTTAGTGAGAAAATAAAAGTGTTAAATAAACTTTAGGCTGGATTATCTTCAGCCATTGTCAAAAGGAGTTTGGTGTTAACAAACTGACAATTCATTATATCCTCAAAAAATGGGAAATATTTATGGTACTGTAAATGCCAAGTGTTATGAAAGTGAATATTGTCTGATTTTTTTTTAATTGAGAGGTTAGCACAAAAGCTCACAGAATTCTAGGGAATTACTAGAGAAAAAAGTCATATTTTGCATGTTACCAATTTTATTTTGTGTACTGTATTTCATGGGTTATTTCATGGTTATTGTGTTAGGAAAAGTGGATATTATCAGAAGCAATGTTTTGTTATAGAGAGTTGTAGGCAGAAAAGTGTATTTTCAGTAATCTCCAGGGAAAGTTTACTGGTTTTGTTGGTCATGGAAACCTAAGCTACCATTTCCCATAGGTTCAAGGTATCAATCAATCTTCACACTTTTGGCTTCCATGAAGTTTTCTGGGAACATTGTCCCCATAAATGTTGAGCATTGACTGTATGTGAGAATGGTGCCTGGGGAAAGAGAAAAGAAAGTATAAATATAGGAGATATTGAAGATTGAAAAATACTCATCACAAACTCCTTATCTATCAGAGTTGACATATTCAAACCGGGGATATTGGGAAGTTGACAGTTTCATTGATGGTGAAAAAAATGGAAAAAAAAAAGACCGCTCTCAAGAAACTCACATTCTCATGAGGGAGAGAGAAAAATGGTGTATTATATGAAGTATTATTTTTCTGAAATTACTATTTATTACCCACTTTCTGACTTAGGAAAATTAGACTGTATCATCAGGTTTTGACAAGCCCCAATGTTAAAAATACTTTGTAAAAGGTGTTGGAGGAGAAGCAATGACATAGTTTTCCTCAATACCTGGAAAGTCTTGATGTGGGTCAAGCATGATAGAGATTAATTTAGTCTACCTGATGATCAAAATTCTTTAAACAAAGGCTGACTCCATGTCTTAGCTAAACTATATATCCCTCTCTATTGCCTTGCAGAATGCTAGGTATAAATTAGTCACTTAATTCAAATTGTTTAATTGAAATAAATTTATTGAAATGTTGCCTACGATTTGACCTCCATCGATACCAGTGAAAAATAATAAGGATGAAGAAATAGAGGGAAAAAAACACAAAGCGTATGTGTGTTCTGATTCGTTTTTTTTTCTTTTTTGCAAAATATGAATGACCAGAAGTCTAGAGAGATATCTATTTATACAGATAGATTTGTATACACATATATGTATAGACATATATATGTACATATACACACATATAAAAGATGTATACACATATACATATAAGTGTATATGCATACATATATTTAAATTTGATATATGTGTATTTCATGATAATTTATAGTTATAGCTAATGATGATGTACCACATCAGCTGACAAGGAAACCCAGGAAGATCATTTGTATAGTTCAAATTTGAAATGAAAGCATATCCCCCAGGAATATCCTATGAATCAAGCCATCAGTTCTTTGTGAGTTACTGACACAAAGGCACAAAACAAACTTTAGAACACTAACAGTAATGGGGCTCAGCGGAGCTTAAGTTGGGAATACTCTTTTGCGGCAGTGAAGAAGAAAGAGACAGAGACAGAGACAGAGAGACAGAGAGGAACAGAAGGAGAGGGAGTGTGTGTGTGTGTGTGAGTGTGTGTGTGTGTGAGTGCATGCACATGTAAGTGTTTCATTGATCAAAACAAGTCAAGACTAGACAATTGAATTATGAGGTCCGCATGAAAGAAAAAGTTTATGTCAGGATGTAATGATCAGAATGAAATGTAGAAAATCTTTACCAAGTTAATGAATGTCCTCTCTGAGACACCGGAGTTTCCACTAAATAACTACTGAACCAAGGTCAATTCTTAGAAATATGTTATAGGCCAATTTTGAAGCAAAATAAGGAAAGTGCAGCCACTTGACACAGAAGATGGCTGCTCTGGATCCATTGAAATTGGTCTTTGGTGCACTGGTTCAGAAAAAGTCATTGCTCTCAAATCACTCACACTTCATTGATACTGATGCTACTTTCTTGAACAACCAAAAATCTTATCCTGCAATGTAATGGTTGTGTGCTTTGTGAATATGTGATGAAAGGAACTGTATTTAGAGATTAGATGTCCACTAAAAATATAGTTCTCTGATTAGGTCAAAACTGGAGGGAAAATGATCAACTCAGATGTCTTTATTTTTGGTCTGATTAATGTCACTGTATTGATTTGGCAAAAGAGAAAAATGGAGAAGTTTTAGTTTTATTCTGTCAAGAAAGTATTAAATGAGCTAAAGCAATTAATTTAGCTTTTCAGTCCCTAAATATTCTTTCTGATAAAAGATTAAATATTTAGTAAAATAAGAATTAAAAATAATGGATTTCTCTAGTATTTTCATTTTTAAAGTCCCATGAATCAAATGTCAAGTTGATTTTAATGCTAGATTAAATTTTACACAAATTGGTAGTATCAAATTATCCATATGTTATGCAATCATATTCATCTATGTTAATTGGGCCCTAGAACCTTTTTCTGACAAAGTGGATTGGATTCAACTTGGGGTATTCTCTCACTAAAGGTCTAGCTGAATCAATTTTTTTCCTATGCTGGGTTGCCACTAGAAACAGAAAAATTTACTGTATCTTATTTGTACATTTTTTTTCTTCCCTGCAGGCTAGCAAGGACATAAAATAAAAGACAAGTTTTAATTCACCTGACAAAGAAATGCAGAAGCTAAGAGTCAAAAACAACAACAGCAACCAAACTATCTTCTTTCTGAAAAAGAAATCACCTCTCCCCCTTTGGTCAGTTCTGCTTTCCATCTGAACTTATGTGATCTATATGACTGACATTAATGAATTTTAAAATATGCACGAGTGTTCCTTGAGGTATATTTCCCTGCTATGCTGATCCATTTTATCATTTGGGCTTCCATATTATGTAATTTAAGGGGCTACCCCAACAATGACTGTGGCTAGTTTCATAATTTCTTTTTACTGTCAGGTCATGTTGTCCAAGTTTTCTTTGTCCCTCTCTTGTCTCTGTCTGATGATAGAGTCTCGGGGCACAATTCCTTATAGATGTTACATGAGTGTTTAAACCTTTCCCCAGATCCACATGCATCCCAGTGGGATCTGTTTCTATGTCTCTTTTTTGCAACTCTAAGTCTTCTTCTATGTGTATGTTTATGTATTCTTTTGCGTCTACCTTTGGGGGATCCTTTTAAAGGCTAAGCCCAGTGGCTCAGTGTGAGTACTTTATCATGAATGAATAAAAGAGTAATGGATTAAATGGCTTGCTATGTGCCAAGTACTGTACTAATCTCTAAGGACATGAATATTAAACAAAGACAGTCCTGATTTCGAATGGGGAGGTAGGCGTGAGGACAACAGAGAAATGTTAGCCAAGGAAGGTTGTTTATTTAATCTAGGAAGCCACTGGGTACATAAGTAAAATAATAGAGAAGTACATTGACATGGTCTTTCCAAGGACAAAGGAAATGCTAATTTGAGATGAAAATGCATGTGTATAGAAGGGGGTAGGGAGTGGACACATATGTTGTCAGGTCAGAAAATAGTCAAGATTAGGATTCACGGTTTTGGGAGTTCAGACCCAAGTGGTCTGATTGTACAGCTCCTTTTGCATTTCAACACAGTTGTCTGCTGCTGCAGTCTAAGCGAAGCCACATCTGGGCCCTGAGGATCCAGGACAAGAATTGTGAGAATGCTCACAATTTGGCAGAAAATCGGTTAAAGACTTACTTAACTTCCCTATTTTCCTTTCTGAACAAACCTGGTACATTTTTCCCCTATTGCCAAAAATTGCTACATTTTTTGAAGAGGCCAGTTTGTGCTATAAGATAGAAATGAAAATAACTAAAATGTATTAGGACTTAATAAGTAATCAAATTAGATCTAACATATATAAGAAATGATTATTATTATCAAATATACTATATCTTTCACTTACTGTTTGCTTTTTCTATTCATATTTACTTTGAAGAGAATCTGTCCAGATGCTTGTGTACTCAAGAAATCAACAAACACGTATTGATTATCTACTAAACATTTAATCCTATATATGTAGACAGCTGAGTTCAGAAGAAATGAATATTTCAATTACCGATGTCCAGTTGGTTGCAGATAGTCGCAAACTAGGAGGAGCCACTGGAGGAAGACAGATGATTAGAGAAGATTATATCAATGGACAGAGCGTAGCATGTATTCAGGAAGGACTAGTACCACTGGTGTGAACACTGCTTTTCACCTTTGGTGTCCACCTGATCCACCTAACCTTCACCTGTGGCTCCAAAATGCTGTAGCATGTGCAGTGGCCATACTCCAGTAAGCCATTTCAACAGATGCGCTAAACCAGGTTGAGGGTAACTGAGGGGTCTCAAACCCATCTCTGAGTTGTGGGGAGATGGCTACCTCAAGCTTGTGAAGACTTCCCCTGGTAGAATATGTGGGTGAGAAAAATTTGTTCCAATGACCATGAAGGCAGCTGAAGCAGGTGCTGTGGAGCACCTGAGATATTGATTAGACACTGAAGACGCCAAGGTCATCCACTGCATCCTAAGCCATCATCAGTCATTTTGACTCAGTCCTGCCGCTGGACTGTTAGGACTCTAAAAGAGAGAATGAGTCCAATGAATTCATGTAACTCTGCCTCACTTAAATCTAATTTATGCACAAACCAAAAAAAAGAGATCAATGGATGTTAAGAGGAGAAATAGACAGAAGGTTAGGTGACTATAATGTAAGAAATTAGAATGTGGAGAAAGGTGAGAAACAAGAACATTGATGTGAGCTCATAACAGCAAACCTGTAGTTCAAGTTGAAATCATTCACTTGTATGGCTGAAAAAAGTGTCCCGTTTCTGTTCCGAGAGTGAAGGGTCGTAGAGAGGGGGTTCAAAGATGCCGTTGATACCCCATGAAGAGAAAAAAATCCTAGATAACAGATTCCAAGTCATTAAGTATATCCTCTATTGAGCATCCATGGATGAATATGAAAAATAATTACACAGGTTGAAAATATGTTCCTAGGCTGGGAACTGTGCCAATGAAGAGGTTAATCACATGGGTGGGATTGCAGACTCACTGAAGTACTGAAATATACAGTGCTTTAAAATTAACTAACCGTTTTCACATTCATTTGAACAAATAAGCTAAACAAAAGTTTACTGAGCACATACTATCAGTTTAGAAATATGTCAAGTATTCTGGAAGCTAAGAAAAAAAATACATAGGGCACATTCCCTGCCTTCAAGAAACTTAAATATTTTTGAGGAGGGAGAAAAAAAGCCTTTCACATTGGAAACAATTAGAAAACCACATATAACAGTAGAGGATTAAAAAACTCAGTTTAATATAGTCAATATAGCCTCTTAAACTTTTGGGGTCTTTATCCATTATCTTCTTTTAACATTTTTCTGAGGTTAAAAGAATGAATGAATAAATGAAAAATCATTTATTAAATGCATACTATGTATCAGGCACTATATTAAAACTGAAGATAAAAAATAATAGTAAGCAAAATTACCTCAAAATCGAAGGTACTTTGAAACCAACAAGATCGAAGTTGTTGGGTGAAAAAAAAAGTTTTGTGTCTATGAATTGGACTGCTAAGAGGTACCAAGATTATTGAAAAACTATTACATATTCAGGGGATTATATTTTCCTCTAAGCTAGCCTCCTAAAGGGAAAGATGTCAGTCTTACTATTTATAGCTGTATTGTAATACAAGTTAGCAATTGAGAAATCAAAATCTAAACATTCTTAAGTACTACAGAAAACAGACCTCTGAAATTCTTTAATCTTTAAGAAGTAGAAAAAAAGCCTGGCATGTGGTTAGCATTACATAAATGAACTCATTACTTCTTTGATTGACTTAAATTACTCCATAAAGAATAGCTCTACACTGGGGCTTAGATGTCACTGGATATGTGTAGTAAACTACCAAAAGATATAGGATGAATTTTTGTAAGATAATTTAAAAATGCATTCCATTGAATCATTGTCATGTGATTAGTAATAAATTTCATTTTTTTACATATATGATATTGGGTATGTAAAATTTTAGCCTTTATTATGAAAGCTGAGAAAAGTTGGTTAAGGCAAGTTATTTTCCCTTTTGATCTGAATGCTACAAAATTATAAATGTTTCTTTTAAATGATTACTATATGTTTGAAAACGTCTAGTTGCTAAATAGGGTATATTTTTTTAAAACTAGAAAATAATAATAATGAGGTCTTGGGATAAAAGAATAGCAAAATGAGACATCCTTGTTTGTGAGGTTCCTTGGGACTTCAGGCTCCATCATGAGAACTTGCCAACTTTTCTGACAGCCTTTTGTGAAACTAGTGCTGTAGTTTGAGGAACTAGGACCTGTCCCAGACAAAGTGGAAACATTTACAAGTTAACTTAAAATAAAGGGTGAGTTCTATTTAAGATCATTTGGAAATTCATGAAATTATATCTGTTATATCTGTTAATAATTATTATGCATTGAAGCTATATTTTGGACCAACTATTCACTGTCTTGTGAAGTGGTGTTTACCACTTTACCACTTTAAAGACAAGTCCAGAATGTAATTATTCTTACATGAAAAATCAACAGAATGTCCTGATACTTATTAAGACATGCAAAAATAACAATAACCTAGCCCTAATGTATAATGACCTAAATTTTGCTGTTTGTGGAAAAGTTTCTTGGGACTTTAAGCCGCTGTTATTCTAAGTTTTGATTTTAGGTATAAGTATCTGACCTCTCATAAGGCCACTAGTCCACCATTCAAGGGAAATACCATGAGCTCCTGTAGTCTGAGGACTGCTTCGGTTAGATGTTTGTCTCTAGGAAAATTGAGAGAGCTACCTTGTGAAGGACCAGTAGAATTCTATTGACTTAGTTTCCTTATCTCAGTTAACAAAACATCTTTCCACCTAGGTAAAGGAGCCTGGCTGTGATATCCTGTGGCTCATGATGAGCCTTTCTGTATGACTGGCTGTTGACTATGACTCATACCTACCAGAAATCAAACATAACTAAGGAACATTATTGATACCTTACTTTTCCCTCACATGGAAGATTCCATTGGTAAAGGTAAATGTATAATGATACCTCATTTTTTTCATTGTATTACACATAGGTGATAAACACTATTACTGACTTTATGTTGAATAATATATGCTAGTATAATAAGGAATCATTCTAAATTGTCATTGCAATTATAAATAATGGAGATCATGAGGCCTTAACAAACAATTTAGTTTGTAGGATATCTATACTATAATACCCTTTTGTTATGTTAACATGATAATAATATCCTCCTGAAGGGGAATGGATATAAAGATATAGTAAAGATGAATATAACTTTTTGTTTGAAATTAAAGCAAGATGTATATATGGACACCATTGGCTCTTTAATACAAATTACCTTCATGGAATATAGAGTGGCCCGTTGGCATATTTTCTGTGTTTAAAAGGCTTATTTTGTTTTTCCTATCATGAGTTTTAATTCTGAAATAAATACTGAAACACATGAAGGACACATTTTACAAGTCAGGCCATCATATATTTCTTTTAGGATTAATAAACATAAAAAATAGTCAGAGATATAAATTCTCTGAAATTTCAGGTGTGGATTCCTAATTTGATGTTCTAGAGTTCACCATATCAAGAAGTTATTAAATTATATTAAGATCTGTTCTGTAAAGATTTACAGCAAAAACACCTAGGTAAGTGACCAATCCTTCTGTAAAGACCCACCTTCAGAGTTGCCATAAACTGAGACCTAATCCAGAATGAGAACATTTGGAGTTGTTTCCAGGGACCACATGAACACCTGAGACATTGGAAACTCAGCTGGAAATTAAATGGACATTAGGAGTGGGCTGTTAGGGTACAAAGGCGCTTGATCATTGCACAGGGTGTCCCTAAAGTCTGGACACATAGGAAAAATTTTCAACAACACTTTATTTATTTAATTGGAAAATTAACAGACCTTAGCCCCCTTGACATCCTTTTCTGGGGTATGCTAAAGGAGAAGGTGTACTCAATGAAAATCACAGATGCAACACATTTGATTGAATTCATAAAGAATGAATGTACTAAAATTGACCACAATGTGCAGTTATTGCATAGAGTTCATGTGAATCTTGGAATGCTCATCAACCTTTGCATCACAGATGATGGAAATCATATTGAAGATGTTATTTGTTAATATTCCAATTAAATGAAATGTTGTTGAAAATTTCATTCATTTCATTTCTTGAAAATATGTACTTTCTCCTGTGGATTCCAGACTTTACAAACACCCAGTATTGCCTGGGATATATGTAAATTCCACCTCCTTCACGTGCTGTTTTCTCTGAAGGGCTATTTTACCAAAGGAGACTGCCCCCAGAGGGTTTTGTCAGTGTATCAACCATAGGTAGCAAGGCTTTAGTCTGTAGCACCAAATCACTCTCAAGTATGGGAACCTATTCCTGTCTGTCCGGTTATCATGAGGCATGAGAGAATTTTGACCTTTTTTTGAGGGGGGAAGGCAGGGCAATTGGAGTTAAGTAATTTGCCCAAAGTCTCACAACTAATAAATGTGTCAAGTGTCTGAGGCCAGATTTAAACTCAGGTGCTTCTGACTCCAGGGCTGGTGCTCTGCTGACTGTGCCACCTAGCTGCCCTGAGAATTTTGGCCTTTTTCTGGACCATTTGTAACAATGAACTAGCACAAGTAATAATCAAACCTCTCTTGGCTGGCCTTGTATAAAATGTTAAACCTTACAGATATTGCTTCCCATTGCCTGATTACTAATTTAATTCCAATGAATGCTCATCATGCCTAATTATATTGACTTGGACTATGGAAGGTGATTCAGTGGAGACATGGCTCCACAGAATAAGAGAGGAGAATGTGAAATTGAAAATTGAAACCCCAATTTATTCTGTATTATTTATTAATTGTTGTTTGAAATTTTATCTAATCACTAGATCGTTACTTAGGAATTAGCTTGATTTAAAAGGACAGTTTGACTTCTTAACATTAGAGTCTATAAAATAGTTTGACTTCTTTCTAAGAGTTTTACTTCCCTATTTCTCTAGACTCAATCCATCTTACACCAGAAAAGAGGAAAGAGGATGAGTAGACTTGATCGTAAGATATTTTGCCTGCTGATACATAAACCTTATCCCCTATCACTCTGGTATGGAGGTCTCAGACAAGGGGCTTTTCAGACTTCCCAGAGGATCTTGACCAATTCTGTGTTTTCCTCTTACCATGGACTTTGGAACCCCCACCTTTTGCAAGTCAGCATGATTGTGTCAAATCTAAGCTCACTTTTACCTCTGACATAAAACAATCATAGTCTTAGGTTGATTTGCATCTCTAGACCTTATGTAACCAATTCTATAAAAAGCAGCTCTGTCAGGTATATCCCTGGCCACTGAGGGGCTTTGAGATCTCACTTATTGGCAACTGTTAGCCTTGCTAATAAATGATCACACCTGGTATTTTGTGCCTCAGTTTTTCTCCATCACAGATTTGTATTGTGGCAATCTTTCTCAGCTGTAGTTTCCTCATTTGTAAAATAGAGATAGCACCTCTCTCACAGCTTTGCTGTGAGTGTGAAATAACACATGTAAAATGCTTTGCAAAAGATACATATGTGTATATGTGTATATATGTATATATGTACATATATGTATAATTATTATCCTGCTTTCCTGTTTGTTTTTAAACTTTATGTTCCTTGAAAGATGTATATATATGTTGAATTCCTGGTATAATAAATAATAATAATAACAATAATGATAATGATAATACTATTACTACTAATAATAATTAACTAATACTTAGATAGTACTTCCTATGTCCCAGGCTCTGGACTAAGTGCTGTACAATTATTTTCCCACTTGATCCTGACAACTTTGAGAGTTAGGTGCTATTATTATCCTCATTTTACAGATAAAGAAACTGAGGCAAAAATGACTTCCTGTAACAGTAATGCTGCTATCAGCTGCTATGGTGGTGTAAGACAAACGAGACCAGCAGCACCAGCACACAGGAAGATGGCTAGCACAGGTGTTTTTTATCTGCTTTACTAAGAAAAGAGAGCTGTTTCAGGGGTCAACAATTTTTCTTTAATTAAATATGTATATATCATCCATTTAGTTCAGGGGGAAAAGTCAGCACCCTGAACTTCAGCAAATACAAACAGAAATTACAAAAGAAAAACTAACACAAATCAACAGACAGGCTTCCAACTGTCTGACTATAGCCTATAGCAATATATAATTATCAGGGAGAAGAACACAGACATCTGGGTTTTCAAAGCTGGGATCTCCTTAACAGCTACCCAGAGTTCCATCTGGCCAAATCATAGGAACAGTCTTCCAATGAATGAGCCCCCAAAGTAAAACCTCTCCTCTCACAGTTCTGAGACTTCTAGCTTAATGGCAATCCTCAGAGTATATATATATATATATATATATATATATATATACTTTTTCAGGGCCAAGGGCTTCACACCTCTTAAGGAGTTCATACCTCTGTGACTGTGGTGGTAATCAGGGGAATACTTTTTGATATTCTTCTCTTAAGTGCCTTTAATGATTCTGGCCTTTGTTTGAATGGGGCAGGTAAAATGGGACCTTTTTGTCTTGGACTGTTTCTCAGCACTAAGACAATGTAATGGTAATCAGGGCAGGACTTCTTGTTGTCTTCTCCTTTGGAATGCTGAGATAATTAAGTATTTTTGATGAGTCTTGCCTTTAAAATGTAATGGCCAGCAAAATGGGATTTTTCACTGTTCTTTGTTTGAATGCTTCTTAGCACTGAGGTAATCAAGTGCCCAGAGACCTGTATATAAGATCCAAGGTTGGCGTTTGACTTTTGGGGCTCACTCATGGAAGGAGTGTTGAGATTCTAGGCAAGCCGTTGTAATTGCCCCCTGGCTTTGCTAACCCAGGCCCATCAGTTCTTCTCTGGTAGCTATGTATTGTGACTTGATCAAAGTTCATCTGTTGATGTTTGTAATTTCTGTTTGTATTTGCCCTGAAGTTCAAGGGGCTGGTATTTTCCCCTGAATTAAGTGAATGATATATGTACGTTTAATTAAACTGATATTGTTAACCCCTTAAAGTTGCTTTCCTTAGAAAAGCAGATCAAAGAACCTGTGTGTTCTTATTGGGCTGCTCTTTTTACTTGTGGTGGCTATGGTTCTGTGGAGCCCCAGAGGCCTGAGGGAAAACAGGCTGGTGGCAGTGATGGCAGAAGTTTCCTGGGAGTTCTGAGGGACAATATCTCCTTCCCTCTCCCTAATAAATGGGACACATCCAAGCACTATCTCAGTACCCCAAAACTCCATACTTTCCTTTTAATCTGCAGATCCTGCCGACTATGCCATTTTATAGCAACAATTGGGCCAGCAGCAGTTGTTGAGATACAAAACCTAACAAGACCAGCAACAAGAGCTGCCAGCACAAGTTCTTTGATCTGCTTTACTAAGGAAAGTAACTGTAAGGGATTAACAATCTCATTTTAATCACACATACATACATTATTCACTTAGTTCAGGGAAAAAAGCCGGTACCTCGAACTTCAGAGCAAATACAAACAAATTACAAACAAAGACAATATAAACAGACCAAATCACAATTCAGCTACCAGAGAAGAACCAATGGGTCTGGGTTAGCAAAGCCAGGGGGCAGTTACAGCGGTTTGCCCCAGAGTCTCAACACTCCTTCCATGAGTGAGCCCCAAAGGAAAAATGCCAACCTCTGAGTCTGACCCTTGTTGAGGGTCAAAGGGCATAACAATATGCAACTCAAACCCACGTGACCTAAAAGCTTCTGGTGTCTCAAGCATGTGACTCAAACTCATGTAAACTAGGCATTCCCTTGAGGCAAACAGGTCATTAAAGACTCCTGATTTAATCAAAGAAACAAAGGCTGGACTCATCAAGGGCACTTGATTAAATAAGTGCTCCAAAATAGAAAGCAGTAAAAAAGTCCCACCTTAATTACTGATACAGTGACCTGATTAGCAAAAGGGCGTAGGCCTTCCTACAAACATAGGCAAGGATCAATCAAAGGCAATTGGTTGCCTTAGTTCTAAGAAGCACTCCAATAGAAAAAACAGTGAAAAATCCCACTTTGCTTGCCATTACACTTGCCAGGGTCACAAGCTAGTAAGTGTCTGAAACAGGATTTGAACTCAGGTCTTCCTGACTCCAGACTGGACACTCTACCAAATGAATCACTTAGTTGTCCTCTTTAAAGCTGCACTCAAAAATGCTAAATGATTGCTTGAGTGCTTTGGTTGATAAAGAAGAGAAGAAAGCCTCACTCTAAACTTCCCTTTGGGTCTCTTTCTCCAGTCAGTCTTCCAATCCATCCTTCATATTCTCCCTTCACACATTTTACTAAAATATATCCTTCAAGGTCTGGCTGAAATTGTCCCTTCCCTCATCTGGCTTCTCTTTCTCTGTAGAAGAATTTTTTTTTTAATTTTCTGACTTGTCCTAGTACTCTGTACCCCAGTTATATAATCATTACAATCTACCTGGTATTATAGCAATCTTATTTTGAGGATTTATTTATTCATCTAAATGCACAAAAAAATTTCCATTTTTTGTACACATATGTAACTGATATGAGTTAGTGGCAGCATGTAATAGTGGATAAAGACCTCTCCTGAGAGCAAGAAAGACCTGGGCTTGACTCATACGCATGAGAAAAATCCTGAAAAGTCTATCTTGGAAAAAAACCCAGGAAAGTAATTATAGTTTAGCTTGAGGAAAGAATTTATGTTTCTCAGCCATTAAAAATGTAGGTATTTAAAATTTTATTAGTACCTGAAATCACTAGCAATTTATTTATCATTCTTTGTATCCCTAGAACTTAGCACAATATATGGCACTTAGTACTTAGTAAACGTTTGTCGATTGACTTGACAAACTACACGGAAGCTTATTGACAGATTTAAAAGTTGGTTTCCATGCTTAACATGTTGTTTGAATGAAACTATTTGTTCCTGTACAATAAACAAAGGATTTAAAAATATTAATGAACTAGAAAACAAATTTCACAATAATAACTTATTTAATAAGACTTTTTCTGCTTTATAGAGATTAATCCATTTTAGCCTCACCACAACCTTTTGAGGTAGGTTTAGAATAGTTATGCAATTAGCCAATATGTACCCTGCAAGTCAGAGCCAGGGGTGATAGTCGAACTCATGTTTTTCTGACTACAGTCAGAATCCAGTACATTATCTGATTCTACTTGCTATTTCTCTAAACCCAGGATGTAGGAAAAATAACCTGGGAGACAATCCACTGGTGTTCCACTAAGTAAAAACTTTGAGACTTAGATATCTAGTGATACTACCATTGTCTAAGATCAGTGATCAGAAGCACTGCATTCATTTAATTTAAAAAAAAATATCATATGCAATAAACTGTCTTGGAGCAACTTCCTGTGACCTTAGAAGGTTCAGAGTGGCATAAGGATAAAATGATTTACTAGAGATTTTCCATGAATATAAATTTTTAGCTCAGAAAATGAGGAATTGCTTTTTTAGCATGTGCAAAAATGAAAAAAAAGAACCCTAGCTTTTTATTCATTCCAATATAGTAATAATTCTCGTAAAATACTATTTGCATTTATATATCAGTTTTCAATAAAGAACTTTGAAATGCTTTGCTAACAAGTATTATTTTCAAAATACTGAGCTGCAGAGAAGTTAAATGAGTTCCTCAAGGTCACGGAATGAGTTAGTGTGTTGGCAAGAACTGAGTGCCAAGCCCCTGACTCCTGAACTTTCCTCAAAGCCCCAGAGCAGGGTTAGACAGGCTACAACCTCTTCCAGATCTGAAGTTTTATGAATCTCTAACCTATGGCTCTGGCTCAATTATTATTTCCCAATGGCCCAGGCACTAAGCCAACTTCACAATGTTTCTATTCTCCCATGGGAGGGAGCTATGCCAGCAGGCACAAACTGACTGTAACCTGCCCATTCCTTCAGTGCCCTGTCCTTTACACCTATTGCTATGTGTCTTTTTTTTTTAATGATTTTTTAAAAATAGCTTCTGGGTGAATGTTATACTTTATATAATTATGCAAATCAAGTATATAACATATGCAACAAAGTGTTTTCTGCATATGATTGGTTTCTGATGGCCATAAATGTCTTTCCATTGACATTGTTGCTATTTAGTTTGATCTGACATGAAGTTCAAATTTCCAGTCCAAGCCCTTTCTGGGCACAAAAATTTGTTGACATTACCTTAGGGAAATATGTTTCATTTCAAAATTGAGGTGACCATGCATAAATTTACATTGCTAGAGTGCCTAATGAGAAAATAATTCCTTCAATGATTTTCTTGAGTTATAGATATAAATGTATTTCCATTTTTAAGTTAATTGTTTTAGATACATTTGCCAGGATTTTGGCTCTGGAATTATAATTGACCACAGAAGACATGTAGCCCAACTTCCTCATTTTTCCTAAGTGGAAATTTTGAGCCAGGAAGACCATGCACTTACCTTGCCCAGGGTCACAGGCAGAGTAAGTATAAAGAAGTAGGTCTTGAACCCAGGTCATTTGACCCTAAAGAAATGTCCTTTCATCTGTAACAGGTTGTAGTTGGCCAGCTTCTAACTAACTGCACACCTTGGGTAAGAAGGGATATTTCCCCTAATTCAAGATTGTTGAGATTTTTCTGGCTTAGTTACTGGCTTTAACATGGATTACGAGGATGCAAAAGGATTTAAATTTCTGTCATCTCTAGCCTTAGTGAGGAGTTGATCCTCTCAACTGACTGTTTTTAACCTTCAGTCAGTTTTTCCAAAGATGTTTAACTACAATAGGGTGGAGTAGTAATTAGCTGGTGAAATGCCTTAGCTATGGGGCACATTTACCAATAACAAAGACTCTGAAGAGGAAAAAAAAAAGTGGCACTTGAGAGTGCTATCACAATGTATAATTCAATTCAAAATCCTTTTTAGGGGCATTTGTTGTCTTTAGCAACTCAAAGAGCAATGGTTACTTTTGGCATCATTTTTTTCCTCTGGCTTTGGAGGCTGGGGAAAGGATGAATTTTTACTGACTCATATCATTGGTGTTTTCCCTGCATTCTCAAATAGCTCTTTAATGAAACTTGTGCTTTCCCCACCAGGCAAGAAATCATGCCCTCAGTGACCAAGGGTGTAGATTGGGCTCCTGCTGTTGTGTATTTTTGTCGAATATACTGTATGCAGTTCTCTTTTGAGATTCTAATTTTCCCCCTTATTGTAGCAGCCTACACTCACAGATTTCTTTCTCCATTGACTTTGGCATTTTTTTCACTACTTGCTTTTATCTCTTCAAAAATCATGATTTCATTCTTGATTTAGCTGGAATATAGTTTTTGGTGGCTGGGCAAAGTCATAATTTGTGTCCTAAAACATGTTTTCTGCTAGAGGTTACTAATTTTAAAATAATTAAATCATAGAAATAATTTATGGTTTCAACTGGGAGAGAGTTTGCAGAATACTAATGCAAAGAATGGCAGGATTTACTACAAATACAAATCCTCCATTCAAACCAGGAACCTATCACCTCAAATTCATAAATATAGCATTATAATTTTCAAAGCATTTTGATATAAAATAATTTGATCATTATAACAACTGCGTGAGTTAGGTAAGGGAATTATTATTATCCTTTTCTCAATTCTCATCCTTTTATCTCTTAACAGCATTTGATACTTTTGATCACAATCTTCGTCTTGTCTCTTTAACCCATTTTTTTTTTTCTGGTTCTCTACCAATCCATCTGACCCCTTCTTCTCAGTTTCCTTTGATGGATCTTCATCCAGGTCACCCTTCCTATACATGCATGTCCTAGGACTCTGTCCTAGACTTACTTCTCTTCTCCTTCCGTGCTCCTGCAGATTCACTTAGGATGTCTATGCTGACGAGTTTCATATCTACTTATCCAGCCCTAATCTTTCTACTGGCCTCTAGTTGCACTTTCCAAGTTCCTGTTGTCTATATCTCACAATAGATATCAGATAACATCTTAAACTCAGCAGACCCAAAAGTTAACTCATTATCTTTCCCTCCCCAGAAACCTTTTCCTAACTTCCCTATGGTAATACAGAATAGGAAGTCATCCAGGCTTACAACCTAGTTGTCATCCTGGATTATTCTTTTTCACTCCCCATATACAATCTATTGCCAATCAAAGGGTTGTTGTGACATCTCTTTCAGAGTCTCCCTTCTTTCCTTTAAGACTGCAACTATTTTGGTACAGTCTCTTACCACCTCACGTTTAGATTACTGGAAAAGTCTATTGATTGGTCTCTCTGTCACAAGTCTGTTCCCAGTGATCCTCCTAAACCACAGATATGATCATAGGACCCTTTACTCAATTAAATCCAGTAGCTCCCTATTTTCTCCAGGTTCAAATATAATACATATTTTGGGGTTCAAAGTCTTTCATAATCTGCCACTTTCTTGGTCTTCTTAGACCTTATGCCCACTACACATCCTGAAGTCTAGTGACATTGCTGATTCTTCCAAGAGACACTCCATCTCTAGACTCTGGGCATTTTGCTGGGGGTTCCTCTCCTGGGAATGTTTCTCTTCATCTTTGCCTCCTAGCCTCTCTCATTTCCTTCAAGTCCCCACTAAAATTCCTTCTACTGAAGCCTTTTCCTATCCCCCTTAATTCAAGTGCATTCTTTATGTTGATTAGTGTCAATTTACCCTTAATATAGCCCATTTGTTCATAGTTATTTGGATGTTGTTTTCCCCATTTGGTTAAGCTTCTTGAGAGTAGTTACTCTCTTTTCTCTTTCTTTATATACTAAGGGTTTGGCACAGTGTCTGGCACAGAGTATATACTTAAAAATTGTTTATTTACTGATTAATTGATTGATTATTCTTATTTTATCAGTGAGAGAACTAATGACTTAGAAAAGTCACATGACTAAGGTCCAAGGACACACTAGTAGTTTTTTTTTTTTTTTTCTCTTAGAAAACTCTCTTCTGCAAAGGGGAATAGACTGGGATAAGACTAGCCACCAAGACTTCTGACTGCTAGTATACTGGTCATTTAGTCAATTGTACCATGATGAATAAATTTTCTAATTGTACTCAGAACATACCATGATAAAGATACACATACATTTTATGAGATGCAATCAGTATTTTCCCATTTTTTTCTGTTTTGAAAGAGCATCCAATTGAATCATAAATTAATATAATAATGTATGAGAAAGGAAAAGTAAGAGGAAATCAAGGCTAATAAGTAGTGGATCCATTTCTAAGGCAAAGTAAAAAGAGCGTGCATATTGTCTTAATTAGAAAATGACATCCATCTCCATTTTAAGATTTCAGGTCCCAAATGGCATAGTAATTGCTTGTCATTAGTAATAAAGTGTTCATAATTTCAAATATTGATAGATGGCTAGGTATCCACATTTGCCTTCTTCAAACCCAACTGCAATCATTTTCATGGGAATTTTGCCATGATTGACAGGACCTCTAAGTGGGTTTTATGTACATTTTTTTGCATAAGACTTAAATTTTGATGCATTTTTAAAGTTTAAAAAAGTATTTTGAAATAAATACAGTATATTTGAAGTTTAATGGCATAATTACTTTCTTATTCTTAGTATTACTCTGCAGATATACACAAAATATATTATTAAGGTTTGTTATGGGCAGTTTAGAGTCAATATAATTTAATTTATGAAAAGAGATGGAACTTGAATAGTACATTTTATTTTTTAATTATAAATAGATTCATTATGATTGCTTATACATAGGGCTTTATCTGACAAACATTAAAATAGTTGCATTAAATATGCTTCATATAAGTGTTTTAATTACAATGCAGACAAATCTATTTCAACATTTGTCTCCTAAAGAACGTGGAAAAGTATTTGTGTTTGCTTCAATAGGCTTCCCTTCTTCAATTTCCCACCTGAGTTGAAAGTACCTTTCATCCTTTATCCCCCCAAAATGAAATCTCGAGGTCAGTCCTGATAGATGTCTTACTCTCTTTCATTTCTTACAGTCTGAGGCCTGTTAGTAGGCTGCATTGCATTTCACTATGAACATGATTGTCATAAGTGAATAAAATCTCTTTACTGTCTAATTATTAGGGTAAGACGATACCTAGTATTGTGATTTCGATGTACTCTATTCCAACACCAGCCCAAATAATAGATTGGAAAAATAAGAAGGGTTGTGCCTTATGCCAAAGTTTTATGATTATCACAAGTCAACACCACCATCTCTATATTCTTCTACTAGTGTAAGATGCCTAAAGTTTCTATGTGTCCATCTTCTTCCCCTACACCCTTTTTTCTGTCTCTGTTTCTTTGTCTCCTCCACCTCTCCCATTCCCTAACAAGCTAGGATAGATATAGCTAAACAACAATTTATGTTAAGAAAAAATGCTAACTTCTAGGACTTCAGCAATATTGTTAGTTGTCATGTCCAATCTCAGCTCTTCTTCAACACTCAAAACTGAAAAACAAAACAAAGCAAAAAAGAGTGGGGAAAAGAATGTAATTAAGTAATTTTTATGATAAAAAAAACTTCTAAATAAACTGCTATCAGCAGAAAAGAAGAAATGAGTAAATAAAATAGATACCCCAATGTAATGAATATATACCTTGAGATAAAAGAAAATTGAAGAGAAAAACTGCTAGAGAAATGAACAATACTGCAGCAAAAACTCAAGACCTAGAAATTAGAATGATGCAATCACCTTCAAAGTGATGGAGAATTAAAAAAAAAATAATTAAAGAAGGCATAGGGAAGGAAACTTTAGCTCTGAAAGCAAAATTTAAGGAGGCAAATAAGAGCATAACAAATTTGAAAAGACTATGGAATGTCTAAATAAAATAGTGAAGACTATAATAAAGAGAAAAAGAAAACAATAGCAAAAATTCAAGAGAGCTAGATCAAAAGAATATTTGAAGTTTCTACAAATCAAACTAATTGATACATTGCATTAGATAAAATAATTATTATCTACCTCCCCCCTGCAAAAAAATTGTTGAAATAAAGGTGAAAGCCATATTCCAAAATAGTTTTCATGAAAATTGCCTGTGTTAGAAATAAAGAGCAAAAGACATGGGAAACAAAATTGTCAGAAGCTATGATACCCAGTTATATGCCAACAAAACTGAAAAATTTAAATGAAATTGATGAATAGCTACAAAAATTATAAGTATAAAATATAAAAATTTAAATGTAAAGTTCAGAAAAAAATGAGTAAACCATAAATGAAATTCAAATGAGGGGAAAATAATTCCTTATCCAGATGGATTTAAATGTGAATCATATCAAATATTTAAGGAATGAATAATCTTTTGCTTCATAGTCCATGTCACTTTTCTGCTCAAAACTTTTCAGTCATCAATCAGTCAAGAAGCTTTTATTAAGTACTTGTTATGTATCAGGCAATGTTGGATAAAAATAAAAAAAAAATTAAAGACCTGCCTTCAAGGAATTCACATTAGGGAGACAAGAAGAAAAAAATTATATTAAGGATATAAATAGTGTAAATTGAAGGAACTCACAGAAGGAAGGTGGTAGGAATAGGGGAAATCAGATAAGGCCACTAACAAAGTGGATATTTGACCTTAATCTTGAAACAGGTCAAGGAAGCCAGAAGACAGAGCTGAGGAAAGAAAGTCTTCTGAGCATAGAAGACAGCCAATGAGAAGACAAAGTTATGTACAAGGAAATCATTGGATTGTAGGGGATGAAGATAGAAGTAAAATTTAGAAGCCTAGAAATGTAAGGGGCCAAGTGAAAGGCTTTTAATATAGAAAAGGGCATTTTATATTTGATTTCAAGAGTAATGGAGAGCTTCCTTTGAGGCTTGACTCAAATGCTATCTCATAAGAAGCCCTTCCATAATAGCTTAGTTATGAATACCTTAACTTTCTAAATACCTTAGTGTTCTCTTTATCCTCAAATAATCTTGTAGAGACAGTTAGGCATCCCCAAAAGTACCAGGCTATGAAAAATAGTGCAATAAAAATCCCAGAGCTTGTGGTGAAAACAATGTTGGGGAAACAATGCTCAAAAACAATAACAACGACATATATGTGTGTATACATACACATGAATGTATAATGTATATATATGCATGTATATACATATAAGCATTAATATATGTTTATATGTCTATATATGTGTAAAATAGGAATTTAAAAAACGGTAGCACAGTTTTATGCATGTTAAATAGGCAAGAAATATGGGTAGCTGCTGGGGCACAGGCCTTGTTGAAAGGGAATGTCAAGGGTGAGGACAGATTCATCACTGTTCATAGCTCCTACTGCCCCAGAAGGTATACAATAAATATGACACTTTACCTTGACAAAGACCTGGCATTTGCTTGTAAGGCTTGCAGCTTTTGAGTTACTGTGAAATGATTTAGTTGTCTGCATTTGCACTGTTTCTCATGGAAGAAATCATGCATAATGCAAACTTGAAATTCAAGTTATGCTCAAAATGTTCCCTAATGTATTAATCACTTTTTTTCAAAACATACGTTATAGCAGAACTGGCTCTTCTGTTCTTTGTATGATTGTTGTATCTCCCAGTAAAATACGAATTCCTCGAGGTCAGGGCCTATTAAAAAAAAGCAACAGTTTTTTTTTTTTTTACTCTGTACCCATAACATCTATCACAGTGTTTTGTGTATTTATCCAGTGGCCACTCAGACTGTAGGGCCTCACTTCCCACTTAGGACATGTGGACATTTACTAACTCTCTGAGTTGACTTGCCCAGTCAAATCTGCTTTCACACAAATATGGTTTCCCAAAGAAGGATAACCACCCTAAGTTTCCACTTAAAGTCCTTCAGGTCCTAAGGAATAACTCAGTTAAAAGGGATATATACTTATTAGTTCTTGAATCCGTACTGTCGTGCCTTTGTTTATACAAAATCATCCAATCACAATACTGTTACTTTTAGCTCTTAAACAATCATTTACCTAACAACAAGAAAAGAAAATAGAAATAAAAAATATCACAGATATTCATATATGAAAGCAAATTCACCTAAAATAAATATACCACAATCTACACATAAAGCAGGGCTCTTTCAACATTTTGCTTAGTAGCTTTTGGTAAGAATTGTAATACACATATAGAAACCTTTCAAAGTGGCACATAAGTAAGGAAAATACATATCTTGGGGTAATTCATGAAGTTGGAAATGTAAATATTTGTGTCATTACTATTTCTCAGGAACTTTCCACATTGAACAATTATTTCCACTGATAAGCTGAGGTGATCCACATTGTGCTTGAATAACATATCTCAGCCGAACCTCTCATTCTGAGTGACTTCTCTGATTGTCTGCTTTCATATGGCTCCTTTGCTCAATTGAATTTACTCTTTAACAGCAACTGTAGGATCTATAATTTCCAGATTCAAGCCTAGCTTATTTGGTTTTAAAATCTGTCTCTCTGTCACTTTCTGTCTCTGTGTCTCTGTCTCTGTTTCTCTCTGTCTCTCTCTCTCTCTGTCTCTGCTCTCTCTGTCTGTCTCTCTGTCTTTCTCTCTGCCTCTCTCTCTGTCTCTGTCTCTCTGTGTCTCTCTCTCTCTCTGTCTCTCTCTCTCTGTCTCTGTTTCTCTCTCTGTCTCTGTCTCTGTTTCTCTCTCTCTCTCTCCCTCTCCCCCCACTCTCTCCCTCCCTACCACCCTCTCTCTCTTTCTCTTCTCCCATCTAATTTTTCAGGATTCAGATTCTAGGTCCTCTCTATAGGGACTTTAACTTGTGTTGTGATTGGTTGGTAACCACATTCTCATCTTTGATCTATAATCACATAAATTACTTTTGTCCCAAAATCATAAAACAGTTCTGGCATCCATATCTCTCAAGTAATACTATAACTCTTTACATTCAAAATGAGCAATGATTGTCTTAGGAATGAGAATAACTTTATTTTAACACTCTGAACAGATTTATTCCCCAGACAAGTAAGCTGTCATGACCTTGTCTTTGCACATAGCAAATACTTAATAAATGCTAGTTGAAGTTTTGCTCAATTGAAAGGGAGGCAGGGGATGTTGAAGAGGGATGTTGTTCAAGGACTGGCTCATATAAGATGACTCTGTAATACCTTACAAATATAATATTCTGTATTTCAGCTGAGCAAAGTGGGGCAAATTAGAAGGGAAGTAATTTGAGTTATTTGTAAAAACTTAGAAGCATTAGTCAGAAGATATGAGATCAGAATCAGAGACAGACACATTATCAGTGCATCTAAAGTTAGAGTTAGAGAGAAATAATCACAGTCAATATCCAAAGGCTAGTCATGTAGGCTAATAGACTAGAGTCAGTTCACAGAGGTGAGTTATCTGGTCATGGCAGCTTTGAAGATCTGCTCCTATTGGACCTATACTTATGCATTTAATAGGTCTTTTACCAAAGAATCTCTTTTGAACTTAACAGAGGTCTTGGTAACCTTACTCTTTTTCAAAATGAATGCATTCACTTTCCTCCTAAATATTTCATTTTTATCCACTTGTAACTGCTATAGGTAGAATTCAGTTCCCGGTGCACTGAAATCCCTTAACAATGGAACTTTGCCTTATCAATGGATTTATCTCACAAACTGCCTTACATAGTTTTCATAATTTTTACTGAAAGGCCTTTATGACTTTTACATGGAAAACTGTATTTAATAACAAAATTTAGGTGGATCTTTAAATATATTATCTCTTTTGATCCCCATAATGAACTTGTGAAGTAAGTGCTATTATTACATTTTACAGATGAGAAAACTAACTTTGAGAGATGTTAAACTACTTGTCCAGGGTCATAATAGGGTCTGAAGCAGGCTTCCATCTCAGTTCTTTTAAATTCCAAGTCCAGTATCTTATGTTCTGTGTCACTTAGCTTAATCATATAATTAAGCATTTTGTACAGTTAAAATAAGGTTTTTGAGCAGTCATTTATTTAGTCTTCTTTCATCCCTTATGTGGAACCAATCTCTGTAGTTCTTTTCTAGGCTCACAGCTCCCCCTATTGTAAAAGTATGAATTATGTTGAGGCGTTTTGTTAACTATGTGAGTTGAACTATTTCAACTTAAAAACAAACCAACCAACAAAACCCCCGACATGGTTTAAAATATATATTAAAAGGAAAATTAAATTATTTGGAACTCTATATATTTCTGAAAAATTGGCCATTTTTTGTTTTATTTTCTTCAATATCATTACATTTATATTAAGTCAACAGAGAGCCCAGGGTCTCTAATGACAGGACTCTTTTCTTTCCAAGAAATTTAAACTCAAATAAATAACTCAAATAGAGAAGCAGACTAACAGGATAAATGGCACAGAAGGCCAAACTTGGAGTTAAGAGGAATTTGACTTGAGGTCTTGTCTCTGACACACATTAGCTATGTTGCCTTGGGTGAGTCACTTAATCTTGAAGTTTCAGAAAAATTGCTGATCTGCATCCGTGGTAGAAGTTTTCATAGTAGGAGTTACCCCAGGAAGACAGATCACATATCTAGAAAAAACTGGAATGAGAAAAATTGGAAAACAAAAGCTATTTATTTTTCTGGAAATTTTGACTGTTTGAGAATCAGAGAGGTGTGTCCATTTGGCAACATGTTCCATTCCTGACAATTTACCTGTAAACAGGCAAGGCAGTTAGTTCATCATTAAGATGTACACAATAACTCAGAGAACAAATAAGAGATTGCAGGAAAAAAAGGACTGGATTTTGAATTAAAGGATTTAGTTTCAAATCTAGGCCCCGCCACCACTTAGCTAACTTTGGACAAAAGCCTTTGTTTTGTCATCAATAAAAAGAGGAAAAGTAGATTAGAGGATCTCTGATGTCTCTTCCAAATCTAAATCTATGATCCTACCAATCCTTCCTGGCAATGAGCATGAAAGAAAACCTGTGTATAATAGGTGTGCAGGCAAGTAGTTAGAATTGAACACTGAGGTTTTGTCTACATGGATGAATTATAGCATACTCAAATTCCAAATAGAATGGTTTATTTAACCAATGTCTATATTGCCTAATGCACATCTTCCTCTTAAAAATAAAACAGGTTTTTTTTAGCCATTACTAAGAAAATGGCTATCTGTAATTTTGAAGTGAAATTAAAGGAAATGGAAGACCTGAGTTGTGTTCCTCAAATCACTCATTATGTGACTTTTGTGAATGGTGTAATTTCCCCCCTACCTATCTTATGAAGACACATGATATTTTTTGTCAATATCTGGAAATGTGGCTTGAAGATTTCATTCAAATATAAAGTAATATCATTTTTATATTTCCTTTATACCTCTTCCACTTTTCCAGTTAAGTAGTATTAGTCATTGCAGTCTTTCATCTTAAGAAATACTTTATATTTCTTCTTGAACATTCAGACAGAAATTTAGTGCTCTGTTCAGCACACTGTAAAAATAACTTAATGTTGAACTGATAGTACAGCTCCTGTACTCATTCCAGGAAATTTGAAGTATTTCACACAGGATATAAAACTATGTGTTTTTTCTCCCCTTCCCATCATCTTGAACACAATTAATAGTTACATTTCATGTTGTGATGCCTCAGCTATACTGAAAATATATGGGCATTTAGCAAGTTTGATGCAAATTGACATATTAAGTTTATGTATTTAACATTTGAGTTCTAAGTGTTAAAGATAATAGGAATTCAAACAGTTATATTCAGCTAAAAAATCCAGGTCACTAGCTGACACAAGGCATTAGTTTTTCTATTAGGTTATCCCTATATGGGGAAGGCACAAGTCCTGTAGTTTATGGAGTTCTGGTCTTAGTGTCAGGAGGATCAGAATCCAAATTCTACCTCAGATATTATACTAGCTATGTGTCAAGGGCAAGTCACACACCTTCTCTAAGACTCACTTTCTTTGTGTATAAAAGAGGGATAATTATCTACCTATGCAAAAGATTATTGTATGAATTAAAAGAGATTTGAGATTATGTGTGTGTGTGCGTGCGTGTGTGTGTGTATAAAATTTATTATGCCTCTCTTACATGTAAAGCACTCTACTAGGCATTGTTGTTGGAACACAAAAGTCTAAGACCACCTCTTCCCTCAAAGAACATATACACATTAAATAACACTAGAATTAAAGACTACTTTGAGGCAAGAGAACAGATGTTACATATTACTGCATAATTCATTGTCAAACCATACAAGCAAAGATTCAGAGAAGAGAATCCTTCAGAGTCATATTATTAGGGAAAAGTTTTTTGGAGAAAACTGAGATATGAAGTGATTTTTTAAGGATATGTAGGATTTGAATAAGTTGAGAAGAAGGGTTAGGGTCAGAAGCTATTGCTGCTACTACAGATAAATGAAAGGATTTCCTGAAATGGAAGGAGCCAGGAAAATGCAAGCTTTATGTTGTGGCCTGTGAGTAAACTAAGTTGGCTAGAGCAAAGGATTTTAATAAGATATATACAAGCTCCCAGTGAATAGCAAAATTAAGAACTTGCCAGACCTGGACATTTATCTTGCAGTCCTTCCAGTAAAATATAAGTTCCTTGAGGGAAAGAACTGTCAGACTATTTCTTCCCTTTCTCTCTCTTGGTCTGTTCAGCATTGCTTACACATAAGAGCTGCTTAATAAATGCTTGCTGAAACAAGGTAGATAGATGGTGGCACAATGGATAGAGTTCCGGACCTACATCAGGAAGACTTGTGCTCAAATCTGACCTCACTTACTAGCCCTGTGACTTTGGACAAGTCATTTATTTTATTAGTTTTACATGCAAATCATGCAAAACATATTTTCATATTAGCCATATTGCCAAAAAAGTGACAAAAAATAATGAAATAAAGTTATACTTCAATTTGTACTCAGAGTTTATCAGTTCTCGTTCTGGAGTTGGACAGCATTTTTTCATCATGAGTCCTTTGGAATTGCCTTGGATCATTATATTGATCAGTATAGCCAAGCCTTTAACTGCTTTTACTGTGTCCCATGATACTGTGGTTCTTCACACTCCCCTTTGCATCAGTTCCTATAGGTCTTCCCATAATTTTTCTGAAACTATTCCCCTAATCATCTCTTATAGTGCAATAATACTCCATCACAATTATATGTGACAACAGTGTTCAGCTATTCCCAAACTGATGAGGATCCCCTCAGTTTCTAATTCTTTACCACCACAAAGAAAGTTGCTAAATATATTTTTGTACATATATGTCCTTTGCCTTTTTTAAAAAATCTCTTCGGGACAAGATGGCGGCTGGGATGCAGTGACTGGCGTGAGCTCCCCACCAAGTCCCTCCAAAAACCCATAAAAAAATGGCTCTGAACCAATTCTAGAGCTGCAGAACCAACAAAGTGGCAGAGGGAAGCAGGGCTCCAGCCCAGGACAGCCTGGATGGTCTCTAGGTAAGGTCT
Source organism: Phalanger gymnotis (assembly GCA_028646595.1). Lineage (NCBI taxonomy): Eukaryota > Metazoa > Chordata > Mammalia > Diprotodontia > Phalangeridae > Phalanger > Phalanger gymnotis. The sequence continues at coordinate 85,940,376 of CM053626.1, forward strand.
GTCCCACACGGAGCTCCCAGCCCCCAGCTGAGGAGAGCGGAGCTGAGCCCAGCAGAGCCCAGCGCCCGAGGCATGGGCCGACCAGACTGCAGACCAAAGAGACCAGGAGCGGAGCGGAGAGTGCCTTAGCATCCTGAATTACTGAGCCGTGGCATCTACCAGACCTCACAAC
>CM053626.1:85941047-85956807 GCA_028646595.1 Phalanger gymnotis
AAATTGGTAAAAGTTAAGAAGTCTACAATTTCAAAGCACCAGAAAATAGCCAGCTTCATTTAACAAAGTGTGACCCAGAGGCCGAAGATATGGAATGTCTTCTGGTACAGGGTATTGTAGCAATTTAGATTTGAAGATCTTTCCTACCCATTAACAGGTCACATGACTTGCTTATTTCATAGGAAGCCTAAGTCACATGTGGTGGGAGGAGCTTGTTGAGAGGAAAGGGAAATTGTGTCACAGGAAATGCTGAGAGAGCAGTTATTGCAGTTAGAGCTGAGAGAAAGAGAGCAGACTGTGATAGCTGTGCTGTAAGTTTGCTTGTATGTGCAAGCGAGGGAGTGGAAGGTTGTGGGATGCAGTGGTTCTCTGCTGTGATGCTGTGGACTTATTGGTTATAGGATCTGGTTCTTTGGTGTCTGAATAAATGGTTTACTTCCTCTAAAAAAAAAAAAGGAAGAATGTACTTCCTAACTTCATGGACTGAGATTATGAAGCTAAAAGAAATCCTTCAGCAACTACTATACTTGAGAGAAAACATATGTTGATTAATGGGTATTTAAGATGAAAAACTACCTATTGTTTCAGTCAAGAAATGACATAATAAAACCTGAGATCTCCCTAGATGGGTGTTGGTACTAGCACAGTATCATTTCATAAAAAGACATACATGAGTGAAAAATACAATACAAGGTACCATGAAAATGGTGTTTGAAGAGAATTTATTTTTCATTGTCAGAATCATTATCATGAGTAGAAATAACATAACAAACACATCAATGCCTTCTATATCAGAGATTCCTTTCCAGGAGCTCGTCAGTGACTCGCATTCATCCTCTATCACCTATAGACAAAGCTGACTATAGTTCCTGGGCTTTTCATTCCATGAAGAGAACATTTCCACCTGTCCTAGGATACTTTTCCATCTAGTGAAGTGGAGACCATACATAGTCATGGTCCATGCGGCACCTTTTTTTTTTACTCCCAAGTTGTTGTGTGATCCTGAAGGAGTGGCTTTGCTTTCTGGCAAAATGAGTCAACAAGAATTTGTGCTTATTTTGTGCCAGGTTCTATGCTAAACTGGACATACAAAAAAGGCAAAACATGGTCCCTGCCCTCAAGGACCTCCCATTTTATTTAGAAAGACATGCAAATCACACACACACACACACACATGCACACACACATGCATAATATATACACACATATCTTTAGGCTTATATACATATTAGTATGTAAATACATGTGTATATAAATGTAAATGTATATCTATGTGTTGAGGTTCAGTCTCTGCCCACCTAGAGCTAAAAACTGCTGCGGGTTCATGATGTGTTGTGATGAAACCATCTCAAAGAATTCAGAGTCAGACCACCTCTAATCCAAGTATAGGTATTTACTGATATTGACACTTCTCATGGAGTAGCTAAATTCCAAGAGGAACCATCAGCTTCAGAGAAAGCAAGATGGATTTTTATAGAGTAAAGATGCAATTACATAATTCAGGAATTTACATAGAATACAGGAATACGATGAATATTAAAAAGGCAGGAGAAGTTTCTTAAGAGATTAGGTAATGGAGGACTGTCCTAGCCTCAGTGGAACTATGCAGGCACTATTGTAGAGCAGGGTCCTTCTATGGTTTGGTGGTCAAGCATTCTGGTCATGCTCCCCTCCAATTGGCTAGTTATTGTGGTCCTGTCTAGTCAAGATAGAAAGTTAGGTATTGTTGTATTGAATACAAGAACACACCTGTTCGTAGGAAAGGGTTTCTGTGGGACAGAGCTGGGTTTCTGTTTCTGTGGGAACTGAGTTCAGGGACATGTCTGTTCTAGTGAACAGGTAGGCATAAGTTAGGATGCTGGTGGTGGGGAGAGGGTTGAGTGGCTAGGTACAGTGAGGAATGAAGTTAGAATATTGGGACTGGGGGCAGCTCTGTAGATAAAAGGTAATCTCATATATGAATATCTGAGGGGAAGGGATCTAGGAAAACTATGATGTGATGGTAAATAGGGAGAGTGTTTCAAGCATGAGAACTGAAAAGCCATGAAGACAGGATATGAAGTGTTGTATGTTTGTAACTGCATGTAGTTTTGTCATAGACTGTATGTAGTGGAGCAAAACATAAGAAGATTGAAAGGTAAGTAAGGATCAGGTTACAAAGAATTTTAAATGACAAAGCTATATTTGATGTTGGAGGTACTGGAGATTACTGGGTCTGGGGTAGGGGTAACATGGGCAAATTGATCCTTAACAAAGATTCGGTTTGGGAGCAGATTGAAAGAGTAGGAGAGTCTTGAAGAGGGAGACCAATTAGAAAACTATTGCATATGCAATTACCACTTATGCAGACTGAATTTATTAAAGCGTTGCTATTCCTAGAATATATTTTGATTAGGGTATCACTGTAACAAATTAGGCTCCATTGCTCCTTCAGGCCCATAGGAAAGCATATTTTATATATGTTCCAAATGTGTCTCTTCATGATGCTTCTGAATAATTAAGGAATTGCTTATAAATGAAGGTCAAGACACATAATTTAAAAAATAAATTTAGCATATACGATGGATTTTTAAGTCTTAAAACATTAATTAATGCAATGTAATGTCAAAGTAGAAAAAGAAGTCAATATAATTTAAAACAACTCCACAACAGGGACTTATTTTTTTTTATTTGCAAGAAATTATTCAGATATTACAAAGAAAATTATTCTATGACAATGTTTGGGTTGTGTACTATGTTCTGACTCAAATATAACCAACAGGCCATTGGTGAATTAGCACACATAGCAAACAACAAGCAAACAACAATAAAAACAACAAAGAAATTACATGAAGTAGGTCGGAATACTGTGCTCAAAGGTTTTAATATAATTGTTAGGCACTTGCCTTGGTATGTTGTAGAACAGAGGTAAAATAGTATTGAAAAGTTCAGTTAATCTAACTTAAATCATAAAATTTTGTCTGCATTTTTCACAAGTGATCATGCGTCTTCTATTTGAGTCAATGGGATACTATAATCAACCCAACCAAACTATTACACTTTTTGATAACTCTAATTCTTGGAAATTTCCCCCCTATGTTGAATCAATCAAATTGTTCCATCAATTTCTTCTAGTTCTGCCAAGCAGAAATCTAATTCCTTTTCCATGTTACAATCTTTTTAAATACTTGAGGACAGCTGTCGTATCTCCACTGAGTTTTTAATCAATTCGACACGCATTTTGAAAATGTTCACTTAGCTTGCATGTCATAGCTCAGTTGCATGTCATATTTTCTCTTTTTATGATTTCTTCTCATTTGATACTAATTTTCACTATTGCTCTCATAAGTCAGTGATTTGTACACAGAATGGTGATTCCAGAACAATTTCTACATCAGTAGTTAGTTATTCACTGTCTGTTAGTATAGTTGCATATTTTTGAGATGTTATTAATGTTATCTGGTGCTCAGGATATCTTGACCACTTTCTCAAAGACATGTTTGTGATATATAGTCATGAGATATCTGTGAGACTTTGGTATCTTTCATATATTAAATCTTAAACATAATTCCATATATATACATATGTATGTACATATAGGAGTAAAGAAACACACACAGAGAGACATACAGAGATACACACACAGGTTTGTATTTTGTTGTCCTTCCTTATTTTCATTGAAATCATCGATTATTAAAATTGTGTGGTATGGGGTTTGAGAAAAAGGAGTCTGGATACGTAATTTAATCAGTATGTAGAATTGCTAGTGTAGAAATTCTATCAATAATCATGAACAACTCATTATTATATTACAATTTTAGAAATTTGTCTGGGATAGTTAAAAGTTAAACAATGGGAAGGTGTTATGTGTCAAAAGCAAAACTTCAGTCCAATGTTCTTATTTCCAAACCCATGCTGCTTCTCCTAAGGTATATGATGATTTAATTTTGAGAGAGAGGGACTACAAAGAATGGAATTTCTCTACTCCCTTATCCTTTGCAACAGATGTTGGATCCCATGCAACAGATGTTGAGACATAAGCTGCAATTGTCTTCACAGTGGTCTCTTTGCAAATATTTATTAGAAACACTGACACATGAAATGAAAAAAAATGTCCCATGAAATGTTTTTTTGTTTTGCCTTTGAATGGATGATAAAAAAAAACACTGCGGCCACCTTCTTTATTTCCCTTTCCAAAGAAAACCTGAGTCAGCAATTTACTACCTACTTTCTTTTTTCTTCTACTTTCAATTATAAAGTAAATGTCAAGATTGATATGTTTCTCTTTCTTTCATATTGTATCCATTCAATCACTAGAGGACTAATAGCTTAGTGACAGGCAAATATAGATAGAGTGACAGGCTTCGAGTCAGGAAGACCTGAGGTAAAATCCAGCCTCGGACACTTACTAGCTGTATGACCCTGGGCAAGTCACTTCCCTCCCTTTGCCTCAATTTCCTCATCTTTGAAATGAGGTGTGCAATAAAATGTGAAACCATTCTAGTATCTTTGTCAAGAAGACCCTAAATGAGGTGATTAAGACTTTAATACAACTAAAACAACTGACCAACAACAAAATATTCTATAAAATCTGTAATTCTTAGCCCTTTGTGTAGTTTTTTTTTCTGTTACTATCATTGTAGAAACAAAAGGCTACCACACTGAAATGAAGAGTATTTGGCATTTCTGTTTAACATGGACAAAGAATTTGTAGAACTATTACTACTGAAAAACTTTTCCATGTTTATCTAGAGTGATTCTCAGAATATAAATAGTCCAGCTCTGAACTGTGCTTATAGACTGTCTTGCAGTCATATATTTGTATCACTTGCATAAATCGGTACTCAGAGCAGCTGGATGATACTGTGGAGAGAGTGCTATCATGAGTAAAGAAGATCTGAGTTCAAATTCAGCCCCAGAAATTTACTAACTGTTTGACTCTGGGCAACTCACTTAAATTCTGTTTGCCTTAGTTTCCTCATCTGTAAAAATGGGGATAGTAATAGCACCTACTTCCCTGGGTTGTAAGAATCAAAAGATATAATAATTGTAATGCTTTGAGAATAGTTCCTGGAATATACTAGGTGCTGTATAAATGTTAGGTATTATAGATAGATAGACAGATGATATTAAAATTTTGTAAGAAAATTTGTAGTGAATATTTTCCCATTTGTTTCCCTTCTAATTCTAAGTGAATTTATTTTGTTTGTGTAAAAAGCTATTCAATTCTATGTAACCAAAATTGTCTACTTTTTCTTTTATTATCACCACTATCTGTTGTCTCAGTAAGATTTCCCTTCATATCAATAGTTGTAAAATAGAACTCTTTCCCTTCTCCCCCATCTGTTATATTCCAGGACTGAGGTAACTACAAAGAAAGGTAAAGTAGAATATATGCTTTCACGGAGCTTACATTCTAAAGAGAAATAGCTTTAACTTGGAATTGTAACTAATAGATCATGTTTCATTTAACAAAAGAAAGTTTACTTGAAAACAGCATGTTTTCAGTAAAGAAATAGCATTGTTTCAGTTAAATGTTCCTCTCCTCATCTGTGTTTAGAAATGTATATAGTCATGTGTGTTGACTCATGGAAGAACAGAATTCATTATGCCTGAGGGCCCTGGTACATCTGTTGGGTTTCTGCGTTCTTAGGCAAACCAGAAGTTTGGCCAGCAATCAATCTTATAGGCCAGGTTCATGACCTTTTCAACGACAAAAAATAACATAGCTTACCTGGGAGAGATCATAGTATTGATAGGAAATTGACCTGTCATTTCATTAGGATAAAGAAATCCTGAATGAGGAAGCTCATTCTACTAATGGAGGTTAACAACTTCTTTGGAACTTGTAGTCTTATAGAGATTATTAAAAGACTGTGAGATTAAGTGAATTGCTCAGGGTCACATAGCTAGCTTGTGACAGATAGGACATGAACCCAGATATTCCTTGTTTCACATCAACTCTCTATCCACTATGACACACTACTTCTCAAGGACCTCAGTAGGTACTGAAAAACAAGTCAAGTCTAGATGGAATGGGTAGGGCTTGCCTCTACAAAACTGTCAATTGGGTAATGACTAAAAATGTGTCTAGGCCACAAGGAAATTGGAATATGACGAATTCAGAAAATCTTGGGAAGAATTCTATGAACTGATATAAAGTGAAGGAAACAGAAGCAGGAAAACAATATTCACAATGACAACAATACTGTAAATGGAAATAGCAGCAAAAAAGAAATGCTATATAGTTCTAATAACCAAGATTATCCTCATTGAAGGGTTAAGAAAATATATCTCTCCCTCTTTTTTTTGCAGAGATTGGAGACACTTGGATATTTAATTTGTGATAATATTTTCAGATGTTTTTGATATGCTAGTTCATTTTTTTCTGAACTGCTCTTTTCTCTTTTTTTAAACCATTATTAAAAGGGTAGGTGAATTGATAAATGATTTGGATGTAAAAACAAAAGGCATTGATAAAAATAATTTAAGAAAAAACATGCTAGTTGGAGGTATGTTACAATTATAAATTAAAGTCATCAGGTTTATATATAAGAACTACTTGGAAGTGGAGCCTAAGACCAGACTAATATTTTTCTCATGACACACAGGACTGATGTAACAAACGAAAATAAGTCTACAAAGTAATTCAGTATAAATCATTCTTTATGTAGAAGTGAAAATCAATTGTTTTTTCTATAGTCATTATTATATCTATAGAAATACACTTAGAATGAGCAGATATCACTTCACTGACAATATAATTATGTTAAATAAAACAATGTTTCCTTTTTATTTTCAATTATTATTATTCCGATTACTTCATTCTAGGAACTCTATGGCCTTCCTTTAGTTGACTATAGTTAGGGAGGTCACTGCAGAAAATTGTGTATTTTAATTTACATCCGTACATTTATCTGGGTAATTTGATAATTAGATTTTTCCAGTCTTGCCAGCTGGTCTTACCTCCTTTTCACTCCAGGTAAGCATGACTTGATTTTTGTGAGCATCCATTTGTAACATGTACAAAATGAGCTGCTGTCAACCAGTATCAAATGATATTACTCTTTTCCATTTTCACTCTGCACATAAAGTAGCAACCATTTGATAAATGAGATTTGTCACTGAAAAGTCTTTTAATAAAATATACAGGTGTGCACTTCTAAACATAGTGGCATTTTCCCCAAAGAGATGTCAAGAAAAAAAAGCAAAACATTTTTTCAAAGGGAGATAAGAAAAAAGAACACCCGCAACCTAACCATATGCTATTAAAATTAAAATTTTGGTTAAACTTAATTCTTAGGAATTCTTCTATAGGCTTTTTTAAAACTTCTGTTCTCTTTATTCTGATGCCCTAAATGTTTTTGCTGTCAGTTTTAAGATTTCAACAAATCTCCCAAATGTTTTTACTTTATTTTTTTTTTAAATTAAACTAGAGAGTGCCATTCTTACAGATACTAAGATTTACAACCTTGTAAATATGAAAGTTAATCTTTCCCATACTTATTAAGTTACCAATTCTGGTTGATTATGCTTCCACAGTATATCTTGCATCATTTCCCTTCTATGTACTCACATGACTGCTACCTTAGGTGTCCATTGCCCTTTTATGTAACTACTGCAACAGACTTCTAAATTGCATCCCTAGATTATAGATTCTTCTCCAAATCTTCCATGCAGCTGCCAAAACAACTTTTTCTAAAGCACAGGTCTGGCTATGTCATGTCTGGAATAAAATATAAACTCTTTAAATTGTCATTTAAAGCCCTTCATAATTTGGCTCCAGTCTACCTCTCCAGGGTTATTTCACATTACTTACCTTTTATATTCTACATTCCAGCCAAGGTGACCTACTTGATATCCCTGAAAAGGGATTGTTGTAGAGCCAACACGGTGATTTTGAAGATTCAATTCATAGTCTTTATGACCTCTGCTTATAATTTGAATAAAGTTATAATTTTGGTTTTAAAATTTTTGTAACTACAAGTGCTATTCTTCGTTTACTCTGAATATAAGTGATTCAACATTGTGGGTTATAGGATACACCCATGCATACACACACACACACACACACACACACACACACACACACACATACACACGTTATACACATTTATACATAGTTATCCGAATAAATAATGGTTTTATTCTCATAAGGATCTTCTTGTATTCAAAGTTTATTCTACTTCTTTCTCCTGGAAGAAAGAATGGAATTTGAGTTAGCATTTTCACATGTAGAATCTCAAGGGAGGCAGGAGATAGGGAGATAATGAATACCTGTACAATGCCTTTGAATCCTTATTTTAGAGAATAACCCAAGGCCATTCTTCTGACATTTGCCAAATAATTTAAAAGAAAGAACTCTAAGAACAATAGTTCTTGGCATGACTCCCATAAATATTAATTGTCCCATATTTTCTAAATTTCTCCCTGAAATCGGACAAGAAATCTCCCCCTTTTTTCACAATGATTTTATGGATTAATAGTCAATATAGGCTCAGGCAGTCCCATAGCACTAAGATTCATAGATGTATGCCTTGTTAGTCTATCTTGAGTAAATCAGGAAATATTTCATTTAATGCTGTCATCCTCTACAAACAATTATTGGTCTCAAAGATACCAAAGTTTAGATATGAAAGCAAATGTCCTTGCTTCTCACAAGTCACTAGAGCCCTTGGAAAAGAGGAAACAACTCTAACACACATAAAACATAGAACTTTCATATATATATATATATATATATATGAAAGGGAAATTGAGAATCTATCCTTGAAACTGCAATACTGCAACTACAATTTGGATTCATATTTGGAGGACCACCACGTACTGCTGCCTTTTATAATTCTCTTGAGCTAGTGGTACAGAATATCCCATAATAAATCTTTTGGTGGACAGAAGTTTTTTTTTGGTTTTGTTTGTTTTTTTAGCATTCTCCTTCCCACTCAGTAGAGATGGTGAGTTGTAACATAATCAGAGTAGATTTTGCTGCTAAATATACATCCTTCTACAGAGAGCCTTCAGTTGAAATGAATGCCCCCTAATTTGGAGATTAACACAATCTCTTTAGTAAAAGTTCTTGCTATATAAAACATATGACTTATAAATCAGGTCTTTATTTCTTACAATAAAAAAGTTTTTTTTGTTTTTTTTTTTTGCAGGGGAGAAGGCCAGGCAGTTGGGGTTAAATGACTTGCCCAAGGTCACACAGCTAGTAAGTGTGTCATATGTCTGAGGTAGGATTTGAACTCAGGTTCTCCTGACTCCAGGGCCTGTGCTCTACTCACTGCACCACCTAGCTGCCCCTAATAAAAATGTTTTTAAGCATGACAATATCAAAAATATGCATTGTCAAATACTTATATAATAAAGTGACTGGCCGATAAGAATTAAGTCTCTATTAGTTAATGCTTATCATTTTCTGCCTGATGTAGCCCTATGTAATTGTTTGGTAAGCTTCCTTCTCTGCATGCATAATAGAAATTCCTTCTCTATACTTTGGACCCATGCACAGCTATTAAATGATTGTTTAATGTCTATGTGATACGTTTAAGAGGCCATTTGGATTGGGTGCTGAACTAAAGTTGGGTTTTCATGCAAAGGTAATACTGGCCAAATCAAAATCTCTCAGAACCTTAATTTGAATTAAAAATTTGAGTAAAGAGGCTTAAATACTATATGTTATCAGGGGAGAGCAGTCCTGGTATTGCTTCTGTTTCTCTTGTATCTATTCTTTCTTGCTCTTTAGTGAGAAATTATTAGATATAGCTATGATTTTTGTGAGCTTTGAGAAGCAACTAGCCAACACTCAGTACCTGAGATTCATGAAGTATCAGTGTATCCCCAAAGAGAAACATTTTTGACCTAGTAAAGCAACAAAGCAATCTAGTAACCAAGACATCATGTCCTGAAGAAAGAGGAGCTCACACAGGAGCTATGTATTTTTTGTATGTTAACTTGGTGGAGTGAATGCTCGTTTGGCAATTCTATTAAGTTTGAGCCCACTCTGTCCAAGGATTAAAGTGGTAGAAGAGAAATTGTGCCACAATTTGGAAGGATGTGTTTCTACAAATGGTCTAGCTATATTCTCTCTCTCTCTCTCTCTCTCTCTCTCTCTCTCTCTCTCTCTCTCTCTTCAATTAGTGACTTTGAAAAAGCTAATATTTCTTGTCTTACTGATATTGGAGAGCTAATTACTGGGTCAATAAATGATAATAAGGAAATGCTAATTGTAACTGGTAGTTGATATTGGGAAGAACACAACACAATGAGGTGTTAAACTGATCTAATTAACCCCACCCCCTTACTCTTTGGGGCTACTCCTTGAATGCTAATTGGGAAATGTAGCCTTTTTGAACCTAACTTCCTAGTGAAAATGGAAGTTGGCATAAGGATTCTCACAAATCATATGGTCTACACTTTAAAGACTATCCAATAACCAATCTATTCTATTATACTCTCTCAGGAAAAAAAAGAAGACTTCTAGGGAAACTGTGGAACGACTGAATTTATATTTAACTTTCAACTCTACCCTGTACTGTTTGAGCAGCTCACAAGTGTAGATGTCCTAGAAAAACAAGCTATTTCTTTCCTCTTACATATCCTACTGGTGGCCACCTTCTCTAAGATATTGTAGAGATCACCTTTTCCCAGGCAACCAACATTCATACCCTTGAACTCCCCCCACTATGAACTCATAATGTTACTATCAGGGCTAGCAACTCACATCTCTAGATAAAAGCATAGTATTCTGTGTTCAGATAAGAAAACAAAAGATATAAAAGTTAGATAGGAGCTTCTTATTCAGTTTCAGACTTGTTTAGATAATTTTATGCCACTGCTGCCCAGGGATAGGGTAGAGCTGGAGAGAAGAATCCTTCCCCTCTCCTTTTACCTCCAGCCTGGTCAATCTATGGAAGATCAAGGACAGACTATCTCAGGCTCTACAGTAAACAGGAAAGAAGATAGTGATAACCATTTAAAATCAACTGATTGGGGAAATCTTTTCTCTTCCATTACTAATAATTTCTTTCTATTTTTTTTAACTAAACCTTCAATTATAGGAGGTGGGTGACATATAAAGACTGGTTGTACAGATCCCTTAGCCCAGATCCCAAACCCCATTCCCATCCCACATGAAGCCAAAGTAAATGATTCAATTGGATTACAATAGGAGTAAAATGGGGCACTACCCCTATTAAACATCATTTTCATGAATACTAATTCTTACATTCAATTGTACAAAACTCATAAGTCTAGTTAAATCTATTAAAACAAGAACACAAAGTACATGGATGGTGAAATAAGAAGGAAAAAAAAAATTAGAAATGGGACCAGGAACAAAAAGTTGTAGAAAGATAATGGTGGGGATGGTAAAACCATGCCATGAACATAGATTCAGAATATACTTAAAACATTGTGATAGTTAATAGTCCTGAGCACAGTGGGTGGAAAGCGAAGGAGAAGAGAACAACATATTTAACATTCACTGTGTGCTAAGAACTTTTGAAATAAAATCTCATTTGATCCTCATAATAACTCTGCAAGGTAGATGCTACTATTATCCCCTTATTACAACTGAGAAGGTGAGGAAGACTGAGGCCAAATGATTTTTCCCAGGACCACACAGCTAGTAAGTTCCTGAGGCCGAATTTTATCTCAGGTCCTCTGACTTCAGGCCCAGCTGACTATATGCTCTTACCTAGCCGCATCTGCATACCAGAAACCTCAGAGAAGAAAAAAATAATGGATGCAAAATGGGTAGATAGGATCAAGGAGGTGATACTATGATGGTAGGACATTGAATTAGGTCAAAAATTGTCCAGGCAGACAGAAACCAGAAGATGTACAGAAAAAGATAGAATAAATGGAAAGTATAATCAACAAGACCTTGATAATGAAGAAAATTTAATTTCTGGTTTGAGAAGTTTTTCAAAGATTTCCTTTGGTGACAGGAAGTATGACCCAAAGACAGAAATGGGACAGTTGGACTTTATACTCTTGGCAAATAAAAGCCACTGATATTTTTTGAGTAGAAGAGCACCATGAAAAAAGGTGGATGTTTTGAGAAGATAAAAGAGGAAAAAAACAATTAAAAGAGAGATAATTAAAAAAGAGAGAATATGTAGAGCAAAAGAAAAAGATGGAGGATGAGAATGAGAGGAGGTAAGAGGTGAAAATAAAGAAAGACTGTGTAAAAAAGGGGCTCTTACTGGATATCATAAATAAGAAGATGAAATACAGAATTGATCTATCTAAAGCTCAACCAAATATCATCACTTTCCAAATGCATCTGAAGTCTCAGGTGGAGAAGAAATGGGCTAAGTGGATATGAACATATTTTTGTCCTAAGCCAATTTCAGTACATATGATCCTAAGTATAAGTGAATTGAAATCTAATATAGGAATGAAACATTTTTTTTTTCTTGTTTCACTCTGTGGAGCTGGAGGGCAATAGATTTACAAAACCAAAATACCATTGTTCTGTATAAACAAAGAGCCTTTTCTTAATCCACATTTTATAGCAGAAATATTTAAAGGCAGAAAGAAGTAAAATATGGATAGCACTGGAAATAACTATGAAGAAGGCTATGAAAATTACTTTTCAGGAATTATTTCTAAAATGATATTTCTCTTCTTTTAGATTAGGAAAAAGTTACCCTGGGGGCAGGATTATTCTTCTCCAATCTTATTTTGTTGAATTCTTTGTAAATTCCATTAATCCCTGCATTTGGTAAGTAAAGACATTATCAGTTTTAATACAAGACAGAGGATTTCATATTGTTTTTAAAAGATTATTGATAACTTTGATTTTATAATACTTTTTTTTTAATATCCCTTCCCTTTCTCCCACTTTACAATTACATTTGTAAATGGGGTTTGGCACATGCCCAGACCACTAACAAAGGAGACACTAGAGACTTGAATTTATGGGTCAGGAAACCAAGCATACTTAGGGAACATTCTGTGTTGAAATAACAGACAGTTGGTAGCAGCTTCTTTCTGTTTGGGCTAAAATGCATGTGTCTTTATCAACTGCTAGGACAGATTCTCTCTCTCTCTCTCTCTCTCTCTCTCTCTCTCTCTCTCTCTCTCTCTCTCCCTCTCTCTCTCTCTCTTTCTCTCTCATATCAAGGAACCATATAGCAAGCTGTGTAAAAAAAGGGCCTGAAAAATCATCTTCCCTTCTCCTTAAGGCATATGACCTAGAAATTAGTTTAATACTCTACTTTGTTTTGTTTGTCCCTTTTAATTCTAGGTATCCTTAATAGAGTCACCAACCAAGGAGCTCAATTCTCATCAACACTTTCATACCAAAAGGAAAACTCTGACCTTACTCTTCTATGTGTAAGGTTAGCTATATCTGCTAGTTATACTACTATTAGTATACTATATGGAGAACCCTACTAGAGTTCTAGGGGTGCCTTTGTTATTGTTGAATTGTTTTAGTCATGTCCAACTCTTTGTAACCCCATTTAGGGTTTTCTTAGCAAAGATGCTAGAGTAGTTTGCCATTTCCTTCTCTAGCTCACCTTTATAGCTGAGGAAACTGAGACAAACAGTGTTAAGTCACTTTCCCAGGGTCACACAGCTAGTAAGTGCCTGAGGCTGGATTTTAACTCAGGTATTCTTGACTCCAGGTCAAGTGCTCTATGCAATGTACCACCTAGCTGACCTAGGAGCATTTTTAAGGGGATGGCAAAATTTTTCTCTAATAACATTGATTTAAACCCCAGTTCCAGTGTGTTCACACGTACACTATTAGTCACCAGTAATTAGCACCAGAGTTCCATTTAATCAGTAAAGACCAACTAGCTTTTACAAAGGGATATGTCTAGATTTAAAAGATAGAGCAAAAACACAAGTGCAAATATGCCCCAGCAAATACCTGAGGGTACACTCTCCTCTACACCACTTTGGTTCCTTTGGAGTATAGGTTCAAACTTCATTCAGTTTCTACCTTGGATTACACACACTAAGTTTCCTTTTACATGCAGCATGATGGATGTATGCATCTCTATTACTGGTTAACTGGGCTGGGCAGTTTTATTAGAATACTGCTGCTTAGTGTCTGGCTTGTGGCAAGTCCCAGTATGGGCTCTAGCTTTCACTCTCATGGTGTCTCACTTACTTTTCATTTTTAAGCTCCTAAGGTCATCGTTATCTCCAATCCTCTTCACCTAAAAACAGTAAACGATAGACAGGAGAGGGACAGAAGCAACAGCAAAGCCATGCACTCTAGGTTTTATACAACTCCATGTAATTGATGCCCAAATCCCTCTGCCACTCAGAGACTCATAACAATTCTTCCTTCTTCTTTAATGTCAGCAATTACTGAAAAAGAGAGCTGAGGAATGTGTCCTGCCTTGCATGTGCTTTTTTGAATATACTCTCTTTCACACTATGTAGGCAATTTCTAGTCTATCTCCTTATCAAATGGTTAGCAGACCAGAATGTCTGTACCAGATTAGGAGAAGGGGCCTTTATGGAAGCAGCCTCCCCAGGCTCTTTCTTAAGGGAAACTGCACTAGTATCTACCCCTGTTATATAGATATATGAGAATTTAACCAAAATTATTTCTATTTTTATTTGATAAAGTCTTTGGGAAGAATTAAGAATATTAACAGGACATGGTGGAGAGAGAGAGCCAGACACAGCATCAGGAAGACCTGAGTTTAGGGTCCCAGCCAATTCTCTAACACTATAGGTCATGGAGAAGGTGATGATCTAAATTAACAGAGAAATTTTGTTACTGAAAATTCCTATTAATGAAATCAAAGAGTGAACCTTTAAAAATGTGCATATTCATGTGTGTGTATAATTTGCACCTCTCTATGTATGTGCTATATTCTATTTCTAAATTGAAAAGGATCATTATATCTTATGCCAAGGTTTTAATCAATCACTTAGTTGCCCCAAGAATCTCTTTAAGACTGTAAGATGCAGAATATGCTGGAGCAGAAGTTGTTTTCTTATCTAGAATACCCAATAACAATAAAATCACTGGCCTATAGTAAAACAAATAACCCCCTGAAATTTTCTGAGTTTGTTATTGTTTGAAAAGTCAACACCTGACTCAAAGGTCTAAAGCAGGGGCAGTTAGGAGGCACAGTGAATAGAGTACCAGCTCTGGAGTCAGGAGGACCTGAGTTCAAATCTGGCTTCAGACATTTGACACTAACTAGCTGTGTGATCTTGGGCAAGTCACTTAACCCCAATTGCCTTGCCTTCCCACCTCCGAAGAAATGGTCTAAAGTAACACTGTTCATAAAATATGCTGCTGAAAAATAACTTACAGTACTCACAATCAGTCAACAAGCATTCATTAAGAGCTTACTATGGGGCAGGTTTGTTCTAAGCACTGAAGATGGATAGAAAGTAAAGTGAAGAAAGTAAAACTGAAGATGTGTAGAAAGTAAAAAAAAAATAGACTCTGTCCTAAAGGGGCTTACATTCTAATGGGAAGAAAACCTACATAGAGCTATGTATATGAAAGACATACAGAGAATAGAAGGAAGGTCATATCAGAACAACAGTGTTAACAAGAGATGAGGAGAAAGGCCTCTGATAGAAGATCAGAGTTGAAGTAGGCTTGGAAGGAAACTAAGGAGTCAGAAGGCAAAGATGAGGAGTGACCACATTCCAGCCACGGAGAACAAATGGTGAAAAGTCAGAGAGTCAGGTGTGTCCCGTGTGAGGTACAGAAAATAAGCTTTGTTAACTGGACCATTTAGTAACTGAAAATTAGTAAAGAATAAAAAGACTGAAATGATAGGAAGAAGTC
>CM053626.1:85957307-85977227 GCA_028646595.1 Phalanger gymnotis
ATGATATCTAAAAAAAATGAAATAAATTTAAGGGATGAGAGAGGAATATATTGAGAGAAGGAGAAAGGGAGAGATAGAATGGGGTAAATTATCTCACATAAAAGTGGCAAGAAAAAGCAGTTCTGTTGGCAGGGAAGAGGGGGCAGGTGAGGGCAAATGAATGAATCTTACTCTCCTTGGATTCAACTTGAGAAGAGAATAACATACACCTTCAACTGGGTTCTTTACTCCACAGGAAAGTAAAGGGAAGGGGATAAAAAAAAGGGGGGATGATAGAAGGGAAGGCAGATAGGCAGAGGAGGTAATCAAAAGCAAACACTTTCGAAAAGGGACAGGGTCAAAGGAGAAAAC
This sequence comes from Phalanger gymnotis, assembly GCA_028646595.1. Lineage (NCBI taxonomy): Eukaryota > Metazoa > Chordata > Mammalia > Diprotodontia > Phalangeridae > Phalanger > Phalanger gymnotis. Next base: position 85,957,659 of record CM053626.1, read on the forward strand.
TGAATAAAGGGACAGGATAGGATGGAAGGAAATATAGTTAGCCTTTCACAGCATGAACATTGTGGAAGTCTTTTACATAATTACACATATGTGATCTATGTTGAATTGCTTGCCTTCCTAGGGAGGGTGGGTGTGAAGGGAAGAGGGGAGAGAATTTGGAACTCAAAGTTTTAAAAGCAGATGCTTAAAAAAAGTTGTTTTTTGCATATACCTGGAAACAAGATACACAGGGAATGGGGCACAGAAATCTATCCTTCTCTGCAAGAAAGTAATGGGGAAGGGGATGGGAGGGAGTGGGGTGAAAGAAGGGAAAGCTGCCTGTGGGATGAGGCAATCAGAATATATGCCATCTTGGAGTGGGGGGGCAGGGTAGAAATGGGGAGAAAATTTTTAACTCAAAATCTTGTGGAAATCAATGTTGAAACCAAAACATTAAATAAAATGATAAAGTAAAAAAAAAAAAATTAAAAAAATAAAATAAGTATTTCTTGAGAATTCTGATCAATACCATGAGCAGTAGTGATTTGACTTTAGAGGACTGATGATAAAAAATTACTACAATTGAAGAACAGTCAGGTAGGTGTGGATAATTACTGTGGATAAAGTGATCAACCTACAGACAGAATGTTGTGAGTTCCAATCTAGTCCCAGACACTTACTAGCTGTGAGACCATGGACACAGTACTTAACCTCTGTTTGCTTCAGTTTCCTCAATGTAAAATAGGGGTAACAACAGCACCTGATTTGAAGGGTTGTTGTAAGGATAAAACTAGGTGATATTTGTAAAGTACTTAGCCTAATACCTGGAAGAAATTAGAAGCTTAATAAATGCTTATTTCTTACCTTCCTATTTAAAGACATAGACAAAGTATTGGTTTATGTCATTCAAATGTACTTATTTGTTACAAGAGACAATTTAATGTGCAAGTGAAAGAGAATCACAGGAAAATTATGGTAGTAACAAAAAGTAAAGATCATGAATAAAACATTTTTTAACTTAATCTTCCTTGGAAAGCTAAAGAAATAGTAAGCAGACTACAATAGGTTCATCTATAATAGCTTCCTCTTCCCTATCTCTGTCTTTCTCTCTCTTTGTATCTTTGTCTCTGCTGTCTCTGTATCTGTTTCTTTGTCTATTTCTCTGTCTTTTTCTTTCCATCTGCCTGTGTCTCCCCATCAGAGATACTATCATTAGATAACAGAGATCAGATAACAGAGATCTCACTAAGCATTTTGTTTACAAATATCAAGTTTTTCATTTAGGTATCAAACACAGTTCCTTTTATAGAGGGTACATACTATATATATATATATATATATATATATATACATATATATATATATTTATAACTAACCAATTAACATTTATTGAATATTCAGTAAAATAGATATTGTGAAGGTAAAAGGAGATAATATTTATAGACAAATGTATATACATGCACACATTATCTTATATATGCAAACACGTTATGTATACATATATGCGAAAGTGACTTGTACGTTTTTAAGTTATGTGTGTGTGTATCAGTTATTCTTAAATGATATGTAGATAAAACATTTTAAAAATACTTACTTTGTGCCAGGCACAGTGCTAAGCAATGGTCATGTAAATACAAACAAGTAAGTTGGTTCCTGCCCTCAAGGAGGTTACATTCTAGTTTAGAAAGATAACACAAAGAAAAGGAGGAGCTGTAAACACTTGGTGGTATGGAAGGCCAAGGACAAAGACATAACAAGATAAAGACAAAGCTTACTTGTCAGAGCAAAAGGACCCACAAGCAGAATCCAGATTCTATTATGGGGTTGTGATCCACAATTTAAAAAAGTGCTGAAGGGTTCAGAACTGGAAAAAGTTTAAGAAGCCCTGGATTAGAAGAGTGAAAGATTCAAGGCCAAGAGACCAACCAGAAAACTATTTCAATAGCCTGGCATGAGGTGATGAGTGAAGGCAGAATCAGGAGCATTTGGCAACAGATTGGATATTGCTATTGAGTTAAAATTAGGACTTGAAGATGATTGAGGTGGCAAGGCTATGTTACTAGGAAGTCTGATGATGACCTTGATGAGCAGCAGGGGAATTTTACACAGTGCGGGGTTTGGGGGAAAGATAATAAGTTCATTTTGTGACATGTTGAGGTTCAGGTGTGTTTGGAACATCCAATTAGAGATGTCGTAGCTATTTGAAGATGTGAAACAGAGGTCAGGAGAGAAGTTAGTACCAGATAAATAGATCTGACAATTACCTACATTAAGATTTTAATTGAATCTGTGGAAACTTTTCATACAAAAGAATACAAAGGGAGAAGAGAAGGGGCACAAGTCATTGCCTTGGGGTATATTCATTGTCAACAGGTGTCACCTGGATCTAGCCAAGTACACTGAAAAAATGGAAATAAAACTAGGAGGATAATCGAAAAGGATGGTGTCAGAAAAATCTAGAGAGAAGAGAATATCGAGGAGAAGAAATTAATCAACAATGCCAAATATTATGGAGGTCAAGAATGACAAAGACTGAGAAAAGGTCATTAGATTTGGCAGTTTTCTTTCTGGGGTTTTATCCAAGGTTTTTATTGCCTGATTGTATTTCCACAGCACATTAGGAGATTTTCTTTGCTTGTTCATTTCCTCAGCCACCATAATACTGTGGGATTTATTTTATTTCCCCTCTTTTAACTGTCTCTCAGACACCTCAGTCTCAACATGTCACAAAATAAACATTTCTCTCTAAATTTCCTATTGCCATTCTGCCAATCACCACCCCAGTTCACAAACTAGGATTGATTCTTGACTCTTTAATCTCTATCAACCTACCTGACCCCATATCCAATCTTTTGCCAAGTCTCATTGATTCTATCTTTGCAACATCTTATAACCTCTCCCTTCTCTCCTCTCACTTAGCGATCAACCTGGTGCAATCCCTTATCATCTCAAAACTGGATTACTGTGATGTCTTTCTGTTTAGTTTTTCTATTTCCATCCTCAATACACATCAGTCCATCCTCTCATTCAGCTACCAAAATTGATCTTCCTGTAGTGCAGGTTAGAATGTGTCACTCTCCTGCTCCCTCCCCCTTAATAAACTCCCTAAACTCCCAAAGCACCCTACTACATGCAGGAGTAAATACTAAATCTTATTTGTCATTTAAAGCCCCTCATAACTTATCCTCTACCTACCTCTCTTGGCTTCTTAAACCTTACTCCTTTCCACACATTTTTCTATCCAGTGGCATTGACTTCTTTGTAGTTGTTTTCACAATAACCACCACCACCACCACCACCACTATCACCACCTCCTCTATTTTAATTGGCTGTCTTTATTGGGATGCTCTCTCTTCATCTCTGCCTCTTGGCTTTGCTAATTTCTTTCATTCCTTAACAGCCAGGAACCTTAACAGTCAGTATCATGCTATGATTAGCAGGAGCCAATATGAAGGAGGAGAGAGCTTGGAACATGATCTTTCAAAAGGCAAAAGATTGAAGCTTACGAACTAAAATAATTTACCTAGAAAAACTGTATACTCCTATAGGGCAAAATGGATCTTTAACAAAATAGAACATTTTGTTGCTAATGTGAGCTGATTACAAACTTTGATATATAAAAACAGGAGTCAGGAAAAATATAAAAGACTAAGAAGAATGGCATCAAATTCTAATGGTGTTCCTCCTAACTAATATCAACAGGGATCATAGAAAGAGTTAAATAAGACAAAGGCCCTGGGAATGGTTTTTCAATATTTTGATCATTTTTAAAGGAGTAAAAAAAAGGGGAAAGAAATACATTGGTAGATAAAAGAAGGGAGGAAGTGTGAGAGAATTTATATAATCGCAGTGTGCAAGTAGAAGTCTAAATAAACATGGAGAAAAGGGTGGGGAACACAGATGACACGGGAACCTCATTTTCATCTGAACTGCTCAAACAATGAAAGAATACACACACAGTTTGGTGCAGACATATATTTCACTTATCAAGGAACAATAAGGAAATGAAAGCAGGAAGAAAAGGAACTACAACAAAGAGTAGATTCAGAGATTAATAAGTAAAACAGACTCTAACCATGCAGAACAGATCACTGAGAGAAGTTTAAATGGAAAGAAGGAAAAGGAAAGAACCTGAGATTGGGCTTTGGGAGAGGTAGGAGAAAAGGGGTAGGATGCAGAAGTAAATTGCATCAGATCTAATACCATGGTGTTTAACACATTCCTCACTCATCAGCCTCTTTATCTTACAAGAAAGTGGTGGAAGGGCAAATAAATGAATAAGGATAAGAGAAAAGGATGGAAGGAAATATTCAAAGAATGATAATAACTGGGAGTGAATATACTGAGCTCACTCATAAAAGACACTGCATAGTAGAATAGAATAGAAAGCAGAATCCAACAATATGGTGTGTTCCAAAAGCACCCTCGAAACATAAGGATTTATGAAGAGTTAAAATTGAATTTTATTGGAGCAAAATCGATTGTCTTTAATCAAGAATTCAAAAAGAAAGCGGAGGTGGCAATCATGATCTCAGACAAAACAATACCAAAATAGACTTGATTAAAAAAGATAGAGAAGCTTCTTTACACTGAAAGGTATTATAGACAATGAATTAACATCAACACTCAATATATATAGACCCTGAACAAATGTAGTTATGCAATTCTGTAATTCATAATCTTCAAGTAATCCTTATCTTTTCTTTCCCCTTCATTTCCCAGTCCCCCAATATCCATTTAGTTGTCAAATCTTTTCACTTCTAACTTTATGACATCTCTTTCATTTAGCTTTTTCTCTATACTCATATGACTCAGCCCTCCCTTACTCAAATCAAAGTCAAACACGAGTCATGTCATCATTTCCCTGATGTCATGGTCCTCTTCCAGAATGAAGGATAAAAACAACTCATATGACTACCAATGTAGCTCAGACTCTCTTCCTCTCTTATCCAAATTGTTGTTACAGCTTCTCAAATGGTCTTCTTGCTCTCTCTAATTCCAGATAGTTTATAAAATAATCTTAATAAAACAAATATCTAATGATTCCTATTCCTCTCCACTCACTTTATATTCCAGCTGAACTGACACACTTTCAAGTCCCTTATGCTTAGCATTCCGTCCTCCATCTCTATGTCCCTCGAGGACAACCAACAGGTTGTCCCTCATGCCTGGAATCCAGTTCCCCCTCCTCCAATATCTGTATTTTACAATTCTAATCTTTCTTTAAGCCAAAATCACTAGTTGCTTCCAACATGAGCTCCTCCTGATCCCCTTAGATAATGCACCATTTCTTATTAATTTTATTTACCTTCTATTTCCTTTGTACACATTTATATGTGTGTATGGTATTTCTCCTGGTAAAGGGTAAGTTGTTTGAAGGCAGGGATTTTTCCATTCTCTTTTTTATATTCCCAGAGGCTATGACAATGCCAGGCTTATAGTGGTTTCTTAATCTACATTTGTTGATTGATTGTTTGAGTCATTTAACTTCAATGGGAACTTGATTTCTTTCTCCACAAATTGAAATTTTCAAATATATGATCAATAAAGTTCATTATAAGTCCAATATTTTATGATTCTATAAGACACAATAACCTGGGACTGCCAATGATCCTAATCTACCTGAAAATCATTCCAGAGAACCATGATGATTTGAAATTAAACTAGCAAAAATTTTACATTAAGGGAAAAAAAAGAATGGACCAGCAAACAGTAGAGAGAGAGGTTATTGCTATCGCTTCCTCAAATAGCAATTTTATGTAAATTAGAATCCATGAATTAATATAATAAAGTAGCATTTTAATGTAAAAACAAAGTCTAAATGGCCTAGTAATAAAAGTAGTTATACCAAACACATAACACAAAGGTAAAAAGAAAATTATACAATTATATTCAAGGTAAAGGAAAAGTATAGCACAAGGTAAATTATCTGATTAGTAAGGCCAGCAAATAAGCATTAGAAGATACTGGAAAATGCGGAAGCCATTAATCACTATTTTGCTACAATCAGACTAAAAGGATTAGATATAATCAAACAACTATTACCTAAACCTCAAAATAGGCCCCATACCTTTTATACTAAGAAGTTAATGCCTGGGGAATTTATTTTTTAAAGGAGGCTTTACTCTGCTCCTCCTCTGACTTTATTGACGGCTAATAGGTGAAAAAAATGGGTAGCAGAAACAAAATTATAATAATTAAATATTGTCCTGAGTCAGGTTATGAAGTACTTTTGCTGGATGGATAGCTTAAAGAATAAGCTAGACAGTCACTAGAGCTGGATAGGAAAGGGGAAGGCGAAGGAGGGGCAGGTTATGCATGTATACAGACTTTTTCCATAAATACACACATTTTAATGCCAGAAATTTCAATTCTTTCGGTCAGTCAATAAACTTTTATTAAGCACGTACAATCTGTCAGGCTTTGTGCTGAGCACTGGTGATGCAAAAAAAAAAAAAAAAGACATTGTCCCTTCCCTAGGGAGCTCACAATCTAAAAGATGAAGACAATACATGAAAAAAAGCTGAAAAGGGTATGGGTGGTTAAAGGAGGAGATAAAAAGGAGGGGAGAGGGAGGAGGGACATAAAGAAGTCATGCAACAGAAAGGAAAGACACCAACAGGGTGGTCATGTCTGCCTTGGGCCCCCTCCTTAAATAGACGATCTGAGAGAAGCTCTCTAATATGTGCACCATTCACCCTTTCTAATCAGAGGGAGAGAGATATCCTACAGACATAGATTTTGTGAGGAAATGTGTTCTATGTGTTATAGTAAAGTCCTAAAACTTCCATCTGCCAGTAATACACAGATCATAATGGTAGCACTTCTCAGTTTTGTCTAGGACCCATAAATGTCCAGACTCTTCCATTTCTAAACAAATGGTACATTTTAGACTGAATATAATTCAAAGAGTAGAATTCAGTGCCAGGCACAGACTTTTAAATGCTTTTGATGATGCATCTGCACTATATTCAAGGGTTATATCAAATGGACTTTATGTTTAAATTGTTCTACAAGAACAAAGAAACATGATTGAATTATGATAACATGAAAAATCATTTTTATAATTCAGAATGATTTGGTATGATTCCAACCTACTATGAAACTCAGAAAGTTTGAAAAATTAGACATGTCCAAAATGGGTAAATATAAAACCCTTAAACTATGTTGGAAAGCTCCTTGAGAGCTATTTATTTTCTCTTTCAATCATATTCCGTTCTTGAGTTTCCAAGTAGATGTCCATACTGTGAAGCAAAATTAAAAGTTTATTTAAAAACACACACAAGAGAAATATTATTTTCATAGTTAGTCTATTTTCATTCAAAAATACTTTTCACATTTTCCACATTTAATTAAAAACCTATAAGCCCTACTTGTATGTGGTAACTATGGTTGACAACAACAATTTTGATTCTAGCACAATGATTATATCGTGGTGACTTTACATAACAAGTACACTCTAAGCAATGCTATCTTTATACACAGATTCTAGCTTAAAAGCAAAGTCAGTGTGCTGACAGGCTTGGATAAAAGGGTAATATCCTCCCCAATTTAATCAGTCCTATGCAGCAAGGTATTGGGCTTGTAACTTGCTGCTCCGAAAGATGTTCACTAGAATTTCCAAGCAATCCATCAACTTGCAGTAGACAATGGAATTAGACAGTTGTTTAAAATATTAGACAAGATGTGCTTTTCTAGCCAGTAGTTTTTAACTGGGATTCAGTATCTATACCCACTATCAACTAGAAGATGGATCCTAAGAGTAGAATTTTTGCTATAAGATGTGTGTGTGTGTGTGTGTGTGTGTGTGTGTGAGACTTAATGGAAAAACAGCAATAGAGACTGAATAGTGGATAGAGAATTTGAGAATTTCAAAACTCTAGATTCAAACCCAACCTCATGTACTTACTGGCTGTATGACTTTGGGAACTGATTAGTTTTGCTTGTTAAGCTTTATTTGCATATTCTACTTAATGCCTAATAAGGAATAGTCATTGAACAGATCTTAAATGAATGAATGCATAATTAAATAAAAACTGGAGAAGATCCTGGGATAGGTTTTTCTTCTCTTTCCCCTTCCTTATTTCTTGTCACCTACATTGTGTAAAAAGTAAAAGAAACAGAAGTGAGTGTATACTTACTGACAACCTAGGTAAGGTGGAAAGAGACTCATTTCAGTTCTGGGAGACTTAGATTCTACCCTCAGTGCTGACATTTAATTGTAGGTATCTTGGATAAGTCTCCAATAAGCTTAAATGTTTCTCAAATAAACATGTTAGCCAAGTGACAGGAGCTACTTGGTGTGTTGGTAAGCAAAATGGGCTCTTAACACTTAGTTCGACCAAGTGCCCTTGAAGAGTTTGGCCTTTGTTTCCTTTGAGTAATTCAGTGAGTTTTATTGAGTCTTACTAGGTGCTAAGCCCCAGGCCCAAACCCCTATTAGATGTAAAACCTATGTGGGTGTGGATTGGTTACTAAGGTGGGGCCCAAGGTGGGGCTAACTAAGGAGAGGTGCTAACTCAAGAACCAATCATAGCAGCCTAAGTTCGGGTCATTCAGATGACGTTTGATGACGTCTGAAACCCCAAAAGAAGAGAAGACAGAGCCATCAGAGCTCTCACTCTTGGTAGCATTTGGAGACTCCTGGGCATCTGTAGCTAAGAAGCCTCCAGCTCGTAAACCTGGATGTTGGGACTTTGTTAAACCCTGGGTAACTATGTGTTGGGATTTGAATCAGACAAGGTCTGTCTGTTGATGTTTGTAATTTGTTTGTATTTGTTCTGAAGTTCAAGGTGCTTGCTTTTTCCCCTGAACTAAGTGAATAATATTTGTATGCTGAATTAAAGTAAGCTTGTCAACTCCTTCATGCAGCTTTCCTTACTTAAGCAGATCAAAAGAACCTGTGCTTTTGCAGCCTGCTGGCAGCTTTCTGGGTGCTGGCTGTTGGTGGATCTTACACCCCCACAGAAGCTGCTAGCCAGTTTGTTGAAACACTTGGTCATTTTTTTTGCCAATGGAAAGGGAGGAAAGGCAACTGGAAGGAGCTATTTTCCTTTGTTTGACTCTCGATTGTACTTTATTGGTTTATTGATTTTCTCCATTTCCTGATGTACACTAGGTCCAAATAAATAATTAACCCTCAAAAATCTGAATGACTGAAAGATTCCAGAGTAACTGCATCAAGAGAAATTATACCCGATTCCTAACAATTGAGGAAGAATGAAGATGAAATAGAAAGGAATCAAAACCTCTAAGGCTCCAGACAAGCTAAAAACCAATACGGAATACAAAAAATTCTAACACGATTTGTCTTAACCAAGTAACTCAATCTTTTTGCAAAAATAGACATATTTTTTTTCCTATTAAAGTCTGAGTTTGAATTTGGAAAGAGCAAAGAATTTCAAATCAGAGGATCTGGTTTTAAATCCTGTCTCCTCAAGAAGCCTTTTAAGCTCTGAGAGCTCAGCTTCATTGTCTACATAAAAAGACTAAATTGATCATCTCTAACCATGTATGGTATGGGATAATAAGTGACCAATCTGACATCAGAGGACTTTGGGTTTGGAAGTCAGCACTTCCACTTATTTCTTACGTGACCAAGGGAAAGTCACTTAACTTTAATTGAGCCTTAGTTTCCTCACCTATAAAATATGGGAATTAGATGAGTTGAACTCTCAGGTGTCTTCAAGCTTTAAATCTGTGCCCTTTGATCCAAATGTCCCTTAAAAATCTATATCTTGCTAATACAAAAAGAGCTCTTGTTACTATCTGAAATTCATTTTGAAAAGCCTAGATTTTATCTTTACACCTCCATACTCCCATTTTAGTTACTTAATTTTAACATACATGCAACAAAGCACAACACCAGTAATAGTACCTCATATTTATAGAGTGCTTTAATTTTTGTAAAGCACTTTAAGTAATTCATTTAATTTGATAGCATTATGAAGATTCATAAATATAATTCAAATATTATTTTCTACACGTGTCCATGACTTTGTTGTGGAACTCTTCTCTGTTACAAATCTGAGTGTTACAAATCTGAGTGTCCCATACTGTTAGGTCCATACATATTGTTTCATTGAGTTGCTAGACATAAACGAGAAAATGGCCCGAGTTATCATCAATTTTGTTATATGGAACTTTACAAAGTCCTTTCTTCTATTTGTTTATTCAGCTATCATCTATCTATCTATCTATCTATCTATCTATCTATCTATCTATCTATTTATCTGTCTGTCTATCCTGTTTTCATATTATCTCATTTGAGCTTTACAAAAACCTTCCAGATGGTGTGCTGAGGGGTCAGAGGAGTTGAGTGACTTGACCAAGGTCACACTCAGTAAGTGATAGAATAGGAAAATAACTTAATTCTTTTGATTCTTCATTCAGTGAACCTACCAGTAGATCATAGTGACCATTTTACAGAATATAGTTTTTTTTTTAAAGCTACACTCACCCTCTAAAAATCTTCATTTTATTATAGCTTTTTTTTCCTCTAAAAATCCAGATTGGCTGTTGACATTGATCAAATTAACAGAACATAAGCCAAATCTCTGCTTCACAGAGAGATTTAAATTTTAAATTTTCCTGTTGATCTTTAAACAATTTTGTGAGGTAGGTGGCAAGAATTATTATCCCTAAGCAGGTGGAGAAAATGACTTGTAGAGATAATGGTTCAAACTTACACTCTCAATTATCGAGTTCAGACTTTCTTCTTTTTGTATTACAAACTTCTAAGTCTCCTTACGTGCTAAGATAAGAAGACCAAGCTCTGATCTTCTGTATGATAACCACTTACATATGTAAATGTTAAGAAAATTAAACTCCATCAACATTTTGAAAGACATGTATCTTAACACTTTTTCTTCATTATATTGCAGACATAGATAATATGGCAATCTTTCAGTGCAATGACTATACGACAAATTATTCAGTGTCATATCAAAATATGTTAGCCACAGAACACAGCATACTGTTAATTAGTCAAATATATAATTACCATTTTGAAATAATAACTTTTCTCCCTGAAATGCCTGATATTTCAGCACTGTTTTAAAAACCATCCAAAGAATGTTGTAACATTTAATCATCCAAAATAGAGCATCAAATTTATTTAAAAATTATGTCCATATTGAGTGAATTTCTTGATATTATTATTTAATAAACATAATGAAGAATGTCATGATTATTGTTAGGATTCTTTTTAGTTTTCTATTTATGAAATATCTTTAGCAAGGAAAGGTTTAATTTCAATTATATGGCCAAGTTGCATGTCAAATACTTACAAATGGCGCTCTTTGTAGTAAAAATCATCATCTTATTTCTGCAGTTTGCGATAATATTTTCTCTGACTGATTTTCAACATTTGAACTTTTCTTTTGCAATTATTAAAAGTGCAAGCCATGTCTGAATTCTAACCCTGACATTAATGTACAAATTTCTTTTTGGTTATGGAAACATATAGTTTGATATTTATGATATTGTGTGCAACATATTTTTAGTCTTTGGAAAACAATAAGATTTATTAGATCATTTTTCCTCTGCTGACAATGCCATCTACATGGTTAAGATAGAGATAAAACAAACCCCGCATACCGATGTGAAGCAAAACTCCATAAATACAACAAAAGCTCCACCAAGAGTATGATTACAGCAACATAAAAATTCAAGGTCTATTACAATAGGAAATTGATAAAGGTTCATTAAAGGTATGCCACAGCACAATAAGTCATGGAACTCCTTACAAGAATGTAGGTATATGTAAGATAGCTTTAAATTGCCAGAAACACAGGCTTTCAATGCAAAAAAAAAGAACTTTCTGAAACAAATGAGGTGGCAAATACCATGCAGAATCATGAATATGAAACAGCACTAAACAACAACAATTCATATCAAATCTGGAGATGTGAAGGCACTGAAATCTCATTGTTGCAGGCTCAGATTCAATTTTCCCAACCTGCTTCTCGCCTAACAAAATACCCTTAACTAATTGTGTATCCTGAGCCATGAAAGGGTGTGAGCTATGTTTTTAACAGCGAGAGAAATCACCCCTAAATGGTTATCTGGGGTAACAGGGAGAATTAGCTCATTGGCATTCAAAGCCACTCTCCAGGAATGTAGTGGAATAAAGAGAAGTGATAACACAGAAATCAGGGGGGCAGGGAAAGGAAAAGATAATTCTTAAACATTCTGGGACTTTCTACAGCATTATCTATTGGACCTCCCACCTTTCAACCCCTATTACCTCAAATTACAGTATATTGGCTAGTCCTTATAACAAGCAACAATATCTTAATAAAACAAACACACAAACATTTTATATACACATTTACCTGCTTTTCTTTGTATTCCCTGTGCTTAGTGCAGGGCCTGCCACCTAGTAGGTGGTGAATTAGTAACTGCTTATTGCCTGGACAGTTAATAGACTAAGTCAACAATTCTGCCTTATGATTGGAGCTCTCCCCAACATATAAGAATTTGGGGTAAAGTTCTAGATATCCTTGACTCCTGTGCCTTGTAAATAAAAGTGCTATGCACATAGTCAGAGTTTAATAAGTGCTTGTTAAATTGAATGACATGTTTCCAAACTAAGTAGATTAGAATCTGCGTAATGACAATCCAGTGTTTTTCATAGATCCTTAAAATGGCTAATAAATTTGGAGAACAGAATAGCTTACATAATTGAAAGACATTTTTTTCTCTAATGACCGACATACACACTACATGCACACCCACCTGCGCACACACACATGCGAGCGCACGCACACACACACACACACACACACACACACACACACACACACCTCTAAGCCAATTTTAAGAATTAAACAGTAGAAAACTAATAGGAGCTTCAGTTGCAGAAAATGAACTAACAGGATTTTGATCCAAGTAATTCTATTTCAAATTAAAGCAAGCATTTTGAGACATTAATTTAAATCCTAACTTTAACTTTGGTTTCTATGAAGTTTATTGTATCTGGAAGAAGGGTAGAATTGGGGACAGGGGACAGGAGAAGAGGTTAATGGCCCAGGGAAAGACCTCAGATATAAACCTAAAAGCTAGTCAGCTAGCTAAGTCTGTCTCTAATCAAATCAGCTCCAAGCCTCAGAAAGGCATGGGAATAATATCAGGAGAATCCTGGGTTCCTCTTTTGTATTCCATATGCTGTCTTGGCTCCAGTCATCTTGGAACTTCACCAGGAAATAAAGTCTCTTTTCCATTAATTCCATATGTTCCCCAGGGGCTAATGCTCCCTGAAATTATTAATAAGAATTTCAGATATCCAACAATAATTTCCAGACTCCACAGTTTCTGCTAACAGGCTCTGTGGCTGCTATGAATATAAAAAAGTAGAATCCAGTGCTTTTAGAGGGGTATAAAAAGTGTTTCATGGGAGAAATACTTCATCTGTAGAAATATAACCTATTAAGTATCTGTTCATTGTTTTTTCCCAAATGAAAACTGGATATCAGGGAGAGTTTAGAAGGAAGGATAGTTAATCCCAAACCTGCAGCTCAAAGGTAAAAAAAAAATCAATCTCTGGCTTATTTTGACCATAAGATTACTACTTGGGCTAGGACCCTAAGTGCTAAATGCATGAAAAACAGTAGAGCAGCTATCTGATTTCAGTCTAATAGTGTGGCCCACAAGGACCTAACCACAGTTCTAACACTTGAGTAAGGTGAGAAATTTTGATCTTCCATAACCAAATTCATTCTCTAATGGAAAATTTTGAGTGTTGAAATACATAAGCCAAATTCTGCTAAACTCTGTTAGTGGAAAGGAAGAAGTTAGGGGCATTTCAAAAGCAGGCTGATAATGCTAGGTGGTTGCAAATAACGGAACATCAAGCTCTACAGAGAACCTCAGGTGAAAATGAATCGTAGCAGAAAGGCACATGGGCTATAAACAGGTTGCAGCATGTAATGGAAGAGGAGTGGAATGGAAGATAATATCAAGTACATTTATGATATTGGCAATGATATATGTCATTCATGACAGAAAAAGGCAAGGTCTGGTGATGGGGCTCAGGGGTTCAGGGGTTCATCTAGACGGCCCAAGTATTGCATGGAAATCTACAAAACACAAAAGAAGATGGAGAAAGTGGTGAAACATGTAGTTTTGGCTATCTAAGGCATCTTTAGAGAAAGACAAGGGCATAAAATGCAGAGGATAAAAAAACGTGGATGATTCATAGTCCACAGCAGCAGAAAAGAGGGTCTTGCTGGGATCACCTGTATTGTGAGGTACTGAAACTGATTGGATATACAGGAAAATCAACAATAGCAACTTCCAGGGAGCATATTGATTTACCAGGAAAGAGACTTCCTTTCCAGAGGCATTTCTGTTTCATTTCATAAGTTAACCATACTAACAATAGTAATTTAAGGTAAAAAAAGATAAGGTAAAAGTAAAGCAAAAAGAGGAATGTAGGCTAGGCATCTTCAGATATTTCTTTGGTCAGATAAATGAGCACTATTTGTGACAGGTAGGGGTGGGTGGGTGGGTGGAACGACAGATCATTTTTAATTTAATCTTAATTTTTTTAGAAGAATAGTATTGGTTTAATCTTAAAATTTCAGCTGTATTAAGAGAATTGGATAACTAAAAATCACAACTCTGCAAAAAAAGCTTTCATTCATGAAGAACACTCTAGGAAGAAGAGAATTGTAATGCAATATTAATACAGATGACTGATTTAATCATTTCATTGGCATCAGAACTGACCTTACTCTGCCTTAAATTATATTTTGGAGCTAAGATTTGTGATGATATTTTTGGTCTTTTTGTCCTCTTACTTCTAATATAAAACAACATTTTTTTCTCTCTACAGAAGTACAAGGCATTTTCAAGATATTGTCTTTAATTTGTAATACATTAGAAAGAGAAACCAACAAAGGCTTTCCAAATTTTGAGTGGAAATTAACATGATATTGAGAAGTTTGGGGATCCTAATTTAATTGCCTAAAATAGTTTCTCAAACTTTAGGATAACAGAATTATTTGGTTGTATAAAAGAGGAAGGAGTAAAGCAATGTTAAGTAGGAAATTATCTCTCCCTCATTATAAATAAATATATATGTACATATATATACTTACATACATACATACATGCACACATACGTGTGTTTACTAATTCACCAGGAATTCTTTCAACTCAAGATTGTGGACAAAGCTATGACACCTGACTTCTATTCTCTGACACATTCCTATTGCCTTTTCTAGGCACCACACCAAACCTTCTTCAACTGTGCTCTATAATCTGGATATTTTCCTCTAGACACTTTCCCACTTCTTGCAATTTCCTGAGTGGCTTCTAGATATCTGCTATGTAATAATGATAATAATAATAATAGCAATAGTAATTATTATTATTTTCATTACTACAGAGTCTGGACTGGTGATTCTATTATTATGAGGAACACACAATTTGGGAACTCTCTCTAGTAAAGCAATGTCAAACCTTTTGTATAATTTGTAATCTGAATGATTGGCTTGGGAAAATGAAGAGTTAAATAATATGTTAAGGGACATAAACAGTATACACCACAGACACAACTTGAACTCAGATCTTCCAATATCTGAAATCCAGGATTATACTCTATATAGCAAAAGAGAGTGTCATTGTTAATGAATAGTTATTGGAAAATGGATATTTTCATTGAAAATGTTATTTATTCACATTGATCTTTATTAAATATATAATATAAATCAAAGAGGACCTTCAAGGTCACTGGTAGTGACACTGGGGAAATTTATGTGGTAAAGGGTATCCTAAAATCATCCCTAGGTTATCAGTCTTATGGCTGATCATGCAGATTTTTTTACTAATTGAAAAACCAGATTTTCTATGGGAAACATAATTATGAAGCCCTGATGTTAAAAAAAGAAAATGTATAATTCAAAAAAAAAATTACACCTGAAGCCAACATTATTGGGGAAACACTTTCAGATTTTTAACAATGAAGACATTTGATTTATGAGTTTTCATCAACATAAATTGCTGACAAAAGTCACACAGAAAGATATTCTGAAATTTTATTGAGGTTAGTTTGCTCAGTTCCAGAATCAACAAGAACTAGGTAAGAATTGCATAATAAGGAAGTTTAGAAGAAGCTATTTAGACATAAGGTAATTAACAAACAGACTGACCACCAAAGGCAGTAGCAGAACCTCCTGCTGCCAATATATTTATAAAAGAGTTAGGCAGGCACTGGGGCCATTTGGATGGGTACATTGTAGGATTCAGACACAGATGGATTTATATGAATTTCATTACTTTTGTTTTTCCTTTCATGACAGGTAACTATCTCTATTTCTATTGTAACTTAATGAACTTCCCCAAATATATACTTTATTTATAAGTAATTTATGAAAATAAAAGTAAGCTACTTCATATTTAATATAATTATATTTATTTAATTTTAATTAGTAGCTTTACTAGCATTTATATAGTACCTATGTACCAGACCCACTCCTAACAATTTATAAATATCTCATTTAATCCTCACAATAATGCTGGGGAGTAGGTGCTATTCTTACTCCCACTTTACAGATAAGAAAACAGGTAAACAAATGACAAAAGAAATTGTCAGAGGATTCATTAATGGGTACTTCTGACAAAAAAACTATCAACATGAAGATATCTGGGGAGATGGAAGGGTAATGAACAATGGTTAATTATATTCTCAGAGCATAGACTCAGTACATACAAAATCAGTGAGCCCTGAACATTATTTTCAGCAACCTTTATATAGGTCTTAGTTACATTGTCATGATGGATGCAATGAATTTTACAGATGCCAGAAGGGAAAGGTAAAGCTTTACATATCACAGAACATACAGCAGATGGGAAAGATCTATGTCTGATAAAATGGTAAACAGGTCAGCAAACACTAGGCATATAGCTGGAATTTTCAAACTAACTGTAGCAACAATGTGGCTAGCAACTGTTGTGGGAGTGGAAGACTAACACGAGACCAACAACAAGAAGGCTGCCAGTACAGGTTCTTTGATTTGTTTTACTAAGGAAAGTAACTTTAAGGGGTTAGCAATGTCACTTTAATCACACATGCATATACAATTCACTTAGTTCAGGAGGAATGCCGGCACCCTGAACTTCAGAGCAAATACAAATAGAAATTACAAACATCAACAGACCTTGTCTGAATCAAATCACAATTCATAGTTACCAGGGAAGCATCAACATCTGGGTTTACAAGCTGGGGTGGTGGGGTGGCTCTTAACGATGGCTGTCCAAAGTCTCTTCAAGTCACACTCTTCTAGTGAGTGAGAGCCCCAAAGGAAAAACGCCAACCTCTGAGTTTATACACCCTCTTCAGGGTCAACATGAGACTCAAATGCATGTGACCTAAAAGCGTCACAAACTTTGAGTCAAACCTATGTAAACTAGGCTTTGCCTTGAGGTAAGGAGGTCATCACAGACTCCTGATTAAATCAAAGAAATGAAGGCCAGGCTCATCAAAGGCACTTGATTAAATAAGTGCTCCAAAAGAGAAAACAGTAAAAAAAAAGTCCCATCTTAATGACTGTCATTACACAATGCCTAGCACATAGTACTTAATAAATCCACTATCCATACGGCAATTAGGGGATACAGTGAATGATGATGATGATGATGATGTTGATGATGGTGACCTAGTTACTTGGCATGCTCACATTAAATAAATAGAGGTAATAAAGTGAAATCAGAAATTTTCTTATAACTAATTAGTTAATCACTGGAGCTAAAGTTTGAGGTCTTGGGTAAATTATATGAGCTCTAGATGGTTATGTAACATGCCAGAAATTCTTTTATCACACAGCAGTTAAGTGACTTTCTCAAGGTCACAGAGCTAGTTAATGTCTGAGACCTGATTTGAACTCAGGTATTCCTGACTCCATGCCCAGTGCTCTCTCTACCACACCATCTCCCGTTTCATATATAATAGATACTTGACCAAACTTAGAGATTAAACTCTATGCTTCCATTCTATGGAACAAGGAGGCTAAATATAGTAGTTACTACAAAAAGATAAAGATGAAATTATCACTGGCTCCTGTCATTGTACTTTAGAGTATGCAATGAGCTTTTGTTGCAGTCATGCTGTTAGGTCTTTGTTATAAGTATCACTCCCATTGTAGTTATGTTCAAAGGGAGGTTTAGAGGAGAAATCACTTACTCCAGCTACTAAATCAAAGAGCAAGGACTGTGTTTACTGGTATTTTGACACAAAATTCCAGGCCCTTTTCACTGCATGCAGAGCTTCTCAAAAACTATAACATAACCAGTTTTGATCCTGACTGACTTAATCTTCATGATGGCAAGTGTAAAGTGATATAAATGCATGACCTGGGGCAAGTAACTGTTCTTTAGGATACAAAGGAAAAAATAAAACAGCTCTTACCCGAGATTATATTATATCAGAATATACAGAAAATAAAACAACTAGGAGATTATATTGTATCAGAATATACATTATAAACATATATGATTATTGATTATACAATTACCATTTCCCCTTTCTTGCTTATGTGGGGCCTTCTGTGCACATTGACCCCAGGACCAATCAGAAGAAATGAACAGAAATTGCTCAGAAGCAAATTTAAATTTAATATAAGGAAAAACAGAGCAGTGAAAGATATCCAAAAGTATAATGGACTGTCTCTGGAGGATGTGGGTCCATGTCACTAAAGATGTTTGATCCAAGGTTAGAGTCCTACCTTTTGGGGATACCTTAAAAAGGATTATTGTTCAGGCTTGGATGGGTTGGACTGGATAGCCTCTGATAAGTCTTCCAACTTAAAGGCAATCTTTTTGTTTATATAGTGTACATCCCACAGTAGCTATTCTAAGACCTTTCCTCTTTCCTCATGTCCCAGAATCATAAACTCACCATCTTCCAGACTTTATGGACTTTGATACCATGCTTTGATTGCAGCCTCATTCTGATAGTCTTCCATTGGTTAATTTTTCCTGAGGATCCTATTTGAAGAAGACATTCAGACCAGTCAAATTTCATAATGCTTGTTTGCTAGCCTTTCAGTAGATGACCTTGCTTTTTAAGTGACTGAGAAAATTTAAGCCATTGGTTATGAACACCTTCATCTGCCCTAATCCATACCTTAAAATATTCCCTATCTAAATCCATCCTTTCTTCCTTTGCTCTAAGCATGGAAGATGGCTGGTCCCTTCCTTTGTCAAAATTAACACTGCCACTTTTATACCTCACCCTGAGAACTTGCCCAAACAATAATCAATTATTCTTTCTCATGCTCTCTGTCTCTCTGTCTCTCTGTCTGTCTGTCTGTCTGTCTCTCTCTCTCTCTCTCTCTCTCTCTCTCTCTCTCTCTCTCTCTCTCTTTCTCTTTCTCTCTGTCTCTGCTGTCTTTCACTATCTACTGGACCTTTTCCTACAATTTAATCTTATTTCTTAATACAGCACCACTTGACCCTGACATTGACTCTATATCTCCTTTGCATACCTCTTCTGTACTATCAATCTCACAGAAATAGTAGGTATGTGGGGCAGCTACATGGCATAGTGAGTACAGCATAGGCCCTGAAGTCAGGAGGACCTGAGTTCAA
>CM053626.1:85987269-86010429 GCA_028646595.1 Phalanger gymnotis
AAAAAAAAATGGAAAATGACAATCATCTGACCCTAAAGAAGTGTACATAACAGGGTGGGGGAAAGGGTGTTCAACTTTTACACAAATAAATATAATACAAAAAATTGTACAAATTAGAGGGGAGGGGTAGGAGAATAGGAAACCTATTTGGAGAAAGTGAGACCTGAATGGTCTATGAAGGAAGAAGAAGTTTTCACTCAAATAAAGTCAACAAGCATTTATTAAGCATTTTCTATATGTCAGACACTATGCTAAATTTTGGAGATAAAAATATGGGCCAAAAGAAAGACCTTTTCTTGTTCTTTTATTATTTTATAATAATATTTTTATTATAATATAATCTTTATATTTTATATAATAATATAATAATCTTTATATTTTAGTGGAGGAAGACAATCACTAAAAGGTAATTAAAAGAGGAGAAAATTTATAGTGATTGAAATTAAGGTAAAATGAGGCAATAAATTTCTGAGCCTATTCAATGTATTGTTAAGACTAGAAGTTAACAATAAGGAGGATCTTTAGCTCCTTAGCAAGCCAAAAGACCCTGAATGAGAGCAGACAGATTATTTTTATGGACAAAAAGAGGAGCATGCAAAAGTTAGAAGGCAGTATCACAAATGGGGAAAACAATAAAATTGATTACAATGTCAGGAGCATCATGGATGTGGGGGACAAAATAATTGATTAAAAATTTGGAATGCAGGGCTAACAACAACCCCTCCTTTCATCTTGTCACTATGGAAATTCATTTATGTTGTCTACCTGCATGCCTAGCTAGTGTCACAGCAATAACAGACTAGACTTTCTTGAAGCACAAACAATATTACAGAAAAAAGCAGACCAGCCTCCCTGGCACCCATCTGCATCCTTCAAGGAAAACAAATTTCCTTGACACAAGAATAGAACAGTGATTAGCAGGAAAATTGAACTTTCGAACTTGCCTCAGAAACAAATGAAATGTGACTTAGGTAGTTACACAAAATATTGGTAGCAATACAAAATGAAATCGATTACAGAATAGAATCAATTTGATTTTCTCAATTTTTCTTTCTTTTTTGCAGGGGGGAAGGTAGGGCAATTGGGGTTAAGTGACTTGCCCAAGGTCACACAGCTAGTAAATGTGTCAAGTGTCTGAGGCTGGATTTGAACTCAGGTACTCCTGACTCCAGGGACAGTGCTCTACTCATTGCGCCACCTAGCTGCCCCTATTTTCTCAATTTTTCAAAGGCGTTGGGGGTGTGTGGCATATATAATGACAAGTCCAAGTCTAACGTGGACGGTCTTGACTTTTACTTAGCAATGGAAGGAGGGGACTGCAAGATCATAGGGAGAAGGCAACTAAAGGAAGCGTGTTGGCAAAGTCCAGAGGGAGAAAGTTGAAGCAAATGGCAGATGTTGAAGCACTTCCAAGCACTTATTAATGTACAGAGATAATAGAATGCAAGATGAGGTTGAAGAAAACTTATTCTTGTTTGTATTCATGCGGTGCATTTTCTTAAACATAAGAGTGAAATCAAATGGGCAAGAGGAGAGAGGAAGGGAAAAGAATAAACATTTATATTGCACCTACATGCCAGAAACTGTGCTATGTACTTTGCAAATATTATCCCATGTGATGTTCATAACAACCCTGTGAGGTAGGTGCTGGTGTTAACCCCATTGTACAGTTGTAGTAACTAAGGATAACAGTAGTTAAATGACTGCCCTGGGTCATACAATCAGTAATGGTCTGAGAACAGATTGGAATTCAGGTCTTCTGTGTTGGTAAACAAAATGGGCTCCTTCGCACTTAGTTCAACAAGTGCCCTTGAAGAGTTTGGCTTTTGTTTTTGTTGAGTAATTCAGTGTATTTCATTGAGTCTTGCTAAGCCCCAGCCCCAAACCCCTATTAGGTGTAAAACCTATGTGAGTGTGGATTGGCAACTAAGGTGGGGCCCAAGGTGGGGCTAACTCCAGGCAGGGCTTTGTTTACATATGTGGGACAGCAGAGGCTCTTAGACCACTTGGGTTTAAGTCCGCCTCTTTGTGACCATTTTAAGTCACATGGGTGAGTCGTATGTGTGACAAAGATATAAAAGCCAGGGGTTGGCCTCTTCTTCCTTGGATCTCTTTGCCGCAGCAGTGGTGGTGCGTGACTCTGGGCCAGCCCTTGTTCTGAGCTCCCGGGCTGAACCTAGATGTTGGTAACTATGAATCTGTATTGGGTCTGTCTGTTGATGTTTGTAATTTGCTTGTATTTTGCTCTGAAGTTCAGGGTGCTGGCTTTTTTCCCTGAACTAAGTGAATGATATTTGTGTGCTGAATTAAAGTAAGCTTGCCAACCCCTTCACCTTGCTCTCCTTATTAAGGCAGATGAAAAGAACCTGTGCTGTCCAGCAGCTTTCTGGGTGCTGGCTATGGGTGGATCTCCCCCCGCCCCAGAAGCTGCTAGCTGGATTGTGGAAACATCTTCCTGACTCCAGGCTCAACATTCTATCACTATGACACCTAGCTGCCTCCAATGAAGGCTGCAACCATTGTGCAGAGCTTATTAAATATCAGGCTGAGTAGTTTGTATTTTTGCCTGTCAATATTCTTTTTTTATTGTGTATCCTTATATGCCTTTTTCCTTTTTTCCTGGAGTATGTACTGGGTTAGGGGCTGAAGAATTGCCACTGTGGGTACCAGGGAAGAGTTAAGTTATTTCTTCTTTAAGAACTATCCACGTATGGCTCTGAAGGAGGGGCTTTGTACAGTATATAGGAGAGGTTGAAATCCGGGAATATTGGGTTGTAATAGGTGTGGTTATTTTGGAAATAGGCTCATGATTGTCTATCCAGGAAGGGTCAATACACCTACCTTCTCATTTTCCAAATTGCTGACCACATATTCAAACCATGTCCCCCTAAAAAACAAAACACATAAAGCTTGTTTGAATTCTGACTCTTTTTCCACAAACATACTCAGCTAAATTAATATTATCATCATAGTATCACAGATTTATAGCTAGAACAGTCCTTATAAGATGTCTAGTCCAACACTTTTGCAGATGATGAAGCTGAGATCCAGAGAGGTCAAATAACTTTCCCAAGTTCACATAGGTAGTAAGTAGCATAAACAGAGTTGTTATTGGTTCACATTTAGAGTTTTTTTCACTGATAATATACTCCAAAGCTGATGAGTCAAGTTTATGGACAGGGTAACAAGACTAACTGTCAGTCAGGCCAATGCAATAGGATTTTTAATACAAATTACAATCACTCTCTTGGTACATTCAGCTCCAAAACTTCTAGGCTGGCATCTATGTGGAGAACATATGATCTTACTCAGACCTGAATAAGCCAATACCAGGGCCTAAAGAAGGCAGTTTATTAAATCCTTGATGGCTGTTTCATATTTATCTGTCCATTCATTCCAAAAGGCTTTATAGGTTTAGATATGTTTGTCTCTTCTGACTTTCTGCTTCCAAATCTCTTTAATGACACGGATACAAGTGAGATCATTCAACAGTTTAACAATAGTAGAATATTTCTTAGAATAACTTGTGATAATAACTACCAAATGTCAGAAACATTTTACATTCTAAGACATTGTGAATTTTGGCCACTTGAGAAGTATTTCTACCTTTTTGGATCAGTGCTCACACCTTGTTGGGATATATGTGTCCAAATACTTAAGAGAATATCTGAAGATTGATATTTGTTAATTGACAGCTTCAGACCAGCTTCCACCAGCATATCCAATATTTTCATAGCCTCTGTTATTCCAGTGTCTTACTAAAGACAATGATGTCATTAAACAAATATATGTATATGCATACACACATAGGTGTATATATATATATGTATACATATATATACACACACATATATATGTATGTACAAAATACATACTTATAAACACACATATGTCTGTATGCATATGTGCATGAATTTATTTGTTGTGTTTGTCCTTCGTTTTTGAAGAGGACTGTGACATCACGAAAATGATGGCATTACTTGCAGTTGACTTTGATTTGAGTGAAGGAGGGCTGTGCAAGGTTACCAGCCTCACTTTCTCCTCCAGAGCCACATGGGTGCAGTGGCCTGATATTCATCAGAATGACTGGAGATGGCCTAGGATGCAATGGGAGACTCTGGCCTTTTCAGGCTAAAGCCTTTTCAGGTTCTCACTTTGAGTGAGGTAATGCTCATTTGGTGAATAGGCCTCTTTAAGAAGTAAGTCAAGGGATGACTAGCAACCCTGAGGGTCTTTCCCTCCCAGTTTGAGTTTTTTTTTCTCTTTTTCTAATTAAAGGGGAATTTATACATGTGTGCATGCATATGTGTGTCTATATACAAATATGCATACATACATATATTATGATACCTGGAGTTAATCTCGGGGGGAAGTATGGGAATCATGGAGAATCATTAAAGGCTTCTTGCAAAAGATGAGATTTTAGCTGAGTAAGCCAGGGGATCTAAGGCAGAGAAAAGGAGAGAATTCTAGTCACAGATGACATCCAGTGAACATGCATTGAGTCAAGAAATAGAATATATTGTTCATGGAACAGCAAGGAAGCCAGTGTCTGTGATCATAGAGTGAATGGAAGGACTTTAAAAACTAAGGGATTTTAAAGTTGATCCTAGAGGCAATGAGGAGTCACTCATGTTTCTTCAGTAGAGAATGATATAGTTAGACTTGTGCTTTAGGAAGATAGCTTTGGTAGCTTAATGGAATATGGACAGGAGTGGGGAGAAATTTGAGGCAGGGAGGCCAACTAGAAAGCAGTGCAACAATCCAAACGTGTGATGATGAGAGCCTGCACCAGGGTGGCATTAGTGTCAAAGAATAAAATGAAGCAGATACGAGAAATGTTATAAACAACTGACAAGACTTAAAAACATGGATACGCAAGTGAGAGAGAAAGGAAACAAGGATGATGTGTAGGTTTAGTGAATGGTGGTGCCCTTTACAGTATTAAGCTTTCTAAGCCAAATTGTATAGGGGGAGAAGTTGAGAAGATAGACCAGGATAGAGCCTTGAGGATCACCCATGATTAGGTGCCATAACCAGTATGAAGAGCAGACAAAGGAGACTGGGAAGGGGTAGTCAGATAGGAAGAGAAGTAGGAAAGAATACGGTCATGAAAATCTAGATAGATGAGATTATCATAGAAAAGAGCGTGATCAATACTGTCAAAGGCTACAGATAGGTCTAGAAGGATGAAGTCTGAGAAAAGACTACTTGACTTGGGGCAGCTAGGTGGCGCAGTGAGTAGAGCATCGGCCCTGGAGTCAGGAGGACCTGAGTCCAAATCTGGCCTCAGACACTTGACACATGTACTAGCTATGTGACCTTGGGCAAGTCACTTAACCCCAATTGCCCTGCCAAAAAAAAAAAAAAAGACTACTTGACTTGACAATTAAGAGATCACTGGTAACTTCAGAAAGAGTAGTTTCATTTGAATGATGAAATCAAATCAGAAACAATATTGTAGAGAATTCAGAAAAAAAGTGGATGGAGGAGCCTAAGAATAAAAAGAAAGAGAGATCTAGGATGTCAAGGATGTACACAGATGAAGTGATAAAGGGTTTGAAGATGGAGAAGATATAAGTTTCTGCAGCAAACAGGGAAGCAGACAGAGGGATATAGATGATTATCGAGATAATGAGAAGGATAAGGGAGATGGAATGGAAGGGGATCAAGGTTGCATGTACAGGGGTTAACCATGGAAAGGAAAAGACCTACTTCTTCATATTAGGCAGGAGCGAAGGAGGATATGGTAAGGGAAGACATTTAAGTGATATGAAATGAGAAAGAAGGGAGAAGAAAGGACAGTTAGCGAATGGCCTCATTTTTTCAGTACAATAGGTAGTAAGGCTCTCTGACGTAGGGGATAAGGGAAGTAGAAGTGAGGAGATTTGAAGAGGGATGAAAAGGTTAGAAAAAGTGATTGCGGTCAAGTAAATTATATATTACTTCAGTAGGGTTCAACCACACCTGTTTCCTATCATCTGCTGGTTTTACAAGATCCTAAGAGTGCCTGACTAAAAAGAAAAACAGTTGGCTTCCACGAATCCTTTCTCAAAAAAGTGACCTTAAGAATTATGCCAAGGAATAGAGCAATAAAGTTATAAGGTATTGCAGTGGGGTTGCAGGGGTTGCAGCATAGATTTGCTGCAGGCATTACATCAATGAAATTATATATCAATGAAATGATATAAATGATATATCAATATATCAAAGTAACACGGATTTTATTTAAAATTGAAATTATATGTTTTGTTTTGTTTACTAACTCACTAATTTTATCTTGTTTTTCTTGTTCTTACAACTATTTCAATTGTGTCTTTCTAGCCTTTTTATTAGGAAAAAAACAATTCTTCATCCCTTATCAACTCTGTATGTAACTGATTAGCCACATTCATTTCTTTTGTATTATAAGATTTTTAGATTTTGCTGAAATAAATTACCATTGCTTTCATATGTTTGTTAAAAGTTTTGGCACACTCTCACAGTTGATTCACTACACATTATTAAAATCTAGCCAATATTTAATTTCTTCACCCTTTGAAGTGTGCTTTTCACTTAATTCCTTTTATAAGAGCCCTTAGTATAATTTCAAAGTATTGAATACTATGATCGCCAGTTGTTTTTTTTTTCTTTAATCAGAATCTGAAGTTACATTTTCTATCCTCACCTGATTATTTGATTTTCATAGTCTGTGAGCTACATGCTAGGAGTAAGTTAGAGCATTTTGGAGGCTGCCTTAACTCTTTCAGATCTTCAAGGTAACTTACTCCTATTTTTTTAACAGTCTATTCCAATTATTTGTACTGTAAGACACAGTTCCTGCTCCCAAAGAGCTTACAATGCATTAGTTTGATATGCATGGGAACTCTAAAACTACAGTACATTATAACAATGTTAATCAAAGAAGAAGAGAATGCTATGAAAATGACTTTGCATATGATAGAATCTAATGTAATTATGCTGTGTATTCTGTGATAGGACCAGTCTTTCAATGAAAGTATTTTTTTTTTCCCATCCACAACATGAGGGTTTTTCCTAAAGGAAAAAAAAAGTCCTCAGGACATAATTGGCCTAATTGATTAGCTCTGGCTTCACTACTAATTCCTTCTCTGTCCTCCCTACCTCTCTTCTTTTAAGCTAACATGAACAGGGCCTACCTGGGACAAAGCTGTTCCTGGGACTTGATTGGCTGCAGCTTCTCTGATGCAGCTTCCTTGTGGTCGAAGGGCATAAAAACCTCTGACATATCGAGTTTAGGTCCTTCAGAATTGGTGGATTTCTGAAGCCCAGGAGAGAAAACTTACCCAGCCTTTGCTGAACAGATTCCTTTGCATGTGGAGATGAGAGAGGTCAGAGATGATAAATACAACTCTATCCATGCTGCATGTCCTTGCTGTGCTGGGGCAAAGTACACCTCCTGTTATTAAATGTTCAGTGACTTGTGACTGCCTCATTTCATCTTAACATTGAACTTGAACTATGCAGGCTCCCTAATTGGCACTGAAATATTTTCAGAGTTATCTAAGTTCTAAAATACTCTAGCTAAATACATTGCTGAAACAAGGGAATTCAAATAATTCAATGAAAAAGCTGATCACATTGGTTATTTGACACTGATTTGCAAAAAAAAAAAACAACTTGTACCTCTTATTTCAAAGAAAAATTGGTCGTGGATAAATGACTATATTAATGTAGAATGTTCATGATGCATTACTTTGGTTTTATAAATTGTTCACTCTTGATCATCTGTTCAGGATCTAGAAAAATAAACAAATAATGAGCTAGCTTTCTTATGGGCTTCTTTTGTCTATCAAAATATGTTTTAATATCCTGTCCAAATGTGTGCAGAAATGTTAATGGATGTTTTCTTTTTACCCTTTCAATGAAAAAAATCAAATAGACTTTGTGATGTTGAATAAACATTTTCTGCCATTTATATTTTGTGACAATTTTCCTCTTCACTAGACTATCAATTTTGAAATGTATTAATTATACAGGATGACAGTTTGATAATTCTATCAACTGATGCTATTTTGCAATAAGTATTTAAATTTACTTAATGAAATCTCCTTTATCATAATGGTGGGACGAGAGTAATACCTTTAGGCTGCCTCATTGATGTTAATTTTTTTTAATTTCCCATTCAACAAAACCAACCAACAACTAACACATCAACCATGTCTAACAGTAGACACAATATTCTACACTCTCACCTCTGCAATGAAGAAAAGAACATTGATTTTCTCACCCCATTTCTATGGCCATCTGGGTCATTATAATTACATGGTGTTCTGGTTTATTTTTCTTTCCATTTACACTGTCTTACATTTCTACATGGTTTCTTAGATACTCATTTCCCTCTGTACCAACTTATGTGAGTCTTTCCATTGACCTTGAAAGTTATTGTATTCTTTATTTCTTACAGTGCAGCAGTATTCTATTACATGCATCCACTAAAATATGTTTAGTCATTCCACAATTAATGGTAACTTACTCTGTTTCTAGTTCCTTTGTACAACAAAATGTCTTATTATGAGTATTGTGGGATATACTGAAATTTACTTCTTGCCTTTGACCTCAGTTAAAGAGCCTCAGGGATCATCTAGTCCAATATCCTTCATTTATAGATGAGGAAACTAAGGCACAGTGAAGTGAAATGATTTATGCAGGATTTTACACATTAATATTATATTTATACATATATATGTATGTATAAAACATAAATAAGGCTGTTACAAGTTCCAGCAGTTGAGCTTAGTCTTAATGGAAACCAGGTATTACAGTGAGTGGATGTGATAAGGGAGAAAATTGCAGGCACAAGGGAGCAGCAAACGAAAAGCAACAGAGATGGTAGATGAAATATCATGTGTGAGGTATAGTGTGTAAGTCTATATGGCCAGCAATAGAGTGTATGAAGGGCTAAAATATATAAGACATTTGAAAAAAGAATCAGGGAGTCAAGGTTGTAGAGAGACTTAAATACCGAAGAAGAGTATTGCAATAGTTGAGGCAATCTTGAAAGCCTGGACTAAGATGGTATATCGGAGGAGAGAAGAGGACTATATGAAGATATTAGGAAGGCAGAAACAAGATTTAGTCTTAGATTAGATACATGAATGACTGAATGTGAGGAATTGAAGATGACACCAAAGAGAAATTGGAAGAATAGTGGGATGGTGCTGTCCTGAATAGAAATATGAAAGTTTGGAAGAAAGATAGATTTGAGAGAGGGGAGGAAGCACGAATTCTATTTTAGATAGGTTGAGGTTTTAGATGCCTCTACAACATTGAACTTAAAATGTCTAATATTCAGTTGATTATGTGGGAATGACGTTCAGGAAAGAGATAGACTTGGGAGTCACTGAAACTCTTAGACATGATGAAGTCACCAAATCGTAAGGCTCAGTACAGATTCTTGAGGCACATATTAGTTAAGTGACATGGCATGAATGATGATCGAGTAAAGGAGACTCAGGAATGTTCAGATAGGTAGGAGATGAGACAAGGTAGAAAGGTGCCATGAAAATCCAGAAAGAGCAATATCCAGGAAGAGCATGTGGTCAACAGTGGCGTATACTACTGGGAAGTCAAGATAAGGATTGAGAAGAGGCTTTTAGATTTGGAAAATAAGAGGTAATTGGTAACTTTTGGCAAGAAAAGATGCAGATGAGTGATGTGAAGCCAGGTTTCATAGGAATAAGAAAAAAAGAATTAGATGAAGGTAGAAATAGCAAATACAGAGGGATTTTGCAAGGAGTTTTACTAACAAAAGGAAACAAGGAATGTTTAAAATATTACATGTAATTGGGAAATATTTGATGAAATAAATTTTAAAATATATTAAGAAAACAAAAGAGAAGAGATAAAAGTTGTTAGCAGAAATGGTGAGATCCAGTAGGGTGCTTTAAGGATGAGGGAGACATAGGCATGTTTCTGTCTAGTAGTCAAGAAAATAGTAGGTCCAAAAAGAATTATAATTAGAGAAAACAAATGAAAGTGGGGTACTGGAGAAGATAGAAACTTTGGTGGGCTTTATTTAGGCTGGAAATTTATTAATTTATGTTCAGTGTTAGAATAAGATTAGTTACTTTTAGGTCATTCAACAGTCAACAAAAGGAAATTTACTTCATTACAGAATAAAAATATTCAAAAAAGATATTGTGATGCTTAGCTTGAGTAGACACATATTCCCTTGCCTCTGTAAGAAAATGCATGCCATTAGCAGAACATGGCATGGAGACCTGAAATTTTGGAATGTAAGCCAAGATTGGGGTCCCCGATTATATATAGGTAGGTCTTTTATACTCTTAGGTGACTATGAAACAATGCCACTGGCCATTAGGAAGCTCAGTCATGGGAGGTACAGCTTGAATCTTGGGCCAATCAAAATTGTTAACCCCTTAAAGTTGCTTTCTTTTAGAAAAGTTGTGCTAGCAGCCCTCCTGTGCACTGGTGTTATTGGCCTTACACCTCCACAGTAGCTTCGAGTAACATTGTTGTTACACTCCATCCCTGAATCAGCCCCAGATCTAGTCTTCAAGCCTGTAGTCTACTCATTTCTGAAGCTATCCAGGATGCTCTGCATTGGCTTGATCCTGGCCTTAGGCCTCTGTCTTCACCCTAGGGCTTTTCCCAGTGTTGTGGAGACTATTCCCATACCAGCTCCGCTTTAAGTTATAAACCACTATCATGATGTAACTTTGCTGGTTTCTACCTACTATAAAAGTAGCTTCTTGGACTCAACATTACTGCTTGCAATAAGGTTGGACATTAAAAGAGGATCCTGAACCTTTGATCCATCTCACTAATCTTGCTTCCTTTTGCTCTCTATTCATTCCATTATTCCCATCCTCCTCAGCTCACAAAGTCCCACACTAAATTTATCCATCTTTGTGCTCTCTGCTATGATTATTCCATAGTTAACAAGAAAAAAGATTAATTAGAATATATATATGAATATATATGCACACATATACATACATGCATACACATATATGTATATGTAAAATGGGAAGGGGCATTAGAAGAAAAAGTTAAAAAAGGAGATTTTTTTAAACAAAGGATAGAAATGACAGAAATATTTCTTATGATAGCTCTGGGACATTACACAGTAATATGGATAAAAGGAAAAGAAGAGATCTAAAGCTAGAAATCACCACCTGGTGTAACACTCCTGTTTTTCAGAATAGGAAAGCGAGGCCCACAGAGGTGAAATAATTTGACAAAAAAGTGGGAGTAAAGATAGAGTTCAAACTCAGACTACAAAACCACTGTACTTTCCACAGCTGCTGAATCCTACATAGTAGTAATATGGGAATAATTGAACTACTATTTACATGAAGTTAATGCAAAAATATGGGGAGGGAAAAAGGCAATGAAGCGGATTTAGATAGGATACAGAATATCTATAAATAAGCATAGCTGAAGTCGAATTACATAAAGGTCAACAAATTCTGGTCCCAGAAAACTAGATATATTGTTTAATTGTCCATAAAAGAAGATAAATTATATATCTTTTTTTGTATAAAACTAGTTGGTGTGTTTTGAACAGGTGGAGAAACACACACACATATATAATATAAAAGTTCACATAATAATTCTTTTTAGTACAATGACTAATGAGAAACTCACGACTTCATGCATATACGTATTATATATATTTGTAATGCAGAAAACCTTTTAAATATTTTGAAGCTACTTGGTCCCAAAATGAAAACGTGAATAAATGAGATATATTGAGAATGATTAAAGATTTCATCAATTTGTGATGAGGATAAAATATAATCTAGGCATGAATACTAGTGGTAGTATTAGAATGCATGATGACATTGGAAAGCAGACTATTGTCACTATTATCTATTTACTAGATTGTAGAAGACATGAAGTAATATGGAGAACTTTAAATATGAGTAATGAATTGTTATTTTATGCTACAGGTGATAGAAAATTTGACTAGAGATATGACATTACCAATTCTATCTGGAAGATTATAGTCTATGGGAAGTCTACAAGAAGATTATATTTTAGTAAAGGATGAATTTATGAGAGGACAGAAGTCAGGCTGAGAGATGAGTAGGAGGCAAATAGAAGAAATCAATAGAGAAGAGCCCAAAGATTGTGGAATGAGTTAAAGAACAACACAACTATCTCACAACTCCTCTCTATTGATTGAAAAAAG
Organism: Phalanger gymnotis; assembly: GCA_028646595.1. NCBI lineage: Eukaryota > Metazoa > Chordata > Mammalia > Diprotodontia > Phalangeridae > Phalanger > Phalanger gymnotis. The sequence goes on from CM053626.1 coordinate 85,999,448, forward strand.
AATACTATATTGATAAATTATCAAGAAATCAAAGGGAAAAAAATCCAACAAATTAAGAAGTCCCAACTAAACATCACAATCGACTTTCTGAAAATCAACAACATTATCAAAAAATTTGAAAACAAACAAAAATACATTGTTTAATTGATAGAAAAAACTAAAAGTTGATTAAAAAATAGATTATACTTTAGTTTGATTTTTTTAAAGAGAGAGGCAATCTGACTTACTAGTATCAAATATGAAAGTGAATAAAACATAATGAAAGAGGAAATAAAGAAAATGACTAAAAACATTTTTGCCTAATTATATGCCATCAAAACTGAGAATTTAATGAAGTTGAAAATAGCTATAAAATATGAATTATCCAAATTAACAGAAAATAAATAAAAAATGTAAATAATGCAGTCTCAGGAAATAAATGGAGCCAACTATATATATATATATATGTATATACATACATATATATATATATACACACACATATGTATATGTATATATACTTCCAAATAATAAAACCAAGAAATAAATAGAACCAAGGACCAGATATATTTACAATTTATTCTAACAAACCTTTAAAGAACAATTGATTCCAATACTACATAAACTAATTGCCAAAATAAGAAAAGAAGGGATCACACCAAATTCCTTATATGATACAAATATGGTCTTGAGTAGAAAGTAGAGAGAAGTCATCAGAAAGACTTGAGTTCAAATCTGAACTCAGATATTTACTACCTGTATGATCCTGGGCAACTTATTACAACCATATCTGCATTAATTTCCTTATTACTAAAATTAGTAAAATTACCTCCTAGGAATGCTATGAGAATAAAAGGAGAAAACATTTGTAAAGTGATTAACAAATCTTAAAATGTTATACAAATGCTTTTGTTTTATGGTTATTATTATCATTATTATTAATAGGAGGTTCTCAAGAGGAGAAAAGCAAACTATTGGCATCTGAAAAAATATTCCGAATTACTAATACTTAGAGGAATGCAAATTAAGGCAATTTTGAAGTTCTACTTCACATATAACTGGCAAAATTGTCAAAAAAGACAAATGTTAGAGGAAGTGCTGGAAAACAGGCACATTAATGCACTTTTGGTGGAATTATGAATTAATACACCTCTTCTGGAAAGCAATTTGAAAGCATGCCCCCAAAAAATGAAATCTGTGAAATCACAAGGGAAAATGAAATCTAGAATGAAGGTGAGAAATTACTATAAATATAAAAGAAACAATTAAAATGTGTTAAAAGCAATAATCTGAACAAAAATATCAAGTACAACGTTATACATGCATATATGTATGTATATTTATGTATGTATATATATATATAAGAATATTTGTGTGTACATGTGTATATGTATATGTGTGTGTGTGTGTGTGTGTGTGTGTGTGGGCCACATAGACTTCCCAAACCCTAGTAGAGGAAGATGAATATTGTTAAAATTTGTTATCTGAAATAAAGGAAAACTGAGGATAAACTTACAAGTACTTATGGTTTAATTTACAAAGCTAGAATTTACATATCAAATCACATCACCTGACTCCTCAGACCCCAAATGATTTATAGAGCTAATTTTTATAGCAGAAAAGAGGAATAAAAAACACCACAGAAACTTGTTTTGAACATAATTCAATTAGACAAGGCAGGTAACTTAACTAGTTAACTTCCCCCAGGCTTTCTTAGTCCTACATCAGAAATCCTTGCCTGCAGGTGGTGCCTTTTATAACCAGAAAGCCTATTGGGAAAGAAGAACTTGTGGTCAGTAGTTAACAGTCAGCTGGTCTCCTCTCCTATTCCCCCGTTATTAACTCATTATTAGCTCAAGAAAAAAAAAAAAACAAAACAAAACAGAACTTATCCACTAAGTCTGGAAAGAAAAAAAAAAAAACTTCAGCCATCCTTTCTCCAGATGTCAGAAAAACCTCTGGTCAACCCCTATTTGATTATGATTATTGTATTCTCCTCAATTTTATTCTTCTAAACCATCTGCTACTAAATGATAACATCTTCTCAATCCATTCACTAAACCTATAGCTAATCTAGATTTAAGCGACTATGCTAGTCTGGTTTAGTTGTTAGGATTAGCTTTTCCTACAGAAAGGAGCTTAATCCTATAATCAAATTAAAATTAAACCAAAGTGATCAATAATAATTGATTTCCTTTTTAATAGAAGTGAAAGAAAAGAAAGTAGCAGTTAGTCATTCCTTTGCCCACTAGAAGGTGAAGTGTCACTGCTCAATATTCTATATATTTATGCCTAACAAAAATGGGAAGAGCCACTGTGGTCCTATGCTCCCTAATGTTTTGTTTTCCTGAAAAGATAGTAAGCAGGAAACAGTCAGTAAAGCCAAAAATCTGTCTTTTGCTCCCCTGGTCATCACAGAAAGAAGTGGGTAAGACCAAAGCCAAAGCCAAGTATTTACTACTCTCACGGTTGACCATTACAGAAAATAGAGGGAGTAAGATTGAGAGCAAAAGTGAGAGGAGAGAGGGAGAAAAAGAGAGAAAGAGAGAGAGAGAGAGAGAGAGAGAGAGAGAGAGAGAGAGAGAGAGAGAGAGAGAGAGACAGAGAGACAGAGAGACAGAGAGAGAGAGAAAGTGGTGAGGCAATTCAGTTAGAAACTGCTTTTCATTTTGTTCTAGTCAGTAATCACATGTGCAATAACTTTTGTGGGAAAGACTATGTTTTATTCCTTTACCTTTCATTTTTAACACACTTAAGAGAATATTTCAAAGACAAAAGAAATTAGTTAAATGCATGGGATGTAACCTGGTTTATAGAGGCTGAAAATAGTTCTGACATGAATAGCAATGGGAATGAGGTTGTTTTGCTATGAACACCAATTCTAAAGACACCTTAATTAAAAAACATGTATAAATATCCTTGGTTATCATTCCCCAAAGAAAAACCTCAATTTTCATCTTACAGTAATTTATGTACACAGCAGTGATCTCCTAAATTAGACTCATGAAATCCTAAAAATGCACCTGTGGTCTTTAGACCTGCAAACCCTTAAGCCATATTTTTAAAATAAATAACCTTTTTTAAAGCCAGATTTTTTTTTAAGATTTGGGAATAGTTTTGTAACTCAATTGAGTATACTGAAATTCCTTGCAAATATTGCAAATAAAGAGTGAAGTACAGCTATAGTGTGTCTATATGGGAGATAGGGGAGATTACACTTTAAGGGGTCTCCTAGATACCAGCTTAATCCTCCTGTGACTTTTTTCTCTTTGCCCATTTCTCTTCCCCCAATCCTGCCCCCAGGGTTATACCTTAACCTAATGCAAACTATTGATGGTAAAAATTTATCTTTTATATCTTCAGTACTTGAACACACTTTTATAGATTTAAAAAATATCCCCAGAATATGATATGTATTCTTGCTGAGTTGCAGAATACAACGGCATGATGCAAAATATATCACAGCAAAACATGAAATATGCATATTATGCTGTTTTTACTTTCCATATGAAAGTTTTACTCCGCTCTGGGAGGAGGTATTTTCAGTGCTCAGGAGGTTGCAATCACAGCTGCTTTGCAGTAAAGCAATAGCCTAAATTAACATATTTTGTACCTCTGTTATGAGAAAACTTGGCCAGTTTATGAAGACTTGACATGTAAATGAAGGTGATGGTCACATGTACACACATGCACGCACATACCCAAATCATAGGTTAACTGAGCCACACTGAGAGTCACCAGTTCAAGTTAAGACTGTCCAGACCAGAGTCAAGAATTCTTTTTTTGCATAACTAGTCAACAATGAGAAAAACTGTCTCTTCAATTCTGATATTGGTGATGGGTTATTTGTGGTAACGATGGTGAGTTGTTGTTTGGCCTATCATCCAGAGTCCTTAAAAATTTGCTGATGTACCATGATAAACTTGGAAAACAAAACAAAACTTTCTATTTCTAAGATCTGCTGAGATGTTGTTTCTTTATTTTCTTTAGTGATTTTTTTAATTACTCGAGGGCACTTACTTTCACTATAATAGTTTCTATCGCTGATGAGCCTGTTTTTATTATTTTTAGCTGAATATTTCTCACTGATTTTATAATACTTGAGTAAATGGCATCACAATAGCACATTTGGTGAAAATCAAGCTCTCTTCTGTCTATTCTGTATTCATTTGGCAGATTAGTCTTTTGGAATTATTTTTAATTTACGTCATTCCCCTGTTCTAAAAATATATCAATGTCTCCCTGTTACCCACCAAATAATTTCTGAACTCTCTAGGCAGGTATTCAAAGCCCAAGACAATCTAGCTGTAGTCAGCTATATTGCTGAATACTCCTTACAAAATTCTACTAGAATGGCTAGACTAGATAGCAATCTAATCTGGCAATCTCACCATCCGACTCCTTGCTGTGTCATCCGAACCAGAAGACCTCCACAGACCATGGCACTGGGGACTGAATTCACTAATCTTTGGAACTCCTATGCTGAGGGTCCTGATTGGTGGGTCAATGAATTCAGACTCACCATAGCCCATTATATCTAGTTGTTAAGCTAACCCCCAGACCACACTCTTGGTATCTTCCCTAGTCATCTTCTTGCCATCTACCTGCTGCTACACATGTAACCCTCCACCCCCAACCTCTTACTCCAATACGTGTCATCAAATCAATATTAATATTTTTTCTGGAAAGAGTATGTTAATCAAATCACATAAGACCACCCATAAGCCTTGTGTCTTCTCAGGCTAAAACACCACTTTCTAGTTATCACTTACAGAATTGTCACTATTCTGGCTAGCGTTTACCTATGGTGTTATTATATTAGCATGTAAACTCTTTGAGGGCAAGGGCTTTCTTACTTTGCATTTGTGTCCCCAGTACTTAAAAGAGAGTTTAGTACATTGTGAGTATTCAATAAGTGCTTTTTATCCATCCATTCATTAGTCCATTCAGAATTGTGCAACTTTAAAGTTAGAAAGTGAAAGCACTAGATAGCTGAATCTCTACCTTAATAAGAATTCCCAGTAAAATATATAAATGATTATCCATTCTAAGCTTGTAAATAGGCAATTCAGCTATCTGAAGGTAAAACATTCCATTTTTAGATAGCTGTAATTATTAGGAAAATTTTCCTTAAATCAAAATAGAGTTCATCTCTTTTCAACTCCTACCTTCTTCTGTTAGTTCTGCCATCTGAGACTTAATGTATCATGTCTACCCTTTAAATTCTCAAAGAACTACAGTTTCCCAATTAAGGCTTGTCTTCTCCAGATGAAACGTCTCAGATACTTCAGTCAATCCCTATGTAGGGCAAAGCGACTAGGCCTTTCACCATTCTTATCAGCTTCTTCATCTAGATGCTCTCCAGAGATACTGGAGTGGTTTGCCATTTACTTCTCCAGAGCATTTTAATGATGAAGAACCCCAGGAAAACAAAGTTAAGTGACTTGCTCCAGGTCCCACAATTAGTAGGTGTCTTAGGCCACATTTGAACTCAGGAACCCAGGAAGAGGAATCTTTCTGACTCTACTGTGCCACCTAGCTGTCCATCTAACTAGGTTTAAAAAAGCTATGTATTTGTACTATCATGTAGGAACAGCTAGGTGGTCCAGTGGATAGAGTACCAGACTTAGTTCAAATCAGACCTTAGATACTTAGTAGCTGTGTGACCCTGGGCAAGTCACTTAACCCTGTTTGTCTCAATTTCCTAATTTGTAAAATGAACTGAAGAAGAAAATAGCAAACCAGTATCTTGGGGTCATAAGGTGAGACATGACTGAAGCAACTGAAAAACAAAAACAATTATCACGTAGCCCACATCTTTCCATCTGGTTTGTAAGAATCACAATCTCGGCTGTCACAATTTCCTGCATACTTCTTGTAACAACTTTTTCATGTTTTCATCATGATACATTATGTACCGTTAATGCCATTTCCATCTGCCCAAATCCAACATAAACTTCATGTTCTTACTCCAATAGTATTACCTCTTCAATAAACTATCTATCTTGATTACTCTAATCATAAGTGATCATCTCACTCCTCTCATCAGAATCTGAGCTTTATATCTATACTACTATGAGCCAAGGTCCTATATCATTTAAAAACAATATTGATGTATTATTTATTATCTATCTGCACTAGGCTGTAAGCTTTTTGGACACTGGGTCTTTTACTTCAAGGACAAAATATTTTCATTACTCATTTCCCATCATATCTTATATATTAATTAGTAAGTAAATATTTTGAGATGGATAAATTCGTGGGTGAATAATTATTCTATTTGAAATGTTATTTTGTTCATATATGTGAATATGTATGTATGTATGTATATATTAAAGCAGACACATATGTGTGTATGAGTGTATATGTATATATTAAGATATTGCCCTTTCCTCATGTAAATTTTTGTTTTCTGTAGAGATAGAAAAAAGTTGCATGTGATTTACTGATAAACATCAGGTTTAGAGGAAAACAACCCATCATATACAATTTCTTGTGAAGAGACACTGAGTATCCTGGGAGGACTCACAGGAGAATGGTTTCTCTTTGAGATAAACACTCTGACTGAAGGTAGGGATGGCTGCAATTATCCATCAGTCCATTTATCATTTACATATGACTGTTTTCAAAGTTCTAAAAAAATGTCTCTGAAAAACTATAAATCACATAACTGCTTGGGATACATGGTAAAATTTAATATAGTTTGTAGCACACCTGATAGAACTATAGTTTTGCCGTTATTCTTCGTTTTTTAAACTGAAATAGAGATCAGTCACTTCTCGCAAAACCTCTCCAATTTAGAATAATAAAAGCTGAGGTAAAATTACAGAGAAGATGAGAGGGAAAGCTTCTTATAGAGGAATAACTGGGGATATCTTCTAAGGCTCTATCCTGGGCCCTATCTTATTCTCTCTACACTATCTTGGTAATGATCTCATTTGCTCTCATGGATTCAATTATCATCTCTATGCAGATGATTCTCAGTTCTACATGTCCAACTTTAAACTCTATTCTGAGCTCCAGTAATACATTACCAATTACTTTTTTGATAGCACAAATTGGGGTAAGGTATCTTCAACTCAACATGTCTAAAACAGGACTCATTAACTTTTCCAAAAACCCTCACATCTTCCAAAATTCTCTATTACTGCTGAGGGTGTAGCCATCCTCCCAGGTACACAGACCCACAACTTTAGTGTCATCTTTGAATCATTTCTTGGACTCACTCCACATATCCAATGATTTCGTGTCTTGTCTCTACCTTCACAGGATTTCTCATATAAATCACTTGTCTATTTATACAGCTACTATCCCAGTTCAGGCCCTCATCACCTCACATCTGGACTACAGCAATAGCCTTTTGGTTATTCTCTCTGATTTAAGCATCTTCACTCTAATTCACTCTCACCTCAGCTGAAAGAGTGTTCTTTCTAAATTACAGGTTTGACAATGTCACCACCTTTTGCCCTCCCTGCCCTCTTCTCTATACACTCAGTCAATTTAAATGGATCCTTATTACCTAGGAGCAACCATATAATACTTTGCTTGGCATTTAAAGCTCTTCACAACTTGTCTGTTCCTACATTTTCAGTCTTTGTACGTTTATTTCTCTCCAAATATTCTATCTGGTAACACTGTCCTTCTTGTTCTTCCTTGCATACAATACCTCACCTGCTTGTTCGGTGATGTTCACTTGATGTCTTCTATGCCTACAATGTTCTCACTCCTCACCTCTACTCCTAGGCTTCCTTTAAGACTCAGCTGATATATCGCCTTCAGACCTCACTATCCCCCCTCCCCCATTTTGCACACTAATGCTATTGTGCTAGTGTCTTTACTCTGAGACCACCTTCCTGTATGTGACTTGTATGTGTGGTTATTTGTTCATCATCTTCCCATTAGAATGAAAAGGCCTTGAAATTAGGGAACATGCTTTTGCTTCTGTTGGTTTCATCAGTACTTAGCCTTGAGCAGATAACACAGAAAGTGCTCAATAAATGCTTGTTCACTGATTAACAGATTGCAGAAATAGACAGGAGCTGAGCAAAACTGACAAGTAACCTTGGGGGAGCGAGAAATTTGCTCCCAAGATCCATAGATTTCCCTTCTTATTTACCACACTGAAAAGGCTTCTATAAGCATGTGTGGCTACTCCCTCTCTTGGTTGCTGCTGAGTAACACAGTCGAGTGACTGTGAATCCAAGTTTATGGATGAATTGTGATGGTTCCACTATTCCTGGTCTTTCCATCTATTGAATAAATTATTCTTGCTTTTGCCTTATCCTTTAGAAAATATGTATATTTAAGAATCTGTGGTGTCATGGTGACCGATTTTTGTGTAAATGGAAGGCACACAGGTAGGAGCTACAGTAGCATTAGGTAGGAAGGTATGCATCTCACCCCTGAGACACCCATATAGCACTGAGAGTTGATATATAGCAGCTTGACCATGGTGTTCTCTCTGGGAACTTTTTTCAACCTGTCAAAGGTTGTAAATGAGATGAAAGAGGCAGCCCCAGTCCAAAGAGGGAGAGAGAAGAGAGAGAGCCTGGAAAGAGTAGGATATGGGTCCCACTCCAGGCTACATTTCCCCTATATATATATGTATATATATATATATATATCATATAAATCATATATATATATATGTATATATGTGTGTGTATATATACACATATATATGTCTATATATATATATATACACGTATGCATTATGTGTACATGTGGGAAAAGATCGATGAATGATTATTCAACAAACCTTTATTAAGCCCAATCATTGGGTATATAATGAAAAACAGAAATGGTCCATTTCATCAAGGAACTTATATTCTAAAGAAAAGGACAACATGAAAATAAATTTAAACATAAAAGTAAGGAATACATAGAAAATAAGGTTGGAGGAAAGTCTCTAACAACTTGCAGAAGTGTGAAAGGAAGGAACTAGTAAAAAGTTTGCTGCAGAACAGCAAAAGTCTTAGCATTTGATCTGAATCTTAGATGAGGCTAGGGATTTGGGAAGGAGAAGTTGAGGAGGGAGAACATTTTATACCTAGGGAATAGCCAGGGGAGTAGCGCATAGAGGCTAGAGGTAGAGCGTGGTGAGCAAAAACCCCTAGGACAATATGACTGGATCAGAGAGTATATGGAAGGGTGAAAAATTAGAGATAAATGGTAGAGAGATGATAGATACATATATACACACATGTATACATATGCACACCTATAGGCATATGTAAATATAATCAAATAGACATAAATGGTATTGATAATTTCATAAGCATCTTCCATCATCTTCCATATACATTTTAAATTTTATTTAGGTTGGAAGGGTGGCAGATGTGAGCATTTAGATTTCACAGAATTTTAAAATTAAGTCAAATTATATATGAAATCTCTGATTTTAATATCTTAATATTCTGTATCTTAGGGGCAGCTAGGCAGAATGGTGGATAGAGTGCCACGCCTGGAGTCTGGAAGACTCTTCTTCCTAATTTTGAATCTGGCCTCCAATACTTACTAGCTATGTGATTCTGGGCAAGTCACTTAAACCTACTTGCCTCCATTTTCTCATCTATAAAATGAGATGGAAAAGGAAATAGCGAACCGCTCTAATACCTTGGGCAAGAAAACCCCAGATGGAGTCATGAAGAGTCAGTTATGAGTTAAAAACAACTGAACGACGACGCTCTGCATATTACCAATGAGATAGAATTTGGGCTAAATAATTTTGATTTTTGAGATTTGTATCCAAGAAATTAATGCTTTAAAACATTATTTTTCCAAGAAATATGTAAATTTAGGTATTGAAAGAGCATAAGTTGAAATCTGAGGTATGAAAACTATATAACAATATAGTCAAACTTCTCTGCAATAAACTCTCCAATGTCAATCTAGTAAACTGGAACAATCCTGACATGAGTAACTAAGCATGCTGTTCACTACTAAAGACCTTTCATGAAAAGTGGGGTCAGGCAGGAAGAACTCGAGCTACAAGTGAAGGAAGGAGGAAGAAAAGAAAACCAATGAATAGAAAAGTACTAAATAGCTGTGTCAGAGACAACTTATGGCTTTAGTGCAATATGGCACCTACCCCAGTTTTATGGCGTATGTATACATGTGAATGCAAAGTATGAGAATAATTATGGAAATGAATCTAGTTACACATAGTCCATACAATTTAAGTTGATCATTTGACAGACACATTCTTTTGTTTTACTCCAAATTCTCTAAACTACAAATAATAATTCCTAGCATCTTTTTTTCCTTCTTTAAGCCCTTCTTTCATATCTTCTTCTTTCCACACAGCTGTGAAAAAGAGGGTAATTCAGCCCAAAAGCTCCACAGTTTTTCTAAATGATATGAACTGACAAAGTTAGGAAGCATTTTTTTTTTCTTTATAGAGTCTAATAGACTCAGTTTAGCATTTGGAATAAACTGAAATTCTTGTTCCACTACTCATATACTAATGAAATTGTGAGAGTCTCTTAAATAACAGTCATAAGAATCAGTTGTGGTAAAATAATAATAATGTTGGCCAATGTGAACTTTTATGAAGAATCTAATTTTGTGTATTTAACATGGTAAAAACATCTAATAATCAATCCATATTGCATTGTAAACCATGTACAGATCAACTGATAAATTACACAAATAATTTAAGGGGGGAAAATCCTGAGTAGCCTAGATGTGTGCAGCTGTGTGGACATATCCTCATAGTCAGCAGGGTTCAGAAAGAGTTGGTGTGGATTATCAGAAAAAGTATCAGAAGCTTATTAAGGATAATCCTCCTAAAATTTCATCCAGTAAGTCTAAAAATCAAAGAAAGTCAAAGTGATATCTGTACTTGGTCCATATCTTAAAAATCCACACCGCACCTGCTAGCTGATCAGTTTGAGGCATTGGATGAGGAGTATTAACCAGAGAGAAAATCTAAAATTGTTCTTTGCTGACAATTTAAAACATTGCAAGTATATCTTTTCTTCATTTAAAAAGTTCCCTGTTGA